>OZ022264.1:196970431-197297931 GCA_963978885.1 Nemotelus pantherinus | reverse complement strand
TGCGCCCATTAAATTAAGCATCTCTTCTACGATTTATGCAGACACTCGTATATATGAATATACTGAAGGAGTTAGCTATTTCCAAGGAGTCAGTTTTTAGTCAGCTCCTAAGCTCGGAAAATCAGTAAAGGTTGGTACAGTTATTCCTATTGTTGATCTATTTTAGTTGAAATTGATGATGAACGATCTCTTTTCCTTTTCAATTACATTTATGGTGATTCCCTCTGGTGCAGTTAAGGAAAAACCCATAAACTAAGGTATAAGATGAAAGTATCAATAAAAAGCTTCCTTAAAGCTTGTGACATTTCTAGACGTGGAGGAAGAATCTTTTATAATTCAATAGAAATTTAATGATAACACTAAGAATGCTTAAATTTGTATATCATGCTCCCGGATTATTGCATATTTAACTAACTTATTGCATATTTAACTAGCAAATTTTCTGCTTTGTTCTCATTTAATGTGAACTTAAATAACTACGATATGGAAGAACAAATATATCGCAGGCTTGCCTATGAAGTATCACGATGTACCTTCAAATACTGAAACTTACAATTTAAATCCTTAGCTTACATGCAATGAACCTGCCATTTTCTCTAGTATCTTGAGTTTGTTCCATTCAAGGGCAATGTGTCGCAGTGTATCATCTACCTAAAATGATTCCATGATCATTGGTTTAAGCTTGCTCTTGATAAGCTACATGGACCAGAAGATGCAGCACTGTATGCTATCAATAAATTTTCCAATATTATGCGAATCTTTTGAAAATATTAATACCCGATGACAGATATATAAATTGGAATAAGAGGATTAAATATATCTTTGCCATCTGGACATGATGCTAGCAGTTGCTGTTGTATGATTGTAAATTGAAGTGAATTAGTTACGGTCGTTTGTTAAGAAACATACAAGAATACCGTTTCAATAAGAAATTTAAATATGACTGTGAGAAAATGTAGTTTATTATGTAAATTTTTCATTTGGGACATAAGATTTTCACAATTCTTAATGTTGAAAAGAATTTTGCCTATTTAAGTTTAGAAAGCTAGTTTAACTACTTTTGCGGGAATTTCTTTATCGAGTTTAGTTTGGTTTGAGCCATATAATTCTCTAATGAATGAGTTTTAGTGAATTTAAATTGCTTATTTTGGATGATTATTATGGGTGAGCCATTTGTTATGATATTATTAAATTGCTATTATGTTTGTCATTTGTTATGGTCTAAACCTTACGATCATATTCATATCTTGCAACCTAAGGGAAAAATATGCTCGAACTATATTTTTTTATTAATATTTTTTTATTTATTAAAATAATGAAATGGATATATAGTACATCATTTGCTAGAAGAATGTATCGAAGCAATTCATGAACAGAGCTGCAATGAAACTCTCTGCAACTCAGAGAATATAGGTATGTTCCAGTATTATGATTAATTGCCATTAATCGCGATTAATTGCAATGAAGCCGTTCCCGTACTCCGTTTTACTAAAAACTCAAAATTTGCCCTCTTTCAGTAAGTACGATGAAATTTCAGTAGGGTCCAAGCTACTGAAAAATACTGAAAAGTGTCAAACGGTGTGGCGCGAGTAAATATTTTCAAATGTCCGCGGCAAGCAACATATTTTTTGCGTAATGTTGCTATGAAGGTCGAATATTTTTGTGGTGATAATTTATCACTGCTTAGGATGACTTTATAATCACTATTCCAATAACCGAAAACTGACACTTTTGGTTGTCAATTTTCAGGAAATGCAATGAGAGCGTTCCCGTACTTTCATAAATTTCCCCCACCACATGATTCAGGAAAATTCAGTGACTGAAAGTACGGGAACAGACCTTATGTAGCTCAGTTGCTGCCCTAGCTGAAACTTGGAGCTGACCATGAAACAGAAGTAAAGAGGACTACGATTGAAATTATTTTCTATACTTTTATTAGCCCTGCTAGTAGTATGGATCGAAGACTCCTCGAAATTTCATTTTGCGGGGGCTTTGAAAGCAAAGCAGGTACAGTTCGAACTTCATATTCAATAATAATGGCTTTCTGTATAAATATCAACTGTCCCTTGAGAGGCTAGATATATTTCAATATCTTGTAAGATATCGATATTTTGGCTGCTATTTTCAGTAGCTGCCAGTCTAAATCCCAACCCTACACTGATGTAGCAAAATGTAGCTTAAAGGCCGAATTACCATGCACTATGGGCTTTTCTCCTATGTACATAGTCTCAACTTGTCTGTAACATAGCCTAAACTACTATAACATTAGCTTACTAATAAGTTGGTGCAGCTTAGTGGGTAGAGCGTCCGTTTTTGAAGAATAAAATCACGGGCTCGAACCCAGATTCATCTATTTTTCATTATTTAAGAACTAAGAAATAAAATTTCAGCTCAGTAAGTAGAAATTCTTATAAACTAGTACCGTCAAAATGCCGAATTTCGCTTGTACTTAGCTTTTTATCATACCTGCATAGCGTTGGTGGCTATAATATATGGCATTGAAAATGATAAAACTTAGCCCTTATTCCTATATTATTCACCATGTATCTCAAGGTCTATATTTTATCACAAGTGCCACACGTATCTAAATTATGGCATCTGTCAAATAGAAGAATTGAGTCATTGCAGAAACCACAAAAACTGAGAGGAATATAGTTTTTGAACATTTCTGAGGGGATAATACAGCATTTTTCGTGGTTTCGAACATTGCGAACTTTGGAAAAGTGGATATGCTGATCGTTTCAATTCTAAAAACAATTTTATGAACCTAGTTCAGTAACCAATGGCGTGTAATTATCAATTCAACCAAAAATGATGCAGACAAATGTCATATTGTCCCTTTTCCTCACAATCAATTTAGGGCACATTTACACTTTACATAGCGACATACGTTTATGCAGTTTCTTGTAATATGTTGATCGTTTCGGATAATCTCTTCGGATAGCAGATAAGCTTTTCCCCACGCAACTTTTTATCAAAAATATACTATATTTTAAATTAGTCATGTAACTGCTCAAGTTGCAATGGTATAGAGTTCATCACAACAAGTAGCGCTTCATGGAAGTATTAAATTGCGATTGCTTTTTTCTTTTTTTCTACAATAGAATAGACAACGTGTGTCGGCTCTAAAGCTTTTCAAGCAAAGAGCATTTGATGCGAAAATATAGAGCATTTTGACGACACCACAACCCCGATAGGAATCTCTGAACTGATCGCTCCATTATTGTTCTGTACAGTAAGAACGAGCATGACCCAACAAAGACACTGTGGGTTAAACTTAATAGCTGTTTGGTGCGATGTGCGTCCATAGGGACACAACACTGTCTTTCGATGGCATAGGATGACATTTCAACCCAGAACTTCTTAGCGTATTTTTACCTGATTGTTAGCTTGACCGATACAATCGGTATTCCTACGGACATGTAATGTCACAATTATTTGTGACTCTCTCCTATTCCCTGAACTCGGGAAACCATCTGCTTCACTTCACAAATCGCGTTATCCTCTTAAGTTGATCAGGGACAACTCGGTCAGGTTTGAGAAAAAGGGAGCACCAATTGCCGTCAACTTTTTCCTTGCCAACGGAAAGCGCTGACACAAGTGGTGGAGGACGGACTCCTCCTCATCCTCAGAGCCACAACTCCGACAGAAATCGTTAAACTGCACTCCCAATCGTTGTGCATGCCGTCCTATGAGGCAATGACCCGTAAGAACTCCCACAGTGCAGCGTAGATCGCTTCGAGCTAAGCTTAAAAGCTGCCTGGTGCGATGTGCATCCATGAATACCCAGGACTGCCTTGCTATTGCACAGGATGATTCATCTGCCCAGGACCTCCTAGCATTCTCGAGATATTTTTGCCTGATGGCCAGTTTGACCGATGTATTCGGTATACCTATTGAGAGGGAGCAGGAGACCTCCGGTAACAAGGTTCCAAGCCTTACTAGCTCATCGGCCTCACAGTTGCCCTGAAAACCCTTATGTCCAGGTAGCCAAATCAATTGAACAACCGAATGTCTCGATATCTCCCTAAGAGATGCACGGCATTCAGCAACAATCATGGAAACTATACAAGGACCAGCAATGCATTTAATAGCTGCTTGGCTATCTGTGAAAATGCCAATATCAACCCCGAATATTCGATTACACAGAAGCCAGTCGATTGCCTGTAAAAGAGCCGCAACCTCCGCCTGAAAGACACTACAATGGTCTGGTAGACGGAAGGAAAGCTTGAGATTCAGATCATCCGAGTATTCCGACTCTATTGTTCAGCTTTGAGCTGTCAGTGTACACATGGATTAGCCAACTTTCGAGGGTGACACCATCACGCCATTCATCCCTACCAGGAATGCGAGAACTCCAAATCTAGTAGGCACTGCGGAGCGATGTAGTCAACACCCGCTGGAGCAGGAACTCCCTCGATCGAAATCCTCCCATGGCCGAATTCTGTTCTATTCCGTGCCGATATACAATTTAGTCTCACAGCAGCAAAATCAGCTTGCTGTAAGTAGATTGGTTGGCAGCCAATGAAGTAACACGAAGAGTGCGTTTGTTGGGGTAGAGCGGAGCGCACCAGCTACAAGTAATACAGACCATGTTCTTTTCCATTTTATTTCTCCCCTCTTTTTGAAAATCGCTTGCATTTATTGACCATGGACACTTTTAAAACTCGATGTCAAAATTTCAGAGCTCTATTCGCGGCGAAGTTACTCATTGGAAATGTGAACTTTGAGTTTTTGTTACAGAAGCTGAACTTTCGAGTTTGCCACAGTAAGCGTAGACATTATAGACACTATATTCGGCCCACATCACATGACTAATTATACAGGGTGGCCCAAAAGTTTCTCCCCACCTATTTAAGTAAACGCATTATTCATTACCCGTTGCCAAAATTTATCCCTTCTCAGTTTATCAAAAACCCTACGCGCATGTCAAATATCAACTTGGTAGCTATCGTAAGAATTATATTGTGCTTAGCTCCGACAGCGTTAACATCAATAATGCTGTGCAAAGCGATATAGTGCATTTCCAGCAAAAAAAAAATTAAAGAGCATTTTTCCCTATAGTCAGGTACAGAGACGTACACTTTATAAAGCTAATTTGAATTACCCGGGTAATTAAGGGTCTTTCTGCAAACCTACTTGTGAACTGTTATTGCTCCTGTCCTCAAGGATCCTTTTTCATTGCCGTGTTTATCGTAAGTAGTGATTTTTCTTAGAACAATTTTTACACGCTACCTCAAAGATCATTAGTTTTTTAAAGTCTATCCTAGAGGATCTTTGTGCTTCTTCATTATGGCTTTGAATAGGATTTAAATCCAAACTCTCGGCGAAATAGGAAAATCCATTCTCGAAATATCAAGGACACTAGGCGTCGACAGGAAAGGAGGAAAGGTGATATACAGGACAAAGGACGTTCCGGTAGACCGACAACTCTTTCACCTACAACAAAAATAAAAATAAGGAAGATGGTGGAAAACAAGCCAGGCATTGGAACAAGGACAGCGACCAAAAGTATAAATCAATCCGAAAATTACCAACAACGACGAAAGACAACGTCTCAATCAACGGTACATTAAATCGATGAATTTTGGAAAACATGCCTACAAGAGACGAGTAAAGCCGCTTCTTACTGCAAAGAATGTCACAGATAGACTTAACTTCTGTAGAAGGTTGCACAAAAATTTAAAGTAGAATTTCATTTTAATGCTTTGGATCTAGCAATTATTTATTTGACCGAACACTTTGAGCAACTAAAACACTATAAATATATATTAAGATGTGTGTATCAGATCAGGGATGCTTAAAACTTACCCAAATCAAATCACACTTCAACATTGTTCAAAGCGTAAAGAAGCGTTGACACATAACGGATATTCAGATTTCAACGGTAGGAATTTTGTGAAGAAATTTATATGCTTACAACTTTCATTAAAGAACACGAGTCTCTCAATGATATCCTTGAGTTCATTTTCAGTAGAAATATTGAAGATCTTTGAAAATATTTTTGACTTTACTCTTTACAGTTACACCGGGTGAACGATCATTTTCAAAATGGAAATAATTATTATTTGAGATGTACGATGACGCAAGAAAGATAAGTAAATTAGGCAATTTTATCCATAGAATATGGTCTTATCTTGCCATTACCTCATAAAAACCTGAGCTTGAGTATTTAACATATATGTTAAGCTTAATTTTGTTTGTTGGAATGAACGAATAATTTGATTTTCTTATAAATATTAGAATTTTCTATGTTTATTGTACATTTTTTACATTAAGAACTAGGTTTCCAGGCGAAACCTCTTTCAATAAACGCATCTGAAGCTCGATCTCGTAGTGGTAGGTGATTTGGAAAAGAACTGTCAAGGAAAACTATAGTTCTGCAATTAATTAGGCTCAAACAATTGGTTACTATAAGGTCAACAGCATTATAGAGGCGAAAATTGGAGAAGAAATATATTCCTGCGCATCAATCAACAAACACTTGAGACAAGAAAATTTTGAGAAAAAAAGTGTTATGCTGCATTAGTCGAAATGTCAAAATTTTTTTTTTTTATTTTTAATTAATTTTTTCATGAAAATTTAATGTTCAGCAATTCTCAGGTAAATACTTGCAACTGCTAGTACAAACTTGCTAAGAATTTGTAGTCGTGAAAGAGGGGGCGAAAAAATCATAATATACACTGAAAAAACATATAGCGTCAGACTTCTGACGCCATGTACATAGTCGATTTGGGGATTGTGATAAAATATAGCGCCAGACGCCAAAGTACGTGGCGAAAAGTACATAGGAGCAGACGCTATGCGTATAGCCTTCCACGTCATGTACTATAGTCCTCCACGCCATGTAATATGGTCCTCCACGCCATGTACATGGCTGTGCATGGCGTAGATGACTATAGTGCATGGCGTGGAGGAATATAGTACATGGCGTGGAGGACTATAGTACATGGCGTGGAGGACTATAGTGCATGGCGTGGAGGACTATAGTACATGGCGTGTAAGGCTATAAGCATAGCGTCTGCTCCTACACACTTTTCGCCATGTACTATTTTTATCGCCATATTTTATCACAACCCCGAAAGGTGCCAGAAGTCTACAAATTATGGCGTCTGGTGCTATGTGTTTTTTCATTGTAGTGTCTTGCATTTGAAGTCAATGTGTGAACTATTATGGGAATCTAAATAACTTTTTCCTTTTCAATTCTCGCGTCTATTGATGTTACACATATGTCACTTGCTGACATTTATACGTCCCCTCACACAGTTTGGCTGCGAGTTATAATTAAGACATAACTGAAGCCGTACTACATGGCTCATGGTTCTATGTAATATAGCGTGTGGGGCCATAATTTCCGCGCCATGTAATTATGGCGCGGGGAGCCATACTGCATAGCTCAGGGTACTATGTACATAGCGTGTGGGACCATAATTGCTGCGCCATGTTACATAGGACCACGCGCTATGTAGATTCTGACATTATGGCGGTGGGAGCCATATTGTATAGCTCAGAGTACTATGTACATAGCGTATGTGGCCATAAATAATGCGCTATGTTACAAAGCTCTGGGCGCCATGTGGATTTTTTTCAGTGTAGAGGGCGCCAAATGTCTTTCTGCGCCGGGTGGAAATATGGCCACAACTGGTCCTGGGGTAGGCTGGATAAAGGAGTAGACTTGCTTGTAGATCACTTTCTCGAGGATCTTGCTAAAACAAGGAAGAAGGGAAATGGGACGGTAGTTTGAGATACATGTACAATCACCGGCTTTATGTATGGTGAATATGTTGACAATTTGCCGGAAAGAAGGAGAATGGCCAGAAAATATACTTATATTGAAAAAGATAGAAAGATGTTCGCATCAAAATGATGAAAGAGATTTAGCCAGGAAATTTGAAATACCGATGGATTTATTACCGGTGTTGGCATCGATATCGTTAATCAAAAGTTCCATTTCTAGAGGATTTTTTCAAAACGAGTAAAATGTAGGAGAAAGTTTTAGGAAGGAGGAGGGCATTATTGAGAGAAGAAAGAGGAAAAGTAAGAAGCAAACAGTTCCCACACTTTATGGAGTGGAAGCAGCCGTTTCGCACTTTTGGGATGCAGGAGAGTTTTTCAAGGAACGGATGAATGATTTAAAGGATTTCGGTTGTTTGGCTGTGATCGATGCTTCGATGTCAACAATGTAAGTGCCCATCGCCTGTTTGGCAGCATTTTGCGCTTTAGAGCGTAGCTCTTTGTAAAAAAAAGAGGTCAGCAGCTGAACCAGATGTTTTATATAAATTACGAGCAGCATTATTGGCTTCGATTGTCATTGCAACATCATTACTGAATCAAGGAGTATAATTCAGTTTTTAAGACGATGGGCTGGTGTGAATTGTAGAGTAAAGTTTGAGAAAAAAAAATACAATTTGCGCAAAGTACCATCAATGTTAAGGCCACGAAATAAAGAGAATCAGTTAAATATATTTAATTCAATTGCCATGTCAGAGAAATCAGCTTTGTGATAACTAAAACGTACCAAGAAAGTGATTTATTTCCCCATAGAATTAATGTTAAAAATTTCAAGAATAAAAGGCGTCGATGAGGGTCAGGAGGCACATAGAAAAATAATATCATGAAAGTATTGAAATTCATCAAAACTTACTTCTTCATTTTATTTACTGTTTTAGTCAATATTTTAATTTATTATATCGCAATTCTAAATTGTCAGTGATTTTTTTACTCAGAAATAAAATCAGGTTTTCAATGCATGAAAATATTTAATGAGTACTGCTGAGAGAGTTTTGTTTTACTATTCTTGAAATTGTATTTCGCATATGCGCTGGTTCTTCACTAACCATTTCAATTGTTGTCAAAATGAATCTAATCTTTTTTTTAAAAAAATCAAGCTAAAGAAATCATAACTTTGTTAACTAAACCGCATTAATTTCGATTTCATCCAATAAACCATACATATTCTTACAGCATTATTAGTATCTGCTACACAAAATAATTAATCAATCATTGCAACATGTTTTTACTGATGACACAGTGTTATAATCCCTATTCAATGTATAATGTGCGATAGCTTTTATCTAAATAGACACGTTTGCTATAATTATCATGTACCGAATCACTTGAATGTGAAGTGACTAAGTAGTTCTTCCTGCGAGAAAATGCGCTATTGCACGTATAAGACGACAAGAGTTTATCGGCAAACCCGTCCTCGAAACCACCATCCTACATGGTAATCTCAAAGGCAAGATACAAGTTGATTTAGCAGGTTGCTTTAGCAATAACTTCAGATAGCAAAAACGAAATCCTAAAATGTTTCTGCATGATTTATTATATCAAATGCAATAAAAATTCCTCAAGTACAAAAATCCATCTTCCTGAGATATATGTATGTACTTCAGCAAAAGGACTTAATTTAATTCAGTATGTTTGCAAAAGAGTGACGAAGGAATCTGTCGCTCATTTGTGTTGTCGTTTCAATACGGCAACATGAAATGAGCATTTAATTACAATTCCTTTTACGTATGTGAACGTATGACAGTTTATTTGTGTACATTACTAGTCATGTGACTTTTTCACAAGGGCAAAGTAGCACAGAGCGCTGTATCTTTTAGTGCTCCACTTAACCAGTTCGAGTATGAATCTTGAGCGACGCGACGAGAAAGGAAAATCGTAAACGTGATGTAGTTTCCAGAAAAATAATGACCATTACCAGAGTCGTTTATTGCAAGGGTGCCGTAGGTTGCCTTTTGTTTTGACCCGACTTTTATATAATGAGTCAAGAGCCAAATATAAACGTCCACACTTATTATGAAGTTTGTCGAGTTCGCAATCAAGATTTTCTCATTGGACATACGGTTAACGCAGTTTTTCATGGAATCAGATAAATTCACGATCTTTGTAATTAAGACACAATGGTTTTAGGGTTTTATTGATGTCAGTGTAGTCAGTTCCCAGGAGTACGTCTGGAATTTAACAGATCAGAGATCTATCAAACACTGTTTTAATGGCAATTTTCGATCGATTCAAGTAAACAGGCGTTTTCAGAAATGTCGAGATATTCGAATTGGATTCTAATTATTTTGAACTTTTGTTTATGCGTTTCATCCGAAATGGAAATGTTCCTTTCGTTGAATCTGCAGTATATGTTCAAAATTCATAATTTCTTAATCATTTGCTTGCGTGTATAATATTTCTGCTCAAAAAACTTGCAACAGTAGTCGCTTTAATCGTAAAAATATTTGTAAACGATGAAAAGAATCATGATTCTACGTATCCAAGAGATACTTAATTAACAAGAAACCAGACAGAGAATTCTATGATGAGAACGCAGTTCTTCGTCATTTACATGACTGCATTTCCCAGATTCGAGCAACGTTTTCGTATCTATTAATTAAATCAAATATATTTCATGGAAACAACAGAAAAAGAGAAAACAGGAAATAAATACGGCAGTAAATTAACGATACTTATCTGCAGCATGATCGGAAGGCCATTCTCCAAAGCCTAGTGCATCCTAGTGTAGTGACGAGCTCGCTCCACAAGAAGTTGCGATCGATCTAGCCGATAAGAATATTTAACCAGTTTTACAAGTTGGCTCTTAACACTACACGAAAATGTAACAGCAATGCTGAAATCACCTGTAGGTAGCATTCATATTTTGCATTTGTATCGGAACATCGGTCTGGGTTCGAAATATTGTAGCTCAACTAAAAAATGACTAATTAGATGCCAGATTAATTTTGCTCCGCCTATTTTCATTCAGCATGTATCTAATGTTAAAGAAGCCTGGGAGCGCGTATTCTTCATGCTTCGTTGGATAATGTGAAACATTCTATGCATGGAGTTGCCATTTGATTTAGTCCAGGAGCAGCAATTTATAGTCAAAGCACTTCTGTTTACAGATATATTCATAGTCTTTTTTTTTGCGCCCAATGGTGGTTCAGTTGAGCATACCTGTCATCAAAAAAGCTAGTGCTTTCTTAGCTGGCTCAAATTACGGTAACTCTAACTCCGAACAACCTACTCATGGAAAGTGAATAAAATTAATAACTAATTTTGATTTCGCTCCTCAGAGTTCTAGTCGTCACGACAATAGTCTATCCGATTTGCATCGATTACCGGTTTGCCGCATATTAATAATAAATAAAAGTGTAGAGCTGATAAAATTTGTTTTTGCTAATTTTCCTTTTCTTTCAGTTTTGTGTGATGGCAGTTTTTTGGTTGTCAAATATTCGAATATCAAATTAGCTAAAGAATTTTTTTAGTAGAACAAAATTATGGCCAGCATTGCGAATGGAAAAGCTTTGAATTAATTTAAAAGACATTAGACCAAAATCATCATTGAATAACCAATAGTTTTTCAGCCGGAGTAAAGGAAACCATGTATCAAAAGATTAAAAAATAGTGAAACCGGTTTGATGATGCAAATCGATCGATAGTTAATCCTTGTTTGGGTAATTTGTAGCTGGAATTCATTAAAATATGAAATTCCATTGAATTTTTTGGTGCAATTTTAATGACTTAAAAGCACTAACGCCTCCAGGAAGCTGAATAATGATCGCCTTGATTTCAGTTCACAATATCAAGTTTGAAGTAAACGAGTAACGGTAAATATTGTTACTACACATATTCGTTGTTTAATACTAGTCTGAACTCAACATGAATAAAATATCAATCACATATCAAGCAGCGCTCTAACGACCGAGATGATACGTGATACGAATTAAAATGCAAACAAGCCATGTGTAATTTCTAACAACAAGCCATAAACTGTGTAGACATTGTTCGAAATCAAGTTTCTGGCTTGAGTCTTTGGTTTTTTCTCTTGATGACATCGTACGTGGCTATGTTTGATGCGAACTAAATTACATGGCATCAATGCTATTGTTTATTCCATGTGCGTTGAGCTATCCGATGAATGTTAGTTAAGCTCAAGGGGGAGTGGTTTAAAGTTAAATATGTAGGAGGAGTTTAAATTGTGTAGTAAAATATAGTTTTGTGCTCAAAACAACAACCAGTTCAAGCATTATACTGAAACGTAGAGTAATTATATGATTGAACATTTTGAATTTAAAACTTTGATTCATATATTAGAGTTGGAATATAAATGGGTGAACAAATTAAAAAAACATTTCAATTGATTTGATTTAATATTGAAGAACTTTGGGATTTACAACGTAACGAAAATTCAAGAATTAGCATCGAAGAAACGTTAAAAATATGTTTTTTGTGAGATCAGCTAGCAAATTTAGTTGACAACGTTCCAATAATTATGAAAATGCTCTTAGCTATTGAGTGTTATAAGCCATGCACAAAGTGCTATGCAACTATAAAAAGAGAATACATTTTTTTTGGATTAAACGTAGTGGAAATTGCTTCTTATTGTTTGTTTTACAAAACTTCTTTTTTAATTGAAAAAATTAAGAAATGGAATTTTCCAGCTTTTTTAGTAAAGAATACTCCAAATTTATTCAAATTTCATAAATTTTCTTCTCTCAAAGCACAGGCGTGAATCTGTAATACAATTGTTTCATTGTTTTCAAGTTAAGGTGCAGGTGTAATGGTTTATAGGATACAAATAACGGACCTTTGTCACTAGATTTATGGCCTTGAAATATATTTTCTCTGCGTCATAGATTTTATTCCCTTAACACACTTTATCATTCTCTTCTGGTGAAAATAAACTGTACGCATTTTAATTTTGCTGAGTTAGGTTTGAAAATGAAAACAGGAGTAGGCGTTTATTATAAATAAGATGCCGAATCAGGAAAAAATTCTTATAAGTGATTTACAAAAACCTTTATTTTTTGAAAATTGCATGTTTTAATTCCACTTAAAAAGGAAGGAAAAACTCATTTACACTGGTTAACAGCTTTTATTAATATTTTTGTTTTTGATAGACTTTTTAGAATTTCCATATACATTTCATCCAGCATTTAAATATCGTTGCTGTGAGGTACTCAGCTTGTTAATATTATTTTTGACTTCTGCTCCTCATAAATTTGCCTCGCGAGGTACTTTAGCAATTCGCTATGAGCTGAAAATCAGAACTTTACCCTCGCCACTTTCACTTTGAACGCTATGCTCCTGCCAAATTAATATTATGCATTTTATATTATAAACATGAGCGTTGCGTTAGTATTATGCATGAATAACGATTTTTATTTATAGATATATCAGCTAATGTCAAAAAAGCTAATTAACTAAATATATCGTTTTTAATGAGCATTGTGAAAAATAAATATTTTTGGTATGTTTTCAAGGTGTGCAATATCATTACATCCATCACATTGAGTGACGTCGGTGGATTCAGCGCTGAACAGTGACCACCCACTGTATTAAAATGATTCTGTTCTTGATCCATGGAACAGTAGTAAGAGTAATGGATGGCTTACACGCTGCCAGTAAGCGTGCAAATTGAGCTTGCCAGTGACTGGCGGGTAGTGATTGGCAAAGGGTAAGCATCTTGTTGCCAGTGACTGGCAACGCTATGGTGCCAGTTACTGGCAATGCCAGTAAATCAAAGCAATTTAATTTACTGGTACGCTGGCTGCTTCGCCCATCACTTTTTAAGACTGACGTCTTTTTGCTTGCATCGCGTGAACAGATGCATGTGAATTGTTAATTCTTATCAGTTTCTAATTAATTCTTGTCAACTAACAGTCTTGTTAGTTTGTTCTTTGAATTACAAATAATAAAAATTATGGATTAAATAAAATTATGGTCTTAATATAGAATTAATAACAATTATTAAAAATTGTTCAACGCGGTATATATGGCATCACAATCTTCAGGAATTATTTTCGAAATGGAGGCCGTTGATACACGAAAAAACACTGAGAGCATCCTAAAATTGGTTCCAGATGCCAAAAAAGTCAGAGTTATTTCTAACTTTAATTTTACAGGCAGATCACTACGCATAACAGTATCTTTATATGTTATAAGTGGACTTATTAAGCGCAAAAGCTCTTCAAATTATTCTGGTATAAGTCCCATAATTAATTTAAATTGCCGATGATCTGTTAAGTGTAGCTCTCTTAAAATAACTTCGGATGCACCCATCCTTTTATTGCTCATCTAATCTCGAGCCCATTTCCGTTTACCCTTTCTTTTCTTCTCTTGTAGCAGTACCTGTAAAAGTTCTTCACAACCAACTTTATAAATTAAGTGCAACGATCTTTGAACCACTTGCTTATATTTATTTATTCACTAAAAAAATCACATATAAAATAACAAATTAAAAAGAGTATGGAAAAGTAAAGCAAAGTAAAAAATAAAAATAAAACAAACAACTTAAATAAGTAACAAACAAATGAAAAAAAGTAAGAAATAGATTAATAAATAACAATCAATAAATAAAAACATTGACATATAAGCCATAACTTAAGGTTTAGGGGTATGGATGGCATGCAAAAGGAAGGATTTGAAGGATGATTTGGAAATCGTAGGAGAATATAAATTACTTATGCTGTTGAATATTCTGCAGCATCTATTTATTGGCTCATTAGCTGCATATGTCGTCGAAAGTGAATAATCTTTTAGGAAACGAATGGACCTGGTGTTTCTCACAGGAATATTTATCAAAATTTTACTATTCAGGAATTCTACATTAATAGCGCCTCTAATGACGTCGAATGTGAAGCAGGCCGATATCATCATTCTTCTGGAGGCTAGTGTCGATAGGTTTAAATGACCCAGTCGAAACTCATAAGGGGGTAGGCTATTAAAATCATAAGGGTTGTACAGTTCTCTCAAGGCGAAAAGTAAAAATTGTTTTTGTATTGACTCGAGTCTGTCACTGTGGGTTTCAAAAGCGGGATTCCAGCTAATGCAAGCGTATTCGAGAATGTGACGCCCAAGTGAAGTGTATAAGGATCTTGTAAACCACAGACTACGAAATTCTTTGGCACGTCTTTTGATGAAACCTAGCTGTTTGTTCGCACGAGATAGTATTTTATCAAAGTGTAAGGTGAAGCGAAGTTTTTCATCTAAGATAGCACCGAGGTCAGCAATGTTATCAACTCGAGTTAGCATATTATTGCCGAGGAAGTACGTATTGTATGTGATCGTGCATTTCCTGGAAAAACTAATTACTTGGCATTTATTAATATTGAGAGAGAGCTTGTTAATATTGCACCACTGATCAAGTGAATCAAGCTTGGATTGGAGAAAGGGGGTATCCGATTTCGATTCAATAGTCTGATAAAGTTTGAGATCGTCTGCATAGAGTAAATGAGGTATGCTTGCTAGGACGTCAGATAAGTCGGAAATAAATATATTAAAAAGAAGTAGGCCAAGATGGCTACTTTGGGGTACACCAGAGGTAGCACTAACATTTTTCGATAAAAATCCTTGAAAGTTTACACATTGTGTTCGATCGCGAAGGTAGGAGGTCAGCCAGCTGAGTAAAGAACCGGCAATACCGAATTTTTGAAGCTTTAGAATCAAGGTAGAATGGTCAACTCTGTCAGACAGCTTACTGAAGTCAGTGTAGACTGCGTATTTGGTATCCTTTTTCCATTTTGCATAGAACGTCAGAGATTAGAATTGTCAAATTCGTGGTAGTTGAGCGACCTTTTCTAAAGCCATGTTGTTGCTTGTTCAAACGGGAATCAACAAGCGGAGAAAGTTTACCGTATACCACCTTTTCGAAAAGTTTCGGAATCGAAGATAAAATGGCAATGCCCCTATAATTTCGGATACAGCGTCGATCACCATTTTTGAATATGAGTGTGGCATACGAAAGCTTCCAACAGAAAGGGAAAATTCCCGACGAAAGTGATCTATTAAAGAAAATATGCAAGAGATCTATAAGCTGCTCTACACACATGCACAAGAAGGTCGAAGGAAGAAGATCAGGCCCAGGACCTTTGTTGCAGTCGAGATCCAAAATAGCCTTACGCATTTCATCACGGGAAATTTCTAAATGGTTCACAAAAGCTGCTGAAGTTAAATCAGAGGAAGAAAGGTGTGAGTTTGATGGGTCTGGTGCATTAAAAATTTCTTGGAAACTATCAGCAAATAGGTCACATATCTTTTTAGGAGAGGAAGACGTTATATTATTAAGAAACATGGACGATAGATAGCCAGTATTTTTTCGCTTCACATTAACAAAATCGAAGAATTTGTTCGGGTCGCGGACTATATTTTCGCCGGTTGTTCTAATGTAAGTGTCATAAACCCCATGAGACTTTGCTAAAAACTGCTTAGCAACTTCATTATATTCTTCCTGAATAGCAGGACAAACATCGGTATTTTCTCTAATAAGCTTGTGAAGTTTGTTCCTACGATTTTGCATATGCCTAAGGTCCCTATCAAGCCATGGCTCAGACAATATATTCTTTTTTTTTTATCGTTGTAACATATCTTTCAACGGCGTCAAATATTTTATTGTAAAAAGAGAAAATGGCTGTCACGAGATCTTGCGTTGAAAGAGTAGTCGACCAATCAGTAGTATCAAGAACATGTTTAATGCTTTCATAACCAGCATTACGGAAGTCAAATACAATTGAGTTATTGTAAGTTTTCAAGCAGGTGGAATCAGGAGTGGAAAGTTCGACTGACAGTGCTGTATGGTGTAAACTGTTGCAAAAAAGCTGCTCTGCGTCACTAGTTGGACTAAACACTACTTCGTCATAAGCATTTATGAAAACAAGATCTAACCCATTACCATTTTGGTTAGGAGTTTGGGAAACCTGCTCCAAATCATTACCATAAAAAGCACTCGCAAGATTGAAATCGTTGGTGTCTAAAAAGTTTACGGGTAGAAGGTAAGGGTATTTATCATCCGGAACAAAGCATAGATTCGGACAATTGAAATCTCCCAAAACTATTATTTTGTCTTTTTCACTAAGTGATGTTGTGAACGAAGATAATGTATTACAAAAATAGCTGTAGACGGATTCGTCAGATCTGGGCGGGATGTAGACAACAGCGATGTAAGCTGATTTGTTATTAAAGGAGATTCAAACAATTAAATATTGGAAGAAAACATTTGGGGTAAGCTCACTTGAAAGTGTGTTGCTAACAGCAAGTAAGACACCACCTCCTCGCGACTGACCGGTAGAACAATAATCACGGTCGCTTCTGTAAATAGTCCAACTACTATCATTCTTATGAGAGGCATTAAGCCAAGTTTCGGTGATGGCGAGTAAATTAAAATGTACGCACGTCATTGTTGTTAAACTGACTTAAATAGCTGACTTACCATAACTTGCATGCCACTTACTAGCATTGTGAAAACAGCTGCTGCCTGTCCCTCACCATGCCAGTATTAGCATTGCCAGTAATTACGTCAACTGGCATGCTAGTAACTAGCAACGTGTAAATCATCCATAAAACAGGTTTGGCACAGTACCAGACATGTCATCATGCTGCCAACGCTGGTTGTGCGAAACACCTTCAGCTAGGATAGGTGGGCAGACACTCTTCGTGTCCTTCTTGTTCCGTAATTCGGATTTTTGCTGGCCATGATGTGAGAATATTTCAAGGACCAATAGTTGCCTTACGATTTTGACGACCTAGTGAGAGGGAGATCTTTGAATCTGATCCCTAAAATGCTATGTATAATGATCTGCTGAGTCTAAAAATGCCTACACATATGTTTCTGGTCGGATCCGCTAATTATGTGATTGTCGTGATCACTCCCAAGCCTGCCGATTATTTCTTGTTATTATATCTTTAACTCCATTCATTTTTCACTTGTATTGTTAATTTTTACCCTATGCAATAGTCCTGTTGTGGCTTATGAGTGTTTTTTGCGGAAACCACTTCGTTTTTTAACAACGACTTCCTCTCTTCATTTGTTTTTTTATATGGTGTTTTTAATATTTTCAATATAGGGTGGGATGTGAAATCCACCAAAATTTTATGAAAGTGCAACATCCTCTTTTTTCTCTTCTTACTGTTTTTAGTTGAATAATATTTTTAATAATAAACACAAAATATTTGATCCTTATCTTACTAACTTTCCTTTGTCGTCTGTTTGTTTATGTGCTACTCTTTCACTTTATGTAATCGCTGATGCAAAAGGTAATGACATTTTTACGTTAAATCTGGATTGAAAAGTTAAGGTTGAACATGAATTTTGAAAAGTTAAGGTAGAACACGAAATTTAGTATTATATTGATCAGGGTCGCTTCCCAAATGGAAACGCCCATTTTGGAGGTCGGTCCGCCTCCTCCAAAATTCCCACAAAAAGAGAGGAGTAAGGAAAACAAAGCAACAATGTTGTGGGTTGAACCAGCCAATGGTCCAAGTCTGGCCAAGCTGCAGGGACGTGTAGGTGGCGCTACGCCAACCCCACGTAATCCACCACAGCTTGAACCAAACCCGAGCCAAAGGCCGAACCTGGGTCAAAGCAGCAAATAAAAATGGTCGGGATAGCTTCACGACATAAAATGGGGCAGGGGCCCTACGGATGACCTGGACAGGATTGGCGGTAAACCATTAAAAACCTGTAATCCAAGGCCAACCTCCGGGTGGCTCCCAGAGTCAAAAAGCTCAAAAAGAAAAACAACACAATGGGAAGCTACCCAAGAGGTATACTACAAGGAACTGACGATTTGCCGTGTAGATTTCATGAAAATCTGGTAACTGATTCACATTTCATAGGGCAAAAAGCAGTTTTTTTTCTTTGTAATTTTTCAAGATGGCACCACTGGCACAGAGTTACCTACAATTCAAAATCGCTTCTATCAGACCTGATCGTACTTAAGTCCAATGCATTCTGTAAATTTCAATTGTATCTGATTATTGATTCGTGAGTTCCCGTGAACAGAAGTTTTTGATGCTAAAAATATAGTTTAACTGGGAAAGGGTTACCGTTCTTGTCCGACATGAAATTTCCAAAGTTTTACTTTGAACGTGTAGATAGAACATAAAATTTGCATACAGATAGGTTTTATTGTAAGAAACGGACATTTTTTAGGATATTCGATGGTTTGAACGTTTTCACTTCCAAATTTTTATTTTTTCAAATTTAAGACACCAAAATTATCATAGCTGCCAGCTCCAACCGAATTTGTCGACCACATTTCTTCCAAACGTGGTTTGAAGTAAGGTCCAGCTACTGTGTGAATTTCGTCAAAATCGAACGATTGAATCAGAATTTATAAGTCTAAAAGCATTTACCTTTTTTAGTGATTTTTCAAGATGGCACCACTGGCACAGAATCGCCCGCATTTCAAAATCACTTCTATCAGACCTGGTCCTATTTAAGACCAATACATTCTGCAAATTTCAATTAATTCTGCTTATCGGAGTTTTTGATGCTAAAAATATAGGTAAATTGGGCAAGGACTACCAAGCAACTTTATTTTTGCAAAAATTATTTGTGTACGGAATAATAGGTATATTAAAAATATCACTAAAATGGCCACCGGCGCCAAAGGGTGAAAGATTATTAACTTTTTGTGAGACCTGGCACTATTCTACATATACACCAATGTGTCCTGAAAATTTCAGTTCAATCGGATGGCGCGTTCCTGAGATTTTTTTACTGAAATTTTTGATGATTATAACACCACTTTGCACGACCAATTTTCGGAACGCTACTGACACCCATATTCACCACCCTGCAGACGCCCATATTCACCACACTGCATACGCTCCGACGCGCATATGCCAAATCCTATATATATGAGGCATCGAGTACGATAGGATCACTCTATTATCAGCGTTCTCAGGCAGCACTCAAGGGTCCCTGGAACATCCTGAATAAATAGTTTCTTTTGTATTTTACACTTATATGTAATAAACTATTTTCGAGTTAAATCGTTTATTATAGTGGCGCCCAACTTGAAGCCTAACCATCGCCCCGAGAAGAAGTACCCGCAATAAGAAGGCAATGGCAGCTATTCAGATGACCGATGAGCAGCTGCAGCAGCTTATCAGTGCTCTCCGGCCATCTACCCCAGCACCGTCAAACGGATCACTGGGAAGTTTTGCGAATTGCACCGCCCGCTACGATGGTACTCGTTCAAGAGCAAAATTGGACGAATTCGTAGGCAAAATTAGCATCTACAAGCAAGTAGAACACATCGATGACCAGCAGGCAATCTTAGGAATGCCACTCCTATTGGAAGGTATAGCGGCCACCTGGTGGCAAGGAGTCAAGAACGAAGTGACGACCTGGAAGGAAGCCATAACTTTCATACGAAATACGTTTGCTCCAACTAGGCCAGCATACCAAGTATATATCGAGCTATTCAGCCAGAAGCAAGAAGGGAATTACTCCACCGATATTTTCATCTGCGAGAAGCGAGCACTACTCTCTGAGCTGCCACGGGACGCACACGATGAAAGCCAGCAAATAGACCTAATTTTTGGACTCCTCAGTCTAAAAATCAGGCAACATATCACCAGGGACAGTGTAACAACCTTCGCAGACCTGCTACAGCACGCCAGGATCATCGAAGAGAACGAAGCGGAGCGAAAAACAACGCTTAGAGAGGACAACGCGGTAGCCCGGAAACCCAACATTCCTCAACCGCAACCAACCAACCGCTTGAAGTGCACGTTTTGCAACAACTATGGACACAACATAGACAAATGCCGAAAACGAGAAGCACTTAGTCAGCGAGGGAACAAGCAACCAGTGAATGTCGATCAACCATACAATGTATCTTGCTACGGATGTGGACAACCAGGAGTGGTACGAAGCAACTGCCCAAAGTGCCGAAAGACAACGGAACCCCCAGTAGTCAATTTTTGCTCAGTTGGCACCAATGGAGTAGTTCGCCCACGTTACCGCCCAGTCCTCGATATTTCTGTGAACGGTATCAAAGGGTGTGGTTACTTAGACACCGCAGCGTACGACCAACTAAAGATGTGTCTTACCACAGCGCCGATTTTGCGGCAGGCCGACGGAACAAAACCGTTCGTATTGCGAACAGATGCAAGCGGTTTTGCCCTTGGAGCAGCATTGTTGCAAGGGGAGGGTGCTGAAGAACGACCAGTTGAATACGCTAGCCGTCTCTTGACTAGCGCTGAAAGGAACTACAGCACCACGGAAAGAGAAGCACTAGCAGTTGTCTGGAGCACCAGCAAATTCCGTGGATATATCGAAGGGAGCAAGGTCACACTTGCTACTGATCATCAGCCACTTCGCTGGCTCATGTCGTTGAAATCACCCACGGGAAGACTCGCTCAATGGGCGTTATTGCTACAGCCATACAATATCAATATAACTTATACACCTGTAAAGTCAAACGCATTAGCAGACACGCTTTCTCGACCAACACTACCAAAGCACGAAAGCCAAGAAGTCAACAGTATAGAAGTCGACATGCCTAGAAGAACAGCACTACGTATCAATGCCAAAATCGATAACGCAGATCAACCTATCCAGCCTCTACGTCGACGAGGTCGACTAAAAAATTTACACCCGTAACTGCTTCATCATCGAGGCGATCCTCTGAAGCAGAAGGGGAGTCTATAACACCACTTTGCACGACCAATTTTCGGAACGCTACTGACACCCATATTCACCACCCTGCAGACGCCCATATTCACCACACTGCATACGCTCCGACGCGCATATGCCAAATCCTATATATATGAGGCATCGAGTACGATAGGATCACTCTATTATCAGCGTTCTCAGGCAGCACTCAAGGGTCCCTGGAACATCCTGAATAAATAGTTTCTTTTGTATTTTACACTTATATGTAATAAACTATTTTCGAGTTAAATCGTTTATTATATGATGATATATATATATATATATATATATATATATATATATATATATATATATATATATATATATATATATATATATATATATATATATATATATATATATATTTATTAGGTTGCTGCAGATGAAATGGCCGATTTAGCAATGACATAAAGTTGGCTGCAATTTTAGTGTATTATGTTGGCACAAGGCGGCGCAAAGGATATGACATATTGAAGTATAATTGCTGCTACCTTGGTTTATGGAGTCATTTCTGTTTTTCACTTCATAGTGATCGTAAAAACAAAAAGAGAAAGTGAACATGGAAGTGAATCAAAAACGGCAACTGTTACTATACGAATTTAAATTAGAGCACAACGCAACGGAAGCAACAAAAAATATCAACAGCGCATTTGGGCCTGATACAGTTAGTGAACGAACCACTTGGCGGTTCGAAAAATTTCGATCCGGAGATATGGACCTTGGAAGTGAGCCACGTGGACACCCAAGACCATTGATCGATAACGACGAGCTGCGTGCATTAGTGGAGTCTGACCCCCGCCAAATTATGAGGGATCTTGCCGAGAAATTAGGCGTTCACAATTCGACAGTTTGCCGCCACTCGCAACAACTTGAAAAAGTGAAAAAGCTTGACAAATGGGTTCCGCATGATCTTACCGAGCAAAACATGACGTGTCGAATGGATATTTCAAGTTCTCTACTCTCCCGCAACAAAAAGGAACCGTTCTAGCACCGAATTGTGACCTGCGATGAAAAGTGGATTTTAGACGATAATCGTAGCCGATCGGCCCAATGGCTAGATGCCGAAGAAGCGCCAATACACATGCCGAAACCAAGCCTTCATCCAAACAAAATAAGTGTTATCCACTATTCGTTCCTGTAACCTGGCGAAACCATCAATGCTGAGAAATACTGTGCTCAACTGGAAGAAATGCATCAGAAATTGATAGTCCAACGACCTAGACTTATCAACAGGAATGGAGTGATACTGCTTTATGATAAAGCACGACCTCATGTATCGAGAACAACGGTCCAAAAATTAAAAGAGTTGTGCTATGAGATTCTTCCTCACCCTCCTTATTCACCATACCTCTCACCAACAGATTACCATTTCTTTAAACATTTGGATCACTTTTTGACAGGAAAACGATTTAATAATGAAGCTGCTGTCAAAAATGCCTTCGAGGAATTTCTTCGAACCATAAACTCTGATTTCTACAAAACTGGAATAAATGCAATTGTATCTCGTTGAGAAAAGTGTGTTGCATCTATTGGTACGTATTTTGATTAAATATATTGTCTTTATAAAAAGTTACAGCTGCTTAAAATTTATTACTAAATCGGCCATTTCATCTGCAGCAACCTAATATATATAGAAATATGAATTTTTGGCCAAAGTGATTTGAATACTAATGCTCTTCTTCGAACATTAGTAAAAAATATCTCCTCGAAAAAGCGTTGCAAGTTTTACAAAAGTTTTTTATCATTGGAAAATCTGAAAATTCCTTGATGAGATCTACTACTTGGCTATTTTATCCAAATTCAAACCCCCTTCCGAAATAGTCTGATTTTACACTATTTCATACTTGAGTCTCGTGGGGGTGACTTAATCACCTGACAGAACAAAGTCCACGTATCTACTTATATTTCATCAACTAACAACCAAACTTCATCTTACGAAATTTCATCTTCCGTTTCTTTCCCGTCTTCGCCGTTGCACTATAATTATTATACTCTTCTACCTAGTTTCTGATATTAAAAATGAAAAATTATTTATATCGAAATCTTTTCCATAGATCTCGCCCATTCTCGAAACTATGAAAGCAGAAAACTTTAAAATTTTTCTCTGAAACTATGAAAGTTTTTTTTTTGCATCTCTTGTGGTCTAGAGACGCCGCATAACTCCTTAAAGTTTCGAAATGTAAAAAAAACTACTGTATAAGATAAAGTTTTCCAATAATAGAAGTTTTCAACAATGGCTTGAGTTCATATTTACCGAAAACTTACTTGTCTCGCCTCAAGGAAAGTAAAACTCGATGCAGCAAGTACTCGAAAAGTTCGTTGAAGTTTTCCAAAGAATCTTATCTCTGTGGCCAATGAACAATACGGTTTTCGAATCCGTATCAGTCGTAATGATATTTGAGATTTAGCTGTTCGTCAGGTTTTTATTGTTTGTATACAATCGTTCTTGTTCTGGTGGCGGTTAGGTGGTGACTACAAAACTACTGATGTTGGACGTTGCAAAAACTTGTCTGGGTGGTTGTTTAGAACGTCTTCTGGTGAATCGTCAGAAAACGTTATAGTTGGCTGATGGGTTGTCCTATTCGTTCGATTAGGTAGCACTTTAATATAATTCACAGCATATCGAGATGAATAATAATGAAAATATCCTTTTTTCAGATTGTTTTCGGCTGGTATTTAAAGTATTGTAAATAAGTGTTGTTTTCGTTAGCGCACATAATTAGATTTACTAAATTAATTTTTCCAAATAATTACTCAGAGCAAAAAAAATCATATGACATAATAAGCTAAATGATAGCGGTATTTAAGTTAAATTAAAAGAATAAATGGGAATTTACCATCCAACATTATTATTCTGAAAAATACCTGCAGACATTCCGTTTTTAATTTATCTGCGCTTCATATCTAGTTTTAACAATAATTAATGCAAACCGGCAACTCTTTCGTTGATATCGAAACGACTGTTGCAGATAACACAGTGCCAATTTCGAAAGGATTAGATAGGATTAAGTGCAATGATATGTTTATAGGCTTCATATACAATGCCGCCTTTATTTAAAGCTTTGTCTGAGCGATTCTGTGGTTTGCTGCCGTCGAGAATCTTAATTAGTCAAAACATGTCTGTTGCAGAGATTTCTTCAAGCGTACTCGTACGTACCCGTAGTGAGATTTCGCTGTAAGTGATTAATTAATTGAATATGCGGAAAAATTGCTACAGCGATTTTAGCTTAAGCCTTTCAGGAAGAATAATGGGCGGAGATAATGGGGTTATCAGTGTACTTATTCGCATACGGTTTCAGTGGAATTTCAAACTCAAGTTGATTTTGGTGGTCAGAGAGTGGTATGGGTAGTTGTTGATGAATCAAAGCACCTGATTTGATAGTAATCGAATTGTACTGAAATAAGAATCAAACAACAAACCGTGTTAGCACTATACGTGTGTATAAACTAAGAAAAGCAACTGTAAAACATGATTGAATGGCGTTTATCAATGAGGTTGGTAAAAAAGTAAAACTATTTATCCTTGATCTCATAGAATAGCATTTACTGACAAGCACAAAATGACAAATGATTTAGAAAGTAGGTACAGTCAGTGTTATTTGTACTCACGTTAGGGCTTAAAATTAAGTATTATGTTAATTGTGAGTGAGAACTTTTTGAAAAACATGAAGTAAACTTTGCTTTCATGCTGTTGTTTACCCTCATTTACTCTATGGGGCATTTCACGTGAAGCGGACAACGAAAAAAAATCGAGGTTCTGGATTTCGTTCATATTGTGCATAATGGTACTTCTAGAAGATATGAATGTGGATGCAAAAGTTTTTGTTTCTATGAGGTTTAGTTGCCGAGCTATGAGCTTCTGAATAATTGACGAAATTTATAAAAGGTTTTTTTGAAAAAGGATTCTGAGATTCAAAATAAAATCTAAAAAACATTAAACATATTGATTGGTATAGAAAATTAGCTGTTCTTTTTAATTTTGGAGTTAGATTTGAAAAACAAATTTTTTTTCCTGTGTGAAACCGGAAGTATACACTTAATCTCGTAATTTAAATAATTTGGACCAGGTTAATTTTGTTTATTTTTACAACAAAATAAAGCTTAAAGTGTACTTATTTTATCATAAAGGTTTTAGAATGGGATGGCCAGTAGTTTAGGAGGTAGGTGAATTTCAATACATACAAGTCGCATGGGGCGTGGTACCGGGAGCTTGATTATGATAGCAAGTGAGTGTGAAAGCAAAATATTTGTAGCAAAACTATTATATATCACTTGTATCACCTACATATAGAAGTAAAATATTAAAAATTGCTAATGCTGATTTACTTAGTGAAAAAAAGCTACTTGTGTATGGACAAATGAATTTATTTCACAATTTTTACAATTTTACTCTCGTTTCTTAAACTAGTTCTATTTTTTAATAACTAGAGGTGTTTCTACGATCAGTTTTTTCCTGCAGATTCGACATAATTTATTTTCTGTTAATATTCTTGGAATTTTTCTTAGGTCTTTAGTCTTCCGATGAAACTTCAAATCGAATGGATTGAAATATCGATAGCCGAACGGAGACATAATACACATAATTAAGACTCTTTAACTCATCAACGAAAGTAATAGTCATTGCAAGCGTTGAACATTAACTCGAAAAATAACGGAAAATTTGAATTGGCCTGGCGTCAAATATATTATATATGCGTCATATATTTTAATTAGGTTTTTATGGGAAAATAAAACCTTTTTCAAATAAAAGATGGCACTACTAATCACATTTCAAATCAATTTTTGTTTTCGAGCCAACTAGCTGCCCTAAGCAAGCTCTCGGTACCACGCCCCATGCGACTTTTATGTATTGAAATTCACCTACCTCCTAAACTACTGGCCATCCCATTCTAAAACTTTTATGATAAAATAAATATACTTTAAGCTTTGTTTTGTTATAAAAATAAACAAAATTAACCTGGTCCAAATTATTCAAATTACGAGTATAAGTGTCTATTTCCGGTTTCACACAGGAAAAAAATTTGTTTTTCAAATCTAATTTCAAAATTAAAAAGAACAGCTAATTTTAAGCTAATACCAATCAATATGTTTAATGTTTTTTTAGATTTTGTTTTGAATCTCAGAATCCGCTTTCAAAAAAACCTTTTATCAATTTCGTCAATTACTCAGAAGCTCATAGCTCGGCAACTAAACCTCATAGAAACAAAAACTTTTGCATCCACATTCATATCTTCTAGAAGTACCATTATGCACAATATGAACGAAATCCAGAACCTCCATTTTTTTTCTTTGTCCGCTTCACGTGAAATGCCCCCTATTATAGTTAAAATTATTATCTAACATATGTAAACCTGACAGAATCAGCCTTTCGTTATTCATGCACGCCACATGCAGCCTGAGCTAGCCTTGGTGAATATTGCGTTATCCAATTGAGCGGAAATTTTCAGGAAATATAGATGGTTATGCGTTTTAGGCTTTAAAAAAAACAATAAAATATCAATAGCATTAGGTGACAACGGGTTAATTAAGTGAATTTTCAACTACCCCTATATTTTTGTGGATAAACAAGATATTTCGAAAAAACTAGTATGCGAAATAAAAATTGATTTGGTTTCTAGCTTTTGGAAAGCTTTAACCACAAGTGGGTGCTGAATGTCTTTAAGAAGGCAAAGGAAATTTCAAAAATGTCTGATTGTGAGAGTCATCAGATTATTACGAAATTGACGGAAGACATTTATACGCGGAAACAAATAAACCTTTGTAGTTTATGGTTAGCGTGCCGATAACGCTGTAGCTACGGCTGGCACATGAAGAGAAATCTTTCACTTCTCGAGTCTGCTGAAAATATTGTGCTTTTTGGTAAAAAAGTAAACGATTAAAAATTCATCGCAAAGGAACGGTAACCCTTCAAAAGATAGCCTATTGTTTAGGCCCCGGTCCTACTATCAGATTAAAATGGAATTCACAGAATATTTCAGTGGCTCGTTTCGAGTACACTCAAAAAAATTTTGGTTGAATTTTACCCTTATAATAGTAGGAAACTGGTTTCCTACTATTAAAGATGTAAATTTACAAAAAGCCGTTAAAAGAAGATTTTTTTACGACCAAATCGTGTAATTTTACCCTAAAAAATGATGCAATTTTATGGCTTTGAATAGCAAACTAGTAAATTTACACTCTTTTTGCTTCAATTCACTAAAAAAAATTTTGGTTTAAATTTACCTTTATAATAGTAGGAAACTGGTTTCCTACTATTAAAGATGTAAATTTACAAAAGTGCGTAAAAAGAATATTTTTTTACGACCAAATCGTGTAATTTTACCCTAAAAAATGATGCAATTTTATGGCTTTGAATAGCAAACTAGTAAATTTACACTCTTTTTGCTTAAATTTACAAAAAGCTGTGTATTATTCAGCTGATATGACGTAAAAGCAAAAAAATGCACATCGAATGTGTAAAAAAGTTTGTGATTCGTTATTTTAAACGAAAAAATGAATATATTTCCTATTATTAAAGTATTAATTATAGACCCACTTTTTAGAGTGTAGAGAAAATTTTCTATTCGATGACGTCACGCATATTCACCACATAAAACTCTAATAATTGAGTTTGGCAGTTACCCCCGTCCCACACATGACCAGAAATATTTCCGGAAACATTTTGGAAACATTTCCAGAAACCTTTCTAAAATATTTCCGACAATATTTCTCTCGTCAGTCCTAAACATGATCGGAAAATTTTTTTATTGCAGATGCTTGTTCGCTCTTATCTCAAAACTTTGTACTAATAAAATCAACACAAACAATGCAGATACTGGAGAAGGAGCAATGAAATTTAGGGTATCCGAATGCTTAACGAATTACACATTGCATGGGGCATCTTTTACAGTGATTTTGACAGTTTTGTCCGCTACTCCTTTTTTGCGCTTGTTAGCTTCAGGTTCCGATTCTACTTTGAAAAGTGGAAATGTGTGAATATATTAATGATGGCTTTGACTCCGAAGCCAAAAGAGTTGGCCTAAGAAGAAGTCCCAATAAACTTGAAATTTTACTTTCAAAATATAGTGTATGTTAGAAATTGTTTTTACCAACACCAACATAAGACTAAGCTATTGCTAACACCAAGCCTAAACTATTGTTTGAACCCTTTGGCCTGCAACCACGAGTGAGACTTATGGTAAGGAATTGGGCCCAGTGCTGCCAACTTTTTTCCAGCCGTTGTAGCTGGAATTTAGGAAAAATATAGCTAAAAATAGCTAAAAAGTTCCCATTGAAAAGTGTAGATAGGTTAGGTTAGGTTCAACTGGCTGGCACATAGCCACACATAGACCCATTTGGTCCGTCGCGATACCAGATAAATGGACCTGGAGAAAGTTCAGTCCAAAGTGCCATCGAAGGCCCCGGACTTTTTTGCGAACTGAAGTATGTCCTTCAGCCTCTGCTCCGCAACATGTGATAGATCCACCAGCCAGGGCTCACCGAAGCAACGTTGCCTGGTTTTCCCTAGTGCCGGGCAGTGGCACAGAAGTTGTTGGATTGTTTCAGAGACTCCCGGCTCTTGACACTTCCTACAGGTGTTGCTGGTTAGGAGCCCCATTTTCATAGCATGAGCTGCTACAAGACAGTGGCCAGTTATGACACCGACCAGCCGCCTGCAGTCAGTCCGCGTTAAATCGAGCAGGAACTTAGTCACTGCGTGATTGTATGACCCCCACATGATTTTGGTTTGCTTGCAGGTCTGAGTTACACGCCATCTGCACATCGCACCGTGCATCATATTGGAGTCGATAGAGTATTTGATCGTCTGGATTGGAGTTAAAATGTCAACCGATCCTGACTGGGAAGGCTAGCTCCGTGCTTGGCTAGCGCATCCGCCCTCTCAATTCCTTCAATGCCCTTGTAACCAGGAACCCAGAAAATTTGGACTCCACTGTGGTAGCCCAGTCTGTTCAGGGCCTGAATACAGTCCAGTTCACACTTCGATTGGTATGTGTAAGACATCAGAGCTCTGACCGCTGCTTGACTGTCTGTAAAGATGTTGATTTCCTCACTTGTGGTATCTCTGGCGGGTGCTAGGTCTGCGGCTTTACGTATTACAAAAACCTCCGCCTGAAAAATACTAAAGTGGTTAGGAAGCCTGAAGGCTGCTTTAATAGTTGCATCTGCAGAACATGTTGCAGCACCCACTCCAGCAGCCGTTTTAGAGCCGTCAGTGTAGATGCTAAGAGCTGCTGCGCCCCTTTGCTGATTCCACTCCAGCCCATCCCCCACAATCACTTGATATCCCCGCTCAAAGCACAGAGTGGGGACCAAGTAGTCGGTGCTACCTGCGTACCCCCGCTCAATACTGCTGTGACCGAAGGATCGTGACTCGACGTGTTCCGATTCCCTAAGCCTGACAGCAGCTTTTGCAGCTGCGCCCTTAACAAAGAGGTCAAGTGGAGGCAGAGGAAGCAGGACGTTCAGTGCAGACAAAGGAGTCGAGGATAAGGCACCTGTGGTACAGAGAGCCGCCAACCGCTGGACTCTATTCGTCATGCTGGCAAAAGTAGTCTTATTTAAAGCTGGCCACCAGACCAAGCATCTGTAGGCCAGTATAGGTCTGGCTATCGCCATATAGATCCAATGCGTTAAAGCAGGGCTTAGACCCCACGTTTAACCCAGTACTCTCTTGCTGGCGTAAATTGTTTTGCTTGCCCGCTTAACTCTCTCCTCTAAATTCGCCTTTCAGGTGAGCTTGCTGTCCAGAATAAGACCCAAGTACTTAGTTTGTGACTTGAGCCCTACCCTGGCGCCGCTCAACCTGATTGGGATCAATTCAGGGATTTAGTACTTCCTAGTGAAAAGCACGAGATCAGTTTTATTGGAGTTGATGCCGAGACCCATGGTGTTTGCCCATTCCTCAACCAGCCCCAGAGCATAATCGATGAGCTGGCCGAGGGAGTGCGGAAACTTGCTCGAGACTAAAATGGCAATGTCATCGACATAGGCCACAACCGTAAGTCCTTTGCGTTCCAACTTGTCCACAATTGTATTGCCAAAATTGTATTGCTAAAGTGTAGATAACTTCAGCAATAAAAAACTTAAGGTTCTGGAAAATAGTTTTATTAAGCTTATGTTTATAATTCATATGGAAAAGTATTGGATGTACATCGGATAATGAGTAGTTAAGTAATTTAACAGTATAAAATAGTATAAAACTCGCGAAGGAGCTTAGTGAGTTCAACAGAATTACTTTCTATTTTTTTATGCATGATAGAAGCATCCTTTAAAATGGGTTGCAGAAATAGGAGACATAAAAGGTTTTGTAATTGTTACACTCCTTGTAAATCATTTTTGCTAAATAACATTCTTCTGATGTTTGGACTATACTGAAGTGGGTTTTCGCCCTAACTATTGACTAATGATCCTTGATACTGATCCCTTTATTGACAACCACCTCGTTTATGAACTCCGTATCATCTTGAAATGAATTTAGAGAACCAATTATAAATTTCTGCAAGTAAAAACTCTAACGTTTGGGGAAGAAATGATCCTGCAGCTGCAGAAACTGAAAGCTGAACGGAATGACAAGCACATCTTATTAATATTAGAAAAGGTTTTTGGCGACTTAATTTTTGAAATACACCGTTATTGACTCCGACCATAACATTTGTGTTGTCTGTCATATTTGTAATATTTAGCTTGTAGTTTTCTAAGCACGTGTTTATGGCAGTAGTAATACTTTCAGCAGTTCCACTTTCTAATTCAATCAAAGCCAAGTAAATTCTAATAAAGGTTTGTTGAATATCACTAAAATGTCAGTAGACTCGTCAATTAAAATACTAGAAATAGAGTTATCAATATCTGCCTTTGAATCCGATTTGAAGTATGGAAAGATAACGTTTTTCACTATGGAGCTACTTTTAGTTAGTATTGGGTCGTCAGTCATATTGATATGTATTTGTATGAGTTACTCATTTTCAATACAATGTCATACAATGTCAATGTCATACAATGTCAATACAATGTCATTTTCAATACAATGTTTTCAATACAATGTCATACTTCAAATGAAGTGTCATGTTGCATTCCTTCAATTATCTATAAGTTTTCAGCGCCGCTGGCAGCCATACAGCCCCATACCATTACGCCGCCGCTACGGTAGGATAGAACATTTATGCTAAGTACTGGTTATGTTTTTTTATAGATGGGGGATTTTTTATTATTGGTTTTAGTATACTTCCACAAAAAATAAGATTTTCATATTTTGGAGAATGATTTAATAGAGTATGTAGTTTTTGAATTCGGCGTTAACTCAAAAATGAAAATGTAGGTAAAACGTTTATGTTAAGGAGAGCAGTGATGTTACTACTCTACTAAACAATTTCCCAAAAATGGTAGCTAATTACCACCAAATTTTTTGTTTAAGTATCGTGCAAATCAAACTCAAAACATGCATACATTTTCGCCTGGTACAGTGTCTCAAGTATCAATCCCTGTGTCTCAAGTATCAATCCCTGTGTCTCAAGTATCACAAGTCAATCGCTTCAAAATTGACCAAAGCACCTCAATATTGCCGATGTTGTTTTTCAGGTGCTGCTCCCAACGGAGAAAATATAGTCTTTATTTTGTGCTGTATTGAAAAACTCTAAAAAATGAAAAAAAAAAACATAGCTAGCACAACTCTAACGTTGGGTTTTACTACTGAGCACGATTCCTAATTTCTTCTAGGGTTTTGTGCGAACACCTTGTCTACGTTTGACTGCAACTTTATGTCTACACCTGAATTCTTTCTTGTCTTCAAATTTAGGCAGATAATGTGTATTCTATATTAAACTTATTTCGTTTGTTTTTCCTGTAAATTTTCTGTTATCAAAGTATTTTTTTAAATCATTTAACTGCTTTCTTTGCGCTTTCAATATTCCGAGTAAAAGTAATCTTCTGCGATTTCTTACAAATACTTTATCGTTACTAGAAATTAGAAAACGTTTTTTTAAGTCACTTTAATTTTTATATATATCTTCCTCCGTTTTTTTTTTAACTTTTGAACCGTGAACTTTCCAAACAGCCACAAAAAGAGAAACGCCTGAACCCGTACGAGGGTTGTCTAGCGATTACTTCACCTTACAAAAAGAGCAATGCAAAAAGTAAACTCCAAGTGAGCATAGTGAGCATTAAATCGCTATCGAATTCCAAATTGCCTTAATCACTGTCCCTAGATATTCATCGAGCTTCAACTTTATTTCCAACAACAATTGAAACTGGTAGTATTTCAGCCATGAAACCATTGAAAGTCCAAACTCCGCAAATTCGATTGGCTTTTAAATTTATTTCACTCTTAAAGTACAGCAAAAAAATTTGAACTCAACAATAATGTCCCCATCTCTACCTTGCAAACGACCCAACCGTCTCCAAATCCGTTAAGGCACTCGAAACACTTTTTTCCAGCCATTTTCCATCTGATTTATCGTCGACAATTGAACTAAGTGCCGGGCACATGAAAACTTATGTCCTTTCGTATTTGCGGAGAATTCAACTCAACATCGACGAAGGAATTTTTACGATTTCTCTTTTTGAACCCTAAACAATTTTCCAGCTCACTGTGAAACACTTTCTCCTTCCGCCTAGAGCCGTACAAGTTTTGGTCAAATCCTTGCTCTGGCCAACAAAAGTTCACCGGCAAAAGTTTGAGCTGTCCACAAACAGTAAGTCTTTTTCCGCTCGTTGTCGCTGGTCGGCCTGTGTGAATGTCCTGAATGGCTGGCTGCATTTATTTCGCGTACAGGACAGTCGGTCGTGCAAAATTTACTCAGAGGGATGTCGTAAAGTGTTGGCAATGATCGTTTATGGCCGAGTAAAGTCATCGTAAAATTCCTTCTTCCTGTTTCGTAGAGTCCGTTACCGGGGAAATTTTTATTGATGAGACCTCATAAAATCTGGGAGATTTCGATTTGATTTGACAAAATACGAACTAGGGTGGGTGCAACTGGAAGTTGTGCGTAGTTCGTGCGGTAGATGCAGATAGTTGGTTTTTCGTCGGTTCCTCAAGGAGTTATAAAACATGAGGCTGATTGATTTGTTCGATAATAATAGAAATTGGCTGACGACATCTTTACAGTAACAAGATGGAATGCAATCGAACTAAATGTGTTTAATTAAGGTGAAGGAGCGAGGGCCGATCATTGGAATCGAAGGAAATAATTAAAATATATTCGTTTTTTTATCACAGTGTAGATACTAGCTTTCTATGTTCTGTTAGTTTCATAAAAATTGCATAAAAAATGAAAATTAAGGTTTTGCCACCCAAACTGTTTGTGGAACGTTAATGTGCTTTTTTTCAAAGTAAATATTTGTGATTTAAACATAACTTTGGTCCAAATTCTACAAAAATTCATATCTAGGAATATTCATTGAAAAATAAAAAAGTTATTGCTTTAGAACATGTGATATCTACATTTTCAGGGGCACTAGAAATGAATTCAAAGAGTCATTATAATAATGGACAGATTTGTCGTTTTGTGATAAACAGCAGCCATTCGAAGCGCTCTTACTATTTAGTCTAGTGATGGCTGTTTTCACTTTTTTTGGCATCGATGCGCATCGTTATTTTTAATGTGGCATTTGATGCCGGAATCATTGCTGGCATCGCTTTTGGGAGCATTGAAAAAACAAAATCTGCATGTACTTACTAAAATAACCAAATTTTCGTTTTACTTTTATTCATTTATTACTAAAACACCATTATTATAACTTACACTTTACATCCAGAGCACTTAAGCCAATATCTATCGAGTTAAAAAAATACTACTTATATTTAATATTATTCTTGCCAAATATTCATCAGCTGTGAAGGCGTCAGCACTTTTCCCTAATTATTATTGTGAATGTTATACTTCATGGTTCTTGTACACTTATTTAAGTTATTAAGGGGTTTTCCTCTACTTACCATATAGTTGGTAATCAAAAATGTGCCTACCAGAAGCAAAAAAATACTTAAAACTAACGTTTTTTGTCATACATTCAAAAACATTAAAAAAAAACGCTTTCAAAATGTTCGAAATCCCAAATACAAATCCCTTCAAAAATAATGCTGTCCAAAATCCTATATTTTTCTTGACATTTTTACTTTTCCTGGCGGAAAATTATGACGAAAAACGACTGACGAAAAACGGTGCCCCAAAACGATGCCGAAAAACGATGCCGAAAAACGATGCCGAAAAACGACATCGAAAAACGACCGATGAAAAACGATGAAATGATGAAAAACCTGCTCAGTCCATTGCATTGGAAAATGTAAGAATAGGAATATTTCTAGGGTTGCCGTCCGTGAAAGGAATGAAAACCATGAAAGAGGATCTGTTAAATCGATAAGATTCCCGAACAGAAACTCGGTTGCATAGATCAGAATACACTAGGCGGTAATGCAGTTTACAAAGGACACACTTGTCATGGAAAACTCTGCCGGATTCAACAGAAGGAGTCTGCAATATCGATAGTCGATGATTATAATCAGAAAAAGGAATGTTGAAGTTGTAAAACAAATAGCGAGATTTGTTAAACCACCATAACTTGGATGGATTCTAAGCAATGCACAAGGTATTAATGTAGATTAATACATTTAGAAGAGAAGAGCAGATAATACATGTAATTTTATGCGTATAACACATTTGGTGATACTTCGCGACATTCAGAGTAAATGCGTTAGCAATGGAACAGTTATTCAACGCAGAGAGATCATTTTGTAACTGATAACGATCATCAAATGTCTTGATTACTCTGAATATCTTGACGCAAGCAGCATACAAAAGACAAAGGGAACGTATACAGGATGGCAGGTCATTAACAAACATCACGAACAGCAAAGGGCCAAGAATTAAGCCTTGCGGAACTCCGGAGGTAAGAAAAAATGAAACAAGTGTGCAGGACATCATCAATGTAAACATCATCACGCGCGACTTAAACGACAACCTAGTGCTCTTCACTATTTGTTTGTATTTTTTGATTAATCACTTTTACACTTGAATTTCTCTTTAGCATAGTGAATCTTATCACTTCTCTTTGCAAAACGCAAGTGCTTTCTGCTATTTTCTTACTTTATCTGAGTGATATTTTCCTTTCTTCTGCTCGGAATTATTTTCTCTGTGAGTTCGCGATTGCTGATTTAACTTTGAAGCCATTATTCTGGACTGTATGGTGACGCACCAATATCCCACAAGAGGGTGCTTGCATTAATTTATCGGTGTTACGTACTATAATTTATCGAAGACAGTTACCAAAAGCTATCATTGTCACCTACTATTTTTTGTCGGAAACTCTTACGAAACTTTGTTGTCATTTCAGACATTCACCTGTCTTTCTGCTTAAGAGTGCTATACTGTGTGGCTAAGTATCTATTTCTATTTGAAAGAAACTACATTGCGCTCCATAATGGCTCTTTATCAAGCTTCGAAAACCTTAGATAAATCAAATAGAACACCCATGGTGGTTTGCTCTGGCTTCTGCGAGCAGACAATTCATGCGAAGTGCATTAGAATGCACGCATATGTTGCAGAAGCAGTTCAGTCGTCATCATCTGGAGTTTATTGGTTTTGTTTAAAATGCAAATCCATTTCTATGGTTTCTTTCGTTGATCGAATACGCTTCGCAAAACGGGTCCTTAACGACAGCTTAAGGAACTTATACAATTGGGACAGTAACAGGACAGTAAATGGGACAGTAACAGCTGCCTCAGCAGCTCATTTCACAGCAGCTACAATACCATTCTTCTACGACTTCTACAACTTGTTAGTACTAATGATGAGGTTTTTATTGGTTTTATTAGAGTAGTATCTCCTCCTCTTTAAATCTTTCTTTCTTGAGTTGCTGCTGATACGTCCGAAGAAGACTTGAAGAGTTATATATCTCAGAAGTTTGGAAGACCTGTCAACGTTGCTCGCAAGAAGTTAACGGCAGCAGTCGTATTGTAGGCTCTTTCTTGTTGACGCTTTTGGTTAAGCTTAGCGCGATTGGGCGCCGTGATTCCTGGCCTACTGGTGTTTTGAATAAGAAATTTGAAACTCAACAGCGTGGAAATTTTCGGAAAACTCAGGCCCGGGGCGCACCAGTTTAAACAGTTCCTGTGTGCCTAAAAGGCTTGAGGTTTATCACCAGAACGTTTGGATGTCGAGAACCGAAATCAATTAACTTAAAATTTCCTCAACTGTCGCGTTAGATGATATTATTTGCTTTACTGAAACCTGGCTGACTAAGGATGTATTCAATAACGAAATTTTACCTCTCTTTAATGTCTTCCGTAAAGATCGTGATCGTTCAGCCACTGGTTCATCTGACGGTGGTGGTGTTTTAGTAGCTGTTCGGAATACACTTAGCGTGACCTCCTGTACCGACTCCCTTCACCTTCTCCGCCTGTTGAATGTATCCTTGTCCATATATCTCTTACTCCATCCACTACATTACTTGTATCCTTGATTTATAGCCCATGTTCTAGTCTTTTTGTAGTTTATGAGCGTTTTTTACGGAGATTTTTTCGTTTCTTAGCACCTAGTACCTCCCTTGGTTTGTTCTTTAATGTGGTGATTTTAATATTCCTAGCTTACTGAATTTTTATCAAGGAGCAAGATTTCCTTAGCAACATCCTCTTTTTTCTCTCTCTGCTCTTTTTCTCAGCTCCACCGAAAGCCTTGATTTTATTGTTGCTAATTCTCTTTTGTTTTCTGCTCGTTTAAATGCTGCTCTGTCACCTTTTGTCAGTCCTGATCCTCACCATCCACCTCCTGTTATAGAACTCTCCTTCACTTAATTTCGCAAGAATAAAAATACATATGTGTTGCGTTATAGCTTTGCTTAAGCGGACTTCGTTTCCATGTCAAATAAAATTAATGCTGTTAACTGGTTTACTTTTTTCAGAGGTCTAAATGTATGCATTCTATGCTTTTCTGTCTAATCTTGTTTTCTGTCAGACATCCACTTTTTGAGTTCGAAGAGGTGTTGATCCTCCTTGGCTGTTGACGTGATACATGTTCTTAAAGCTAAAAACAGTGCGCGTCGTAGTTTTCGAAGCTCCAGCTCAGAGGTTTATCTTGTAAAATACAAAAACCTACGTTCGTGCGCTAAAAAGATGGTTAAAGATGCGATGAATGCTTATCATGGTCACATTGATGCTTCCATATCATCGTGTCAACGGAAACCATTTTGGCCCTATAACCGTTCCCTTAAAAAATCTCTCTCTTTGCCTTCTGTGATGCACGCCTCAAGAAATATGTAAGTTGTTTGCTCATTTCTCTTGTTCTGCTACCACCCAACTTAATTCATTCTTCTTTACCAATATGTCCTCTCCAGATATGAATAGTCTTTGTTTGTTTCTGATGAACCCATTGGAGGTCGAAGGTTTGTTTACTAACTTAGACAGTAGTGTCTGCTGCGGCCCGTTGGCTTACCTAATATCTTTGCAAAGTCCTTGTCATTATCCTTGTATGCTCTTTTATCTGTCTTCTTTAACGTTAGTATGTATTCCTGTACTTTTACTTCGTCCTGGAACTCCGCAAATATTTTTCCCATTTTCAAAGCCGGAGATTCTTCCTGCTTCTCGAATTATCGCCCTATATACCTTCTGTCTTGCCTCAGTAAGCTTCTTAAAAGAGTTGTTTATATTGAAGAATATTTATCACTCCGAGGTCCAAAGTTCTTACCGAATTCACCTTAGAAATCTTAATTCTACTTTTCAGCAGCCACGATGGGTATTCCACCACGTTTGACTCAGAAAACATGGCCATTTCCGATCCATTAACTATAAGCAATATTTTCAATAATCATTTCTGTACCGCATATAATACGGAACTTTCTACTAATAGTAATAATTATAATGACAACTTGACAATTATCCCAACTTCTTCTTTGGGAATGAAAGACTTGTTTATAGACGAAGATACCATTTTATCGTTTTCTAGGAAGCTGGACAATAATTTGACACCAGGCCCTGACGGCATTCCTAGTGCTATCTTAAAATATTGTATCTCCTCCCTGTCTCCTATCTTTGCCTACTTATTTAACCTTTCTCAGTCGCACGGTACTTTTCCTAGTGGTTGGAAATACGCAATTGTCACACCTATTCATAAAAAAGGCGATAGAAATGTTGTAGGCAATTATCGTCCCATCGCAAAACTTCCATGTGTTGCTAAACTATTTGAAGCGATAATCAGTAATGTTTTGGCGTTTCATAGGAAATCCATATTATCCCCTTTCCAACATAGTTTCATGAAAGGCAAATCCACAACTACCAACCTGCTTGAGTTTTCCAATATTGTTATCCCATCAATCGAGGCAGGATTTCAGGTAGACTGTATTTACACTGACTTCACGAAGGCTTTTGATAAGCTGGATCATTCCATTTTATTGAGTAAATTGTCCTCGTTTAACTTTCCTCGGCTATTTATTTCCTGGATAGCATCTTATTTGGAATGTCGTACCCAATGCATATCCTTCCGTGGCGCCCTATCATCCAAAAATTGCTGTCATATCTGGTGTTCCTCAAGGTAGTCACTTAGGACCTCTACTTTTTCTTTTATATATAAATGACCTACCATCTGTCCTGAAACTTTCATCAATTTTACTATATGCTGATGACGCCAAAATTTTTAAAAAGGTATCTAATATTCACGACTGCTTGGAACTTCAAGCTGACCTTAATAACCTCATGACCTGGTGTGACCTTAACAAATTAGTAATTAATATTGACAAGTGTACCGTTGTTTCGTACACGCGTAAAATTAATCCGTTGAGCTTTGAATACTCTTTGAATAGTATTTCCTCAAGCTATTCTGACAAATTACTTGATGTAGGAGTACTTTTAAAGAATTGTTTTACTTTTGACAATCATATAAACGCCATCTTATTAAAAGCTTCATCTACCTTGGGTTTTGTGAGGAGGCGATCCAAAGAGTTTCATGACATACATTTTACTAAGATTCTTTTTCGTGCGTTAGTAAGACCTTGGGCGCCTTATCAGCAGGTTTATGTGGACCGAATCGAGTCCATTCAGAAAAAATGTCTTCGGTTTTGTTTGCGTGAATTTGCTTGGTCAAATCCTCTTCGCTTGCCTCCTTACATTAATCGACTTAACTTACTGGCCATGAATAAACTTAATAAGAGACGCGAAAATTCCAAAACTATCTTTGCTGCTAAGATCCTCATGGGTAACATTTCATCAGAAAACCTGTTAAGTTTATTTGGCCTCAATACCAAGGGTCACAGAATGAGACCAGTCAACATTTTATCTGTACCTGCCTATCGGACCATCTACGCCTACAATGAGCCCGTTTCGTCCATCAAAAGAAATTTCAACGATGATTACCATCAATTTGATTTTAATTTATCTTAATATCTTTGAAAAAGAGCTTAGCTAAAAACAGTCCATTTTGACTGATTTGTTGTAAGTTTTAAATCTGTAAATACTACTAGTCTGTATTAGACGAAATTCTTTGAAAATAAAATAAATAAATATTAGAGTATATCCTTTAATTGACCCTCGTCTCGCTTCTGATCAACATGGTTTCGTCAAAAGTAGGTCAACAGTTTCCAACTTACTTCCGTTCACCAATACAGTTGCCTCCGCCATCGACCAACAAAAGCAAGTGGATGTATTATGTACAGACTTTGCCAAGGCTTTTGACTCTGTGAACCATGAAATCCTCCTCTCAAAGCTCGATGGTTTCAATATTTCGGGTCAGCTCCGTTACTGATTTTCCTCATACCTCCGTTACTGATTTTCCTCCGTTACTGATTTTCCTCATACCTGATTTTCCTCCATTACTGATTCTCCTCATACCTTTGCAATCGTGTTTATTTTGTAACGGTTCACTCTTGTTCCTCTTCCTCCTTCTATTCTACTTGTGATGTTCCCCAAGGCTCGATTCTTGGTCTTTTCCTTTTCCTCCTGTCTAAAAATTATCTTCCTTTCCACTTCAACTTCCCGTGGCTTTTGTACGTTGACGATCTGAAAATATTTAGGTTGATTTAATCAGTGGATGACTGTTCCCAGCTGAAAGATGACTTGTCTACTCTGGGCAACTGGTGCTCTGTGAATTGTATTAAATTTTATGTTGCTAAATGCTTCCAGATGTCTTTTACATGTAAATTATCCCACACTACGTATTTCTATTCCATCCTTGGTATTTTGCTCAGTCCTATTGAGTGGAGTTGAGTTGAGTTTATTTAAGTGCATGATGTACATTTAGTTACAGTCGTAATTCATTTGCGATCAGACCGTATCTTTACAGCATTGTTGTTTTTATATATACTTAGTACTTTGATGCATATTTGATGTGTTTTAGTTCGTCTAGAGAAAATTAGCACGGTGAAAACCCTAGTTTTTTAATTGTTAAAAACTTATCCTAGTTTATCTTAACTTATACTTAACCTAATGATTTCCCGAAAGAAATTTGTTTAAATGTAAATAGTAATTAATACATCATTACGGTTCAAACCTGGTTGGCTAGGTGGAGTCTGCAATAGCCATAATTAAAGGATTAGTGGCATTGGCAATGCTTTGCCTAAATTTGCTACTTAATTCAGTGGCAAGATCATCTACTTTTTTGACTCCGCTTTGCGTGTGAATTTTAATGGTTGAAGCGTACCATCGTTTGCTCAAAAGTATTTTTAGTATTTTATTTTTTCAGGACTCTTATGAGTCTTGAGCACTTTTCTGCCACATAATCTACGTGAGAGTGGAATGTTAGCTTTTTGTCTAGTTCAATGTTGAGATATTTTACGTTCTTAGCCCATTTGATTACGCTTACTTGTATATTTAGGGTTGGAGATGGCAGGAAGCGATTTTATCTTCTTTTAGTGAAATATATTGCTTGCGTTTTCGATGAACTAGTCTTGATTTTCCATTTGTTGTAAAAGCAATGGATTCGATTTAGTTGAGTGAAAAGATTATTGGTTTTAGTACTTGGGTCCGATGACGAAAAATAAATTGCGGTGTCGTCCGCGAATGCTGCGATGTGGCATTAGCTCTCGATTGGTATGTCAGAAAAAAATAAATTATACAGGAGAGGACTAAGGCAAAAACCCTGTGGAACTCCAGCTGGGGTACACTTTACATCAGAGAATGTGTTTTTTATGTCTTACCATAAATTTTCTACCGGTAATAAAAGACTTAATTATACGCACAAGATATGGCGAGATATGATTTTGCACTAGTTTGTATGTCAGTCCATCGTGCCAGACGCTATCGAAAGCTTTTTCCACGTTTAATAGTATCATACTCGTAGATTTTTTGTTAATAAAAGCAGTGGAAATATCGCATTTAACTCTTAAGAGCGGATGGACAGTTGAATGATTCCTCCTGAAGCCAAACTGGAAGTTAGGTATGGTATTAGTATTGTCTACTTCAATACTCAAGCGGTGAAGGATTACTTTTTCAAAGAGCTTTCCTATTATTGGTAGCAAACTTATAGGATGATAGCTTTGTGGCAATGTCGGGTCTTTCTTGGTTTCAGGATAGGGCTGACAATTGCTTCCTTCCATGGTAGTGGCAAGTGACCGATTTTGAGACAGCTGTCAAATAAAGTACAAAGAAGCACAATGCCAGCTTGGGGAATATTTTTAATCATAAGCGGAGCTATGCAGTCTTTACCAGGCGACTTTTTGAGTTTTAAGCTCCGTAATAGCAATTTAAGTTCGGCCGATTTGCATTCGTGCTCTTCACTGAATTGAGAGGAAGAGGGTATGGAGCAAATACACTCTTTAACAATCGCTTCAGTATTTTGGTCACTAAGAGAAACAGAAGTAGCGTGGCATTTGAAAAAGTTATCTGACAGGCAGTTAGCTTTGTCTTTGTCAGCGAAGACAATATGTTGTTGGGGATTTTTTAGCGGAGGAATTGCACTTCTCTTTTGTTTTTTGAAAAGTTTATTGAAGTACCATAGTTTGTTGCAACCTTTTTCAAGCTGAAAAATCAGCTCACCCCAAACCTTATTTTTTTTCTGGCAGATTGCAATTTTGACACTCTTGTTCAGGAAGGTTACTCTCTTTTTTACTTCTGGTTCTCTTGTTCTTTGCCAATACCACCTGAGTCTAGTTCTCTCATTTATAATGAATTTGATGTGAGGAGATAGTAGCCTATCTGGCCGAGAGATTCGGCTTGTATTTTTGAAATGTTTTCTGTATTTGTGAGTTGATGGTAAGAACTAGTTCATCAATTGTATTGGGAAGTAGCAAGTCAGGTAAATTGGATATAGAATTGCGAGAAAATAGCTGGAGGGTCTTTCGGTATCGCGTCCAGTTGGTTTTCGAAGTTAAACATTTAAACTTTACTTCTCTAGTAATTGGTTGTGACAATGTAATTGAAAATTTTACGGGCAAGTGTGGTGAAGACAGCTCAGGGAGAGTAATCGGCTGATTAAAGTTAATAGTCCCATCGCTCAAAGTTATATCTAAAGTAGAGCATCTTCCTCTTGATGGATAGTAGCAGTGACGGCTCGTCAGGGGCGGCAGGGTCGGCCCGGCCGCGCCAAAAGAATTGACTAATGTCAGCCCAAAATAAGAAAGATAAATAATTAATACTAAGCACCTTATTACTACAAATTGATTTCCTAATCATATCTGCCTTATTCAATCTTAAGGTTTTCATAAGCCGCGTATGCAATCTCAGATCAAAACAGGAGTTACATCGAAATAGCCTAGTGTAAACGAATAAATGACCCGTTTGCATTCGACCGTTTTCATCTCAATCTTGCTTCAATCCTGGTTTGTGTAAGCGGCTATCTTGAGCAAAACATCAAGCAAGTGCATCGTTCCCACGACGGCCAGCCACCGGTCCTCCCAACCTAGATCATTCCGTTCAAACATATGTACATACGAGTACGATGCATCATACACCCAACGAAGCGGTGGCGGCATCATACCCAGCAAGTACAAGCAAAAATCAAGCAAAGACACGGCCGAAATTGCGGCCCGAACCAAACTGGCTGAGTCTGATTACAGTCTTCGCTACTCCCAACTCTGCAGATAGCCTCCATTCGAAACAACATTTTCATACTAGCTATTTAGTTGGGTGTTTTGTAATGAATTTTACACCCCGCATATAGATGAGGCAATGCAAAAATTTCTGCGGCCAGCCGCAATTTGCTGGTTAGGAACAGTAGGTAGCGTAGATGCTCTGTTATGTTACTCTTTAGTCGATCTTAGGATGCTCTCTGTTCGTGAAGAGATTTATTTCCTGTCAAATAACATTGCATGAATATAAAAAGGTCAAGTACGAGTTTTCTTACTGTGGGTGTAAAGGTAGTGTATGATATTGATGTAAGCTGATCAAATAAAATAAATATTTTTTATCGATTTTATGTTTTATGTAGGAGAGTGTAGTTATTATACGGCATTAAGCTGTTAGAGAGTCGTTTTTCGAAAGTGTTTTTATTGAAAGTGAGCAGTTGAGATGGTGTGAAAAAACTGAAAATAATACAAGTAAAAAAGGTTGTTGAAAATAATCATCTTTTTATAGGATAAAACTTAAAAATTGGACATATGATTTGGACATTAATTGGACATTAATGGTTGTTGTGAATAACTAATTTGTGAAATGCATAATGAACAGTTTTTAATTTGGAAAACTAGTAATGCATTTGGTACGACGTGGCAAGAGAAATAAATGTTCAGTTGAAAAAATTTTTTTAAGTTTTTAAAACATTTAGCTTGAAGCTCAATGGCGTTCCAATACATTAAAAGCAAAATAAGGAAAATTAGTTGAAGAAAAATGATATTTAAGGATATCAATCAATTAATTCGCTTTGTGAAAAGCATAATATGAAAGAATGAATATCAAAAATATTATTGTATACGCTTTTGAGAATTAGCTTTTGCGCTTATTTGCTAATTTTAAAGACGTAATTTTTTAAGACTCATTAATTTATAGTACAGTTGTCTTGCTCCTCCCTAATTACATCCTCTCTCTGTCTTGACGAAAATGCTCAAACACATTTCGTGGTTTTTAGTGGTTCATATTTTTATGCGAAAATCAAATTTTATTTGCTTTACCAAAATTTAAACTTATGAAATATAGCTTCCGTTTTGGCCGACCCAAATTTTTATGCTACGAGCCGTCACTGGATAGTAGGTTGCTTCAGTAGGAGCATATGCCATGAAGCAAGATTTATTCAGCTCTTCTAAAAGTATTTTCCCCGTTTTGTTTGCAGCGAAGCAGTTCAAGCTCTGTGCCGGGCATTAAAATCACCACATATCAAGACCCGCAAAAAGTTTCGAAACAGCCATTTAATATCACGTTGAAAGTTATTAAGTTTGGTAGTATCTAGCTTTGTCCCGGGAAAATAAGCGACAACTAATTTTGCGTTAACAAACGGAATGTCAATGGCAATAGCTTCAATTACTTTTAGTTTTGGAATAGGCAAGAGATTATGTTTCATATTGTTCTTTATGGCAATTGCAACTCCACCTCCAGTTCGCTCTAATCTATCGAGGCGGTAAAGTTTGAAATTAGGCAAGTATATCTTATCACTAGGTCTAGGCCACATTTTTGTGATCATTAGAATATCATTTTTTTTATAATGGATAAAATCAATAGTTTCCGCAACTTTATTCCAAATGCTTTGTGCGTTCCATAGAACGCAATTAATATTGTTGATGTTGTTGCTCATTATTTGGCAATGTTATATACGAATCGACAAGAGACGATTAATCTGTAGTTGTTGTTGCTTCGATGTGCATCCAGCAAGTCTTGCAATGAGATGCGTAGACAGCTCTATCAGTTGTTCGCAAGTAAACAGTTGATTGGGCCCAGTATTATTTTGATTTTCTTGAAATGTAGTCGTTTGTTGCCGCATAACATTCGCGTATGTTTGTGATGTATTTGAGCACTCCATGTTTGTAGAACGAACATTTGATGTAATATTGCCTGCCAGTGGTGGGAAGTTATTTCGAGACACATCGAACTGTTCTGTTGGACTTCTTTTCGCATTTGTGCGGTTTTTGGTGTCATGAAATTTCAATAGTGTTTAAACACTACTGTTGCTCTGTGAATTGTATTAACTTTAATGTTGGTAAATGATTCAAGATGTCCTTTACATGTAAATTATCCCACACTTCGTTTTCCTATTCCATCCTTGGTTCTTTGCTCAGTCCTATTGATAATTTCATGGACCTTGGTGTTGTGTTTGACACTAAACTAAAATTTCATGGACCTTTGTGTTTTGTTAAACACTAAGTATATTTATCGTAGATTTTATCTTAAAGCCAAGAGTTCACTTTTCATCATCGTTTCACTTTTTTAAAAAAGTAATAATTTGGATATCGCCGACCTGAGCGTTTGCAATCTTCGAAAGATATGCGACAGTAATTGGCACAAATCTTCATGAATGCATACAATGGCGACGATTGCTCCCAAACAAAGTGTAGTCTTTTTTTCGGTTCGGAAATAAATGATGAAGAGTTTAATGATTGCACGTTGTTTGATTTCCCATAGGTTGCTTTTCTTTTTTTTCATGTTGTACGTAATATTCCAAATAAAGTTTAATATTCCAAATAAAGTTTCACAAAGCAATGTTATCACAAATTAGGGAGCATTTTATGATGATGAGTCTGTTTTTGGTGGACTAAAAACTAGATAAACTTGTCGATTTGAATATTTAATTGCTGAACACCAAACATTTCTTAACCATCTACTACTATTCATTGAAGTTTATCCCGTGTTTTATTATTCCCTTCCACAACTGATAATATTCCAACTTAAGCAACTCTAAGGTTTTTTTAAAGAAAGAACCATTAAATATTTTCAATCAATCCGACAGGAACAAGATTTTAATCGTCATTTAAGCGTTTCGTTATTCGAAAACCAAACATAAATTTGTCGCTCATTTCGAAAAGTCATATGCCAGTCTGTCTTCCTCTCGTAAATTATCTTCCAAGCATCATTAAATCAATAAAGCCGACTTTACGAGAGACACATCTACATTCACCCCGGGAGCTCCACAGATCCTCCGTCAAGCATTGCTCATGTTATTCGTTAGCAACTTGTCGTCATCGTTATCGTGGAAATATTCAAAGTCACAGTCGTAGTAACGAGCAATTAAACTCAAGTTTGATAGAATGTTCCAATGGGCATACCTTCGGAATTATATTTAGGTATAAATCCAGTTTCGTGTGAAGACGTGCTCTTGCTTTCTTTTCACGTGAAAACTGTGTGCAACGCCGAAAGGATTTTGTCGGGTTTTATAATGCTCTGTAATATGTTATCGATTACAATTAATTCGGGGGAACTAATTAGTTGGATTGAAAAGGCCAAGATAATTGGAAGAATCGAGAATTGATGAATTTACTGTGCAGGTCAGTAAGAGCGAAGACAGTGTACTTAAGGTTGGCCGAGGCATAGTCATATGTGAAGGATAAGTTATTGACAATTACCAGAGAGGATCTCGTTTGTGATTTGTTTCGCTAAGGCATTGCGAATATGAGCTCGATCGTTACTTATCATTGGCGCGGCCGTGATTTGTTTCGGTTGAAAAGCATAAAATAAAAATGACCTTTGAATGATTTCGAGCCAAACGACAAGTTGAGTAGTTTGGATAATCGGTTTTCAATAAATTACGAGACAGATGTAAAGTGATGACGTAAGGCGTTTTTAATTACGAACATTCTTACGATACGTGATTCGTATTATTTATGTTCGATAAATCAAAAAACATATGATGAATCGAACCTATCGTTTAAAATCTGGTTACCCGGCTGCTAAAGGGTGTGTATTTCTACCGAGAAATACACGATTCGATTATGGAAAATTAATTTTAATCAATCGACGTCTTTCGTGAAAAATCAAAATATTATTCCATCATACTTTCAGGCTCTGTTCCGAAGCTTTGATTATTTCACTTACAACTGATGCTGACTATTTCTTGCAGCGCCTGTAACTTGTTAAAAAATATTCAACAGGTAGAGAAAATTTCAAGTCTAATCGATCATTAATAATTTGGGGAGTGACTATCATGAATTTTTCAGCAGCTTAACAACATGAAGCTATCTCTCTCTCTGTAATGATGGGTCTGGCGTGTATACACATTTAGCGTACCTACTTATTTTCTCAAACAAATCACCAGAAAATGTAATAAATCTATTCATGCGAAAGAAAAACTATTGATATTTTTTACCTGGATACTGTAAACAAACGCATTCACGGCATATTAAATCAAATATTCGAGCAGATCCAGACAGCGTTTTAGTCTTATCATGGAAAAAATTTGAGCTGGCTAATCAATCAGATATTCAATTAATCTTCCAAGCAAGTAAAAACGATTGCGAGATGTTGCCATTAAACGTGAAAACATGCACAAAAAATACTTTCGCGTTTTATCAAACGTCTTCGAGTAGATCCTCACCATCTGGAAGTTGAATGACATTCATCTTCACTTAATAGCGCTTGCCTGACAGAATCTCATCATGTTGCTTTGAGTATCTACAAATATACATAAATAATAAGTGAACCGCCAATCAGGAACTCGAAATTAATGCACACATTACTTATTTGTAAAAATGTTAGCTCCATTGGGGCCTTGGAAACTGACGCCTGAACGTGTCTCTAATGACACATCGTTAGAACACTGGGTCTAAAGTGAAATTAACGGGTCTTAGTTATATGAATAGAAGTGTTAGGTAGATATCTGTCAGTTTGCCTGTCTGGTACACGCTCAAAAGCTATCAGCAAGAACAATTCAACCAGCGAAGTGATCTTACCATTGTACTATAGTAGAACATACAGTATGGCTGAATATCGACTCAGAACTTGGCATCATCATGACATTCATAATTTTCTTGCATTCTGAAATTGATGTATAACCGTTATATTATAGCTATGATTCCTTTTTACTACTTTTACTTTCTTCTTTCGATGCAACCTACAAGTAGATATTTGCGACCAATTCACAATAGTTGTTTCGATCTAGTGCCAGACGTGCTAAGTCAGTAATGTTTGATATCAACATCCGTGGTGGATTGAAGAAATAAAAAAAAAAACACTGATTGGGTTAAGTTCAATCGACTTTTTTTGCAGACATAGCGTGTCCTAGTGGTTAGGATAAAGTCACCATAATCAATACAATCTTATTTAAACAATCTGATCAGAGACATAATAGGTAGCTGTGAAGAGTCCTGCCCAAGGAATATGAGTGGATGTGGCAAGGCGATTTTTTGGTGAAATCGGGAGCTGCAGAAACTCAAGAAAAAAACTAAGGTACAGAACCTCACGGTAAGCATACAAGAATTTGATGAGAACCTCCAAGAGGGAATCATTTAGATTGTTCAATGAGAAACTGGAAGATTCATGAGAGACGTCGAGTCTTTGCAGCTAAGCTGGACTCTTTTAAGTGCCCGGATGGTGATAAGCTCAAGTTCAGAACAGGGTCTCTATAGACTTTATCCGAGTCTCATTTGGTTGGTGTTCTTGGGATTGAAATGCAAAAGGCATCTGTGCTGCTGGCCAAGGTTAGGTTAGGTTAAGTTAAAGTGCCTGCCGGTCCGCATAGGCACAAAAGAGGCCCGTTGTGATGCCACAATAATTTGTGACTCTCTCCTACTCACTGAATTTGGGAAACCATCTGCTTTCCTTAACAAATCGCGTTATCCCCTTTAGATTAACCAGGAACAACTCAGTCAGGTTTGAGAGAAAGGGAGCACCAATTGCCTCTAATGTTCTCCTCTCCTTGCGAGCGCCGGGCACTGACACAAGCGGTGGAGGACGGACTCCTCTTCATCCTCAGAGCCACAACTCCGACAGAAATCGTTAAACTGCACAATCGTTGTGCATGTCGTCCTATGAGGCAGTGGCCCGTAAGAACTCCCACTGTGCAGTGTAGAGCGCTTCGAGTTAAGCCTAAAAGCTGCCTGGTGCGATGCGCATCCATGGATACCCAGGACTGCCTTGCTATTGCACAGGATGATTCATCTGCTCAGGACCTCCTAGCATCCTCGAGATATTTTTGCCTGATGGCCAGTTTGACCGATGTCATCGGTATACCTATTGAGAGGGAGCAGGAGACCTCTGGCAACAAGGCTCCAAGCCTTGCTAGCTCATCGGCCTCACAGTTGCCTTGAAAACCCCTATGTCCAGGCATCCAAATCAACTGTACAACCGAATGTCTTGACATCTCCCTAAGAGATGCACGGCATTCAGCAACAATCATGGACACTGTACAAGGACCAGCGAGGGATTTAATTGCCGCTTGGCTATCTGTGAAAATGCCAATATTAACCTTGAATATTAGATTACACAGAAGCCAGTCGATTGCCTATAAAATAGCCGCAACTTCCGCCTGAAAGACACTACGATGGTCTGGTAGACGGAAGGACAGCTTTAGATTCAGCTCATCTGAGTATACACCACCTCCGACTCTATTGTTTAGCTTTGAGCCGTCAGTGTACACATGGATAAGCCCACTTCCGAAGGCGACACCATCACGCCATTCATCTCTACCAGGAATGCGAGTTGTGAACTCCAAATCTAGTAGGCACTGTGGAGCGATGTAGTCAACACCCGCTGGAACGGGAACTTCCTCGACCAAAATCCTCGCATGGCCGCATTCTGTTCTATTCCATGCCGAGATACAATTCAGTCTCACAGCAGCAAGATTAGCTTGCTGTAAGATAAGTAGATTGGTTCGCAGCCACTGAAGTAACACGAATAGTGCCTAAGTAGGGGTGGTGCGGAGCGCACCATCTACAAGTAGTGCAGGCATTCTCCGCACTTTTTCAAGCTGCTGTTTGCAGGTAGCCTTAATAGCCCCCTGCCACCAGAACGCCACCGCAAACAGTAGAATTGGCTCAACCACAGCAGTGTAAAGCCAAGTAATAGTACGAGGTTGTAATCCCCAATTCGCTTCTATGGCTCTTTTACAGGAGTAAAGTGCGTTGAAAGCCTTTCGAGCTCTCTCTGCTACATTGTAAGTCCATAGTAACTTCGAATCAAGTATCAGCCCTAAGTACCTGACCCTCTGGCTCAAGTTAATGGAGATCCCATTCAATTTGGGTAACTCAAAACCAGAAACGTTGTACTTCCTTGTAAACAGCACTAGTTCCATTTTATTAGAATTGGCCAATGGCCAAACGGAACATACTCAATGGCCAAACTTCCTACTTTTTGCAGCAGTAAGAAATGCTGGTGCACAGCTAGATCTGTGGTCACCAGCAGAAAGGTCAGAGATGCAATCATGTCGACAGGTCTGGATAGCATTTTTTGATTATGCTAAGCAAGGAAATTGACCATCCAGAGGAAAACTTGAAAGTGGTCTATTTTATTTATATAAAGTATGATTCCTTGTAGAGCACCTCTTACGTGCAACATCCGAGCCTCTCAACGCGCCTACGCTTATACTCTTTCCATGACTCTTTCGATCTATGTCATTCGTATCGTAAAATTTCACGCTGTTTTCTTATCTAGGATAATACAATTGTGGTACAGCCTACCATATACTGTTTTCCCCGCCGACTATAAGCCACAATTGTTCAAACGAATCGTGCACCACTATCTCCTGCAAACTCAACTCTTTCTCGCTCGATTTATTTAAATTTTCTTCCGCCAAAACTGTGATATAGCATACAGCATCTTTTCGGGCTTGGTATCATAAAAAAAAATCAAAAAATTTGATATGCTTAGCCATGGAGTATGTTCTGTCACCTTGACGAGATAGTCGAAGGTAGTCTTTATAACTAGTTGGTGAGAAATAACTATTCAGTTCCAAGGAACTTTAAACCGATCAGCTTAACTTCGTTTACGCTGTAATGCCTGGAGAGACTTGTTGACCAACACATGTTGAACGATACCATGGTGCTTAAGAGTAACCCCTTGAACGATATGCCACATGAGTACGAGTGAAGAAAATGATGCGAGTAGGTTTTTCGTTCTCTGGTTTCAAAAGTTGAGCGAGCGACATGAAGCGAAGGGGGGAGCGTGTTTGTGGATATTGAAGCGGTCTCTGACGGCGCGTCCTTTGGAGTGTACTTTGGATATCTGCTGTCTATCTAGACACCACTATCCGGCCATCTGTGGTGTGTTGGACTATTGTGAAGCTATTGTATGCTCGGAAGTAGTTAGTCATGCTGCAAAGAGCTGTGTGCCTGGTTATCTGTGGTGCCTTGAATACTCTTCTAGTCTTGATACGCATTGACGAACCTATCAATCTGCCTCCGCTGGACATTTAAATTCAGAGTGTGGCGATGAGTTCTGCTCTTAGACTAACTCAACTTGGTCTATGGGTAGGAAACGATAATTTGGGGCACTGTTCTATTACACATCATTTGTTCCTAAGGATAACAATCCTCCCTGCTATGGATTTTGGTTTTAAACCTTTGAGTCAGAAATAGTTGGTTGAGCAGCATTATAATCGACGCCCGCTGGAACAGTCATGCCTTTCTCATAGATTTTAGCAAAGTCTAAGTCTGTCTTTGTCCAAGGGTCATCAAAATGTAGTCGCACCTCGCAGGTTACGAGACAAACAGAACGGTTGGAGCCAAAAAAAAAACTAGCGCATCAGAACCGCTAGAAACACTAATATTCGAAGAACAGTGGAGGATTTGTGCAGATTTTGAGTATGTATTCTACCACTACTTACTTTTTCTACTTAAAACGAATACACCCTAAGTAATAAAAAAATCTAAGCTAGTTTTAGTTCCGGTGACTTCATTGAAAGTTACTGCGGTAGAAAGGTGTTTGGGGTCGCCATCCGAAAAATGTCCAGAGCTTAGAAAATTTAAACAATGTTTACTTATTTTCATTGCAAATGTTTGCGATGTAAATACTTAATGCAAGCATTTATTGGAACGAACATAACAAAAAAGGCCTAGTGCTGGCAGCCCTTAACTAGCACCAAAGCCAAAAATATGTCGCATCTGCCTTACATTGAAGTCAACCTGCTCTGCGAATTTTGTATTGATCCGATGACTGCATTGGAAGTTATAGGGATGGAAAGAAATTTAGAGTTACCATTCGCAAAAGTTTTCAAATTTTCTAGATCTTAATAGTTGGTGTTTATTTTCACTATAAGATCACAACGATTTGAAAATTGTATGCTAAAACTGCTTACTAATGGTATGCCAAAAAATACAAAAACAACCATAGCTGGCAACCCTATTATTGTATTCAATTAAAATTTTTACTGAATATTGCCTACAACAAGATTAATTTGCCATATGAATTTCGTTATGATACCATGACTGTCCTGGAAGCTATAGGGCAAAGAGCTTTATTTTCCTTAATGAATTTTCAAAATTTAAGGCACAAAAATTATCATAGCTGGCAGCTCCAACCGAATTTTTCGACCAAATTTCTATCAAACGTGGCTTAAAGTAAGGATCAGCTACTGTGTGAATTTCGTCAAAATCGAAAGACTGAATAAGAATTTATAGGGCTAAAAACAGTTATCTTTTTTTAGTGATTTTTCAAGATGGCACCACTGGCACAGAATCGCCCGCATTTCAAAATCACTTCTATCAGACCTGGTCCTGTTAAATACCAATACATTCTGGAAATTTCAATTAATTTCGCTCATCGGATCGTGAGTTTCCGTGAACAGAAGTTTTTAATGCTAAAAATATAGGCAATTTGGGCAAGGGTGACCAAGTGTACCCGTTATACCATATCAAATTTTTTACCTTGGCTATGGAAACAAGGTATGAGATTTTTATATGAGTCGCTTTTTTTTGAAGAAACGGCATTTTTCCAAGAGACACGATGATTTGGAGGTTTTCACTTTCAGTGCCTGTTTTAGCTACAGGGTTGCTAACACGCTCATTAAAGGCCACACAAATTTACAACTAAATAACACCAATATGTCCTGAAAATTTCGTAATAATTGAATAGCTCTCTCAAAAATTATCGCAATTTAAAAATTTTCAAATTTTCCCGTTCTCTTTTTGGGCACCTAGCGCACACATGGGGTTAAAATATTCCAAAACATTATCCGATTCGCATTCAAAACACGTTCGAAATTTATTTCGCCAACTTTATTTTTGCAAAAATTATATGTGTAAGGAATAATAGGTATATTAAAAATATCACTAAAATGGCCGCCGGTGCCAAAGGGTTAAAAATAATTGACATTTAATAATTGACATATGATTGACAATTGACCAGTGTATCCTGAAAGATTCAGCACAATCGGATGGCGCGTTCCTGAGAAATAGTCACTGACTTTTTTGGATGATATTTATATGTATATGGAAATATGAATTTTTGGCCGAATCGATACTAATTGAATACTAATGTTCTTTGAACATTAGTAAAAACAACGCCTGGAGAACTTTCGATGGTTTAGTGCGGGTGTTTTTCGCACATTTATCGAGATAAGATGATAGTGGGTGTAGAAAAAAAGATTCAGGTTAAGTTAGTTGCTACATTCACTTTATTTACTGTTCTCGCAGTCATTTTTTCACTAGGAAATGTTATAAAATCATTACAATAATATGTAACGTTAATTTAGCAGGAAGTTGCGCTTGCATTGAACTCTCAGTCAGTGAACCGTCAGTGGTTAATGTGACCGCTACCAACAGCGATAGCATCCACCATTTCAAACAATTTGCCTCAGATTCCTACTCTGTTGTGAGCCCCCGAGCTTTTTATGAAACCCAGAAAGATTACTAGGCTGAAATGCTGTTGCTTTCAAGGATACTATCTTAACCTGCTCTCGGTAGGCGCGGCTAATGTTGCTTCCTTTCTTTGCTATAGATAGAGGCACAAAACACGGCTAATATTAGCCTTCAAAAGTCGATTCAAAGAGAAACAAAAATATGTATCGTTTAAATATGCTTAGTTGTGTGGAGCTCTCATTTACTATATAGCTGCTTTTTCTTTTATTTATTTATTTATTTATTTATATATTCAACAGATAAAAATCCAATAACTGAATATAGAAACATATAATATATACAAAGAATCTACTAATGAAGGAACGTAAAATAGAGAGCACAGAATAATAATAATAAAAAGAACAAATATCATAAACAAAGTCAAGGTGAAAAAGAATAAATTCAAAATTAAGAAAAATAAGAAGAAAAAAACTACATTGAGTTGGTAGTAAGCAAAACATTGTTGCAAAATAACAGAACAAATCCAATTATGAAATAGACAAAGAAAAAAAAAAAATGTAAGCATATATATAGAACAAACAGAATATCGAAAGCCAATTAAAAAACTCAAAATCAAAATTCAGGTATCATATGAGCAAGGAAAAAAGATAAAAATCTATTAAATAGAAAATGTAACGACTTTATCATTTAAAATGGTTTTGAAACGTGACAAGGCCGGTGGCAGAGAACCTAGTCTGAGTGCATTATGCTGCTTAGGTATACGTAACAGCGGGGAAAAGTAGTACGTGTCAGTCCGCGCAAAAGGAACGTTAAACGTTAACGTGGATCTATTTGACCGATCCGTAACACGAACGGAAACCTGGTTGCAGAGGTCAGATGGGACAAGTTGACGGTGCAGTTTAAACAGAAGGCAATCATCTAGAAAAAGTCTGCGAGTTTTCAGGGATTGTATTTGCAGCATGGTAAGTCTCGCACTATACCCACAGTAAGCAAAATTGAATTTGTAAAAAAGAGAGCGGGTGAACCTGCGTTGTACAGATTCAACCGCATCAATCAAATATTGAAAATGTGGACACCAAATTTGACAACAGTATTCGATGATACTGCAGACAAAGGAGACAAACAAGTGTACACAAGTAAAGATATCTGTAAAATATTTAGAAGATCTCAGTATAAAACCCGAAAGTCTGGACGCTTTGGAGGTTATGTGCAAGATATGTTGATCAAATAAAAGTTTAGAATCAAAAATTACTCCAAGATCTTTAAAATTTAAAACGACATCGAGAGAGGCTCCAGAAACGTAGTAAAAAAATACTAGTGGGTAAGTTTTACGCGTGAATGACATTTGGCGACATTTTAAAACATTCAAAGTATGATGATTTGCATTACACCAGTTGATAAGAGTGAGCAGGTCATTCTGAAGCTGTAAGCAGTCTTCGACTGTATCGATTACTCTGAATATTTTTAGATCGTCTGCGTATAGAAGAGACAAAGAGTTTAGCAGACCCAGGAGATCATAAATGAAAATTAAGAATAATAAGGGGCCAAGGATCGAACCCTGTGGAACACCTGAGGAGGGATAGAAGGGAGTAGATGAACAGGAGTTCACCGTAACAACACAAGTACGCTCATGAATGTAGGAATAAAACCAGGAAAGCAGCGGACCATGGAAACCAGATTTGTCTAATTTCAACAGAAGAATCTCTTGGTTGACAGAGTCAAACTCCTTAAAGAAATCTGTGCAAAGAACATCCACCTGTCTTTGCTAACCAATGGCAGGAGCAACAGTTTTGTTGAACGATAGCAAATTAGTAACAGTAGATTTGCCTTTGACAAATCTATGTTGCTCGGTGGCGAGGAAAGGCACAAATAGAGGATAAACTCTGTTGTAGACAACTCTTTCAAGTAGTTTACTGAAACAAGGCAAAATCGATTTAGGGCGGTAGTTTGAGATGTAAGCAGGGTCACCGGTTTTAAGTATAGCGAAAATATTGGCAAATTTCCATAAGAAAGGAAAAATGCCAGTTGCGATGCTGAGGTTAAATATAATCGACAAGGATACACAAAGTGAAGAAGATAGTGACTTGGCTAGTATGTTAGGAATACCGTCAAAACCACAACTAGAGCTAGAATCCAGACAACTCATTAAGTTCTCAACTTCTAAAGGGTTTGTATGGACAGAAGAGAGCGCTTTTATGCTATCACGATACGATAAAGGAGTTGAAAAGAAACATGTGGAGGAGAAAGAGAGTTTTGCGGGGTTGAAAACGACGAAAAAAAACGAGCAAAGAGCTCACAAGTCTCTTCAGTTTTGGCAGCAGCGTTTTCGTGAAGGAACATGTTTTGAGGGATAACGGGGGATTTTTTCAGGGAGTGAATTAATGACCAAAAGGGTTTAGAATTTTTGGAAGAGATAGAAGCCTGAACTCTGGCAACGGTAGGCACACATGGCTTCTTTAGCGACCCTTTTGGCATGAGAGCGTAGTTTTTTGAATTCAAGAAGATCAACAAGCAGGGAAGAACGTCTGTATTTGTTACGTGCAACATCCTTTGCCCTAAGGGCGGCAGCAACTTCAGTGGTAAGCCATGGAGCATCATTAGGCCTTCTGGAACGACATGTGGGAGTAAAGCGTGGAATGAGGTATGTGAGAAAGACCTTAAGTCTATGAAGAGCCTCGTCAACGTCTAAACAGCGAAGAAATGCGTACCAATTAACATGGTTGATTTCGTTTGCCATTCCGGCGAAGCTGGCTTTAAAGAAATTGAACCGAGAATAGCAAGGGACTTTAGATTTAGAAGGAAAATTTAAAGAAAGTTCTAACAGTAAAGGAGTTTGATGGGGATCGAGAGGGACATACGGTAAAACAACAGAATCTAAGTAAACGGAAGACATTGGAAGATTAGAAAAGATAAGATCTAGTATTTTTCTATTGGTATTAGGTAACGAGTTTAATTGAGAAAGGGAGCATAAATAAATGAAGGAAGACAGGATTAAGGAAAGATTATTACTAGAAGTAATGGTTGAAAAGGAGGTGTTCCACTCGATTGAGGGCATATTGAAATCACCACATAACATTTAGTGGTCGGTAGGAAAACGACATAGAAAATAGGATGAGTGCTCAAAAAAGAAAAGTTGGTAGAGTGAAGAAGGGCTATTACAGGGGATATAGATTGAAGCAACCAATTAAAATGAAGTAGGAGCAAGAGAAACACGCACTAAAATGCATTCCACTGAAAATCGCTGCAATCGGAACAAGCGAGAGATTTGTGAATGCCAACGAGAACCCCTCCACCATCAGACTTACCACAGACTAAGCGGTCACGATCCTTGCGGAAAACAGTGTACAGTGGTAAGATCTCAGCATCAAAAATATCATCGTTCAACCAAGTTTCCGTAAGGCATATAATATCATGAGATGATAAAGTAGAAAAAAAACTTACTTTATAGGACTTAGTCCTCAAGCTACGGACGTTTTGGTAATAAAGCTTTAAGGAACGGTTTATGTTTATGTTTGTGTCTTTTTTCCTGCTCTAGACCGAAAATGTTCACGCGGAATCTAGTGCGGAGTAGGTATCCTTCGTGCATAAAGAAACCATCTAGAGTAGCATGCAATTTTATTTCATTCTGAATGACTTGGCAGCAGTTTGTTTGCTATACATTTGTCGGACCGAAATTCGAATTTTGAAATAACAAATGTCTACCTAGAAAAACGTATTGAAGAATATTCCGACTCATAGGATGAGAAATTTGTTGACAGCATTGATTCACACTCACTTTAATCATATTCATTCGTTTTAATGTTTCCTGGTTGCTAAATTGAGGGAAATTTTTAGGGAATTTATCACTGCAGCCAACTGTTTCAGTTGACATGACTTATGGAAATACATTCCACACAGTGAACGAGTACGAACTCCACTGATTTGACCAGTGTTCGTACTCTTAATATTGTTGTTGTTTCGCGTGTATTACCGCTATTCTGCACTACTCTGAATGCAAAAAAATGCATCTAATATTAAATTTGATTATTCAGAATATTTGAAATGGTTCATTCAAACAAATTAAGGTATTGAGCGTTATATCTATAAATCTTTTTATCGTAATAAATCTTTTCGAATACATATAATCTTGCTAGTTGTGTTTAGTTTCAACCATAGGTATTTCCAAACAAATCATGTCGATAGATTCCTGGACGAACATTGAGTATTTTCTTACTTCTTCTGTATTTCTTTTACTTGATTCAAACGGCAACTACAACACTTTAAGAAAGTTACACAGGCAATCGTAGTTGGGTTGAAACCAAGAAATACCAACCATACTACCAAATTGAAAATATTATATGTCTTTATTATATTTTCCTACCATGCGGCCATAACTAATGTCTGAGAAAGAGCAGCTAGCAAAGCGTAAATCTTCAATTCCATAAGGAGCATCTATCCAATTACACTTGGAAAAAACTTTTATTACACCACACACAGTTGGCATTGTCTGGTCCACTATAGAAAATGACAAAAACTGCACTGTCCGACTACCATTTGCAACAGGATCCTCGGGAGAAGTGTAAAGTGTATGTCATATTATTGTACCTGTTCTCTTGTCATAGTTGCCAATGCGAGTTTTTGTTCACTCGAAGCAATTAAGAAGCCAAAGATATCATGTTAACTTAAACGAACAAGCTGCTTTCCTGTCCTACTAAGTGTGACCATACCCTTGAGCTATGCACGCATCACGTCGCTTGTTGCATCCACCGGTTACACTACGAGTGATCCACCACAATGCTGCAACCAATACAAGCCACAAGGTTTCCTAATGGAACGAAGCCGGGCTGCGGATGCTGTTAGCGAAATGTAAGCGAACATATCATCTTTTTAAGAACCACACGACGTTTTCTCTTGACGCTAATTACAGAGAAAATAGCAATTAGGGGAGCTCGAAAGGCTCCGCAGAGTGCAACATACAGGCAGAGTTTTAATAAAATGAACAACTACCGCCCAGACCAATAACAAAAACACAAGGCGAAAACCAGGCATTTCGAAGCTCGAGTATCTTTGCAATTTTCTTGGGAGGTAGAAGCTTTGTTCACGTTTTTGTATAATGCTGATGATAACTCTCGAGGTTCACTAATGTTAGCGTCAGTGGTCCTTAGTCTGCGAGATTTCATTTTCAGTCGAGACAGAAACAAACCGAATTCAGATCTACAATGTTTTCAAAAATGGTTTTTACACACTGGAAATGGTTTTTACACACTGACATGGTAATTTGAGCTTTTCAATGTGCAGAGAAATTAAGTAAAGTTAAGAAGTTAAATGCGAAAAAAAATTGCTTAAGGTGCTAAAAACGAGTGATCTATGAGTGATATAATTGGCGGGTAAGATCAAAATTTTAGGGCAAGATTAGTTTGCAAGATATAAAAAGTCACTTAGTTTCTAATATACAACTATACTGCCCTACTAAGCATAAACGTTCTGTCTGCAGCAAAATGGTTAAGGGAGATAATCTCTGGAGTGGCCGATCTGATTGTGCTGAAATTTTCGGAGAACATAGATGTATATAACAGGTAGGTCCATGACTTGCTAGAATTCAGATATCTTAAACCTTTTGGCGGCGGCGGGCATTTTAGTGAATTTTCAGGTACTCCTATATTTCCAAGCAGTGTAAATTTTTGTTAAAAAAAAGTATTAGGAATAAAAACTTATTATGTTTTTAGTTTGTCTATGATAAAGAATTGGAAATTTTGAGACTTGTGTAGGCACTGAGTGCCTAAAAATAGGCAAGGATTTTTTTCAAATTTCGATTTGTCCTAACTTCTAAGAAAAACAATAGATCATCATGAAGTTTTCAGAGCGTATTGATGTGAACTAGAATTTAACACACATGGACTTTCAAGATTATACAGGCAACTCTGTAGCTACAGCAGGCTCCTGAAAAAAAATCCTTCAAATCATCGACCCTCCTGAAAATTTTTTGTATATATGTATATATATTAATATAATAAATAATAAAATATTTCAAAATCCCGCGATAAACAAGAACGGCAACCCGTAATCAAATTACCTCTATTTTCAGCACCCAAAACTTCTGTTCACGAGAACTGACGATCGGATTATGCGATCAATTCGAAATTTACAGAACATGTTGAAATTAGCTAGGACCAGGTCTGGTAGAAGTGCTTTTGAAATACGGGCATTACTGTGGCAGTGGAGCCGTTTTGAAAAATCGCCGAGAAAAAACTGGTTTTTTGGCTATAGCTTCTGATTTAGCCACCAGATTTTATTAAAATTCACGCAATAGATGAACCTTACTCTAAGATAGATTTTATAGAAATTTGGTTGAAAAATTAGTATAGGATTGCCAGGTATGCCAATTTTTGTCTCCTAAATATTGTAAATTTGCTCAGGAAAATAAAGGCTTTTTCCCTATAACTTCCGATGCAGTAACGAAATCAAAACGAAATTCATGTGATAAGTTGATCTTGCTGCATTTCTAATTATGTAGGAATTTCGTTCAAAAATCATGAAAGAGTTGCCAGCTATGATGAATTTCGTAGTTTATTGACATTTCTTTATCGATCGTTGTTGTCATAAAATTTCCAAATGGGAATGATCCTGCAAGGAAAGTTAACAACAAATATTTAGGTTTCGAAAATTTGAAATGTTTTGAAGATGGTTACCATAAAATTTTATTCACTCCTATAACTTCCAGCGCAGCCATCCAATCGAAAGGAAATTCACAGGGTGAATTTAACTCAACGTGAAGCAACACCAGACAATTTCGTAAATATTGCAAAGCATTTACAATAAAATAAGCAACCGATATTTAAATTTTCCGAACTTTGGAAATTTTTCGGATGGCAACCCCAGACATAGTTTAATCGCTGAAACTTTCGATGTTATCCTTGGATGAAAACGAAATTCAAAGGATAGGTTGACTAAGCACGAGCATGTTATGGTAGACTTATTGCTACTGTGTTGGACAAATGCTGCCAGCACTGAACATTTTCATCATTTGTGCTATAGGAAATGCTGTCAGAAAATGATATTTGTTCCTTTGAGTAAGAAATGGTTGATATGTACTACAAAGAAACGTATAACGTCTTCACACATTTTTAAATCCCTCAAAGATAATTTCTTCGAAAATTAGCTTTCTAGCGGTTCTGATGCGCTAGACTTTTTTTTCAAATTGTTAGCCACGGTGTTTTGCATTTACCATGGAGATGACTATATATAAAGTATTTATTAAGTCAGAGCATTTTCCGAAGCTTTGCCTATCACATCTATTAATTGAAGTGTTAATCAGCCTCACGGTCTCACTACTTATTTGTTTTTTAACCCATTTTCAATTACTGTTTTGCAATATCCTATTGTTTTGCTAATAGTTTGAAGTGTTCCTGTCATGTGGCTCTTACATCATGTACAGGGTGAAACCTGGCAATCGTGGCTACAATGTTTCTCAGAAAATTGTAAACGAAATGTCAATTTTTGTTAGTCAATACTACTTGGAAGCACTCTTCCTTTATTCTGAGCATTCAGTCTGCGTGATATGTCCAGGTAACAGAGGCATCTAGGGTCTACCAGCTTTTTGTTGTGATATTAGGCACGTTCGAATTCTTGGAATATTCTGGTAGTTTGCTACAGTGTGGCTAGATTGGGCTTCTTCCCGCCAATTGGGCTATCTAAAATTTGAATTCGCGGGACGTTTTTACATTGCGCGGGTTGGCGGTTTTTGGGCTATCTATTTTTATGAAAAACTATATTTGGGTTATACAGTAAAACCTACTAATCGGGACACTGTATGATCAAACCACCTGAACAATTGAGCTTTGACATCACCGCAAATACTATTTGCTGTAGAAAATTCACTCTGTAATGGGGCAATCTCTAGAATTGGACCGTGATGACAACGGAAATTGAAAAACGTTGGAAAATTTTGAAGACACTGGGAGAAAGTGGTTGAAATTAAGTTTGCCATACTACCAAATAGATAAATTGTTATATTCATGGTCTTCTAAGACACGTTCAAAAAATGTCCCAATATCCGGCCAGATACTTCACAGTATAGCCCGTCAAATCACTACAAATAATGATTTCAAGGCATCAAATAGAAAGCTAAAATCCGTTAAAAAGGACTACAATATTCTCTACGGCACGCTTTGTGGCGAAGAAGCTGATGTTGATATAGACACAGTTCAGGAATTTCAGTCATGCATCAGTCATGCTTCAAATATCTATAATCTTGATGAGATAGAATTGTTTTTTTTTAGGCCAAAACTACAAAAATCACTATGCCTCAAATAGTAAAGATATACAAATGGAAAACTTTCAAAGGAACGTGTGACAGTTGCACTGCTGTGTAGGCGGGGGAAAAAGATTTGCTGGTCACAGGAAAAGCCAAAAAACCAAGATCGTTCGGAATAATTGACATTAAGCGAAGTTCGGGCACAGCTTAGCGAGCTAACACAAAATCTTTAACGACGGGTGCTATTTTTGAAGAATGGATCCACACTTGATATTCAAATGCAAACGCAAAACCGAAACATCACCATCTTTTTTGATAAAGCTAGATGTGATAGCATTGATAATTTGGAAGACATCAAGCTACAATTTTTTTCACCTATTTGCACTTCTTATTTAAAGCCCTTAGATCAGAGGATTAGACCAAACATAAAACTAAATTACTGCACTTATATGACGAAGCTCTGGAAAATACTGAGCGTCCGTCAGACCCAATAAAATTAGTTTCTATATTTCAATCTCTCTGGTAATTACGATCTGCTTGGAATAAAGTGTCTCCACTTAGAATTACAAAAGTGATTTTGGAAAGGTGGGTTCCCTCGAAATCTGAGGGTTGAAAGCGAAATCGTGATGAGAGTTCAAATTCAAAGTGATCAGAATGCAAATTCAAAGTAATTAGAATTCAAATATTCCAGCAGACATTCAAAACTTGGCAGGATACGATCAATTTACGATCGCAAACGAATCTCTCCCGGAAGATTGAGTAGATGTTTTTTTTTTAAAGAATGATGATGTCTTTTTAAATTTTAAACCGAAGAAACCATAACAACTTTTGCTAATTGCAAAAGTAAATTCAAATCGCAGCCATTCAAAATTCAATGTTTAAAAATTATTCATTTTATTTCAAAGCACACTTCAATTTTTTTCGCGAAACGTCGCTTCGAGACCCACAAGTGAAATTGTTTGACGTATATCTCCTTTTGAAAGTATTTAAACGTCTAATCATAATATTAACAGCTGATCGTCTAATCGAAAAAATAGTTTCTTTCAAAACTTGCGTTCATAGTTTTGAATGTATGAAATCGGATTAAATATTTACATTTTAAGGGGACATTCGCCTTTGAAATTGAAAAAAAAAACACTTTTTAAAAATTTTACTATGAAAAAACTATTATATTTATTGACAAAATTTTTTTTGAACTTTGTTAAACAGTCTCTAGAAAATATGAAAAAAAATTTGTTTTTCATTTTTAGCTTCCCTTGGCTGCTGTAGAGGGCGTTATCTAAAAGTTACTTTTTAAACGGTAGGACATATTGTGGATCTCCTGTAACAGATTTTTGAAAAATTCCAAATGGATTCTATTCTTGAGACTCAAAACTAAACAATAAACTCATACTTTTTTATATTTTGAAGTTTTTGTATGTATATTTCTGAAAAATGCGAAAAAACGGCATTTTTTGGGGGTAAGTCATCCCCGTAAAAAAAAGAGGGAAGTATTTTTTTAAACTTTTAGAGGCTTATTGTTTACTATTTCCAATAAGTAATCGAATGCTCTTTGGTTTTTTAAAATCGGTCGAGTAGATTCGGAGAAAAATGCCCTACCAGTTTGAAAAAGGTAGTTTCGAGAAAAACGCGTTTAAACTTTTTTCACCATAATTTTATTGAGGAAAAGGTCGAAAACTTTTTTTTACCTTAGTTGTAACTTTTTTTCAATTATGAATTTCTTGATGAAATTTTAGGAGGCAAATTTGCACGTATATAGAATCGAAATATGTAAAAATCTCAAAATCGATTTTTTGAAAATTTCAAAGGCGAATGTCCCCCTTAAATAAAATATTCAGCCTTTTTAGCCATTAACACTGTTGCTTATATTAATTCATTTTTTGTGCTACCCAAATTTGCAAGTTGTTTTTGCAAGCTTTTATTTTCTGTGTGAACATTCTGAGAAAGTCCTCGAAAAAATAAGTGCCCTTCCACACTTATTTTTTCAATGACGTTTCTAAAATTTCGACACATTTCCTGTAATTTATTCACATTTTTCCCTTTTCAAATACGTTGTGAAAAAATTTTTATCTGTATATGGTATGGAACATTTTTACTGTTTCAAACGACTTCTGTGCTCCAATTAGAGCATTTATGATACTTTGTACGAGTTTACGGATTTAAATAGTATAGTTTAATCAGCTTAAATTAATTAATTTAGCTATAAATCTGGTGTGGCTCTTTTTGGGCTACAAATAAGAAATCTTGGCTATTTTGGGCTATGAAAGTTTGAAATTGGGCTACATTTTCTCGCAAATATCTGACCACACTGGTTTGCTACACGAAAATCTCAAGCTCTTGGAGAGGTTGTGAGTTTTCTTAGTGTCAAAGTAATTACGTTACGTGGCATATTTGTGTGGGCATTGTACATTTTTTACCATAAAAGTTTAAAATGATGTTTTTTTCGATAAGGATGTTTTGAAACGATGCTGTCGTCAAGAATGCCATTTGAATCCTTTGATATTTTTCCGCATTGACATGCTTAGTTTTTATTTAATTATATGATATTTTGCATGGGTAATATTCCCACATAATTTTCCACCATTTGAAGAAGAATCGCTTTGTCGAATTATTCGATCCACTATAGCTTTATGTTCGATACAGATGATATTATTACCAACAGCCCACAATTAATCCAAAAACCATTCACAATTTAAAAAGATAAAATTTTCGATGAAAAATTTCGAAGCAAGTAAGTCCAGTAAACGCCAAAGTCTTTTTACTGGGTGAATGGCTTTTCGTGCCGTACGTATTCGAAGAAATTTATTTACAGCATAAATTAATAGCGCTTCAAACGATAATGTACCGTTCCAACAGGTTTTCATTCCTAATTTCAATTATATGCAAATGAATGATATCATCATCCATCCATTTAAAATTTTACTTCTTACCCCGATTCGTATGCGCTATCAGTAAAACTTTTAAGGCTAAAATCTAGTAGCAGAGAACCGATAACATCCATATTACTTTATTTTTAGCCTTAAATTCGATTGCATAGCTTCAATTAGCTATGCTTAAGTAGCAACAAGCGAAGCTTACAGACTACTAAGTCTGAGGCCAAATCGCAATGACCAAATGAAAATCGAAAGACCATCGTCCAGTATCTACTTAAATCTAATAAATCCTTGCTTCGAACATTTTATCGCTCGCTTAATCCATATAATCAAAACGATCCGAGCAGGTATCAAATTAGGGCATTAGTGGATTGTAACGAAGCCGCAGTATCAATCATTCCGGTTACCAGCCAAATGAGATTTGCAGATATCGCGACGAGATATCTTTTCAATGGCAATGAGCATTAAGTGCAACATGACTTTCCATGCATCGTGGAAATTTGCATTTTACCGTTCAGCTTAAATGTGTTTATGGTGGCCGAGATATACGAGTCCATACATGCACATCGATTTTTGTTGCACTACACCGATTCCGTTTCGGTGCGATAGAGCCGAATGCAAATCAAGCGGCACAAGAAGAACCACAGAATTTATTTTACGAAACGTGACTCAATCGAATATTATGGTTTCGTTTCGATACGTGGCAGCAATGGGGTTACAAGGTGTAATGGAAGCAAATTGGAAAAATTATAATCTGGGATGTGAGAGTATGCCCCACAATGATGCTTGTGGTTTTGTTGACCAAGTTCTCATTATGAGGTAGATTTGATTTCAACACTTTGATCTGAACCAAAGGCGAATAATGGTTTGAATGTAGCACATACCGTTATTATCAAAGACAACTTGGAGAAACTTAAATACGACGCCGAAAATGGTTGGTAAGTTTTTGGTTGGCTAGATGTTTTCAGCTTACGCAATTAAATATAAATTAAAATCAAATAAATAACACAGACTATAGATCAAAATGTAAAATTCTGGTACTTGACTAATAATGTACCTTGAGCGCATTGTGCTGTAGATAGAAGTTAGTGAGAATATTAGGGCAACATAAACTAAATACAGTACACCAACAGAACGTTAGTTTTTTATCTCTTAGATGTCTATCACTGGTAGGAGTAACATTTGGAGGAAAAAAGAAGACAGTTTCAAAACATAATTTTATATTCCACAACCCGTTACAATCGAAACAGATCATATCGGTTTCCAAATTAAGGACTTACTCAGTTTGAAAGCTCCCTCTATCTTAATTACACACAATTCTGCAACGGGCATTTTTTCTGGCTCACCTGCAGAAAAATTTGACATACAGCTGTAGAGCATTTGCTACTAATCATCCTTTTGCTATGGTTTGTTAATAAATATCCAATTCATTATTGCAAAAGGCTTATAACCATGCTAGGTGTCGCTCTTTAGGAACTTCAAACTTGTTTACCACAATTGTAGGTATTTGAAGTTGAAAATAAATAAACTTTCTTGACGTTAAATCTTGCTATTTATACGTACCTGCCTTAACTGAAATGTGCTAAAAAGGTTCCTCTATAGTTGCTGTACATTCTTCAGAAACAACCATGACTTTGTATCTAGTGGTCAGACAAGATACGTTGGCGACTTGCATGCAATTATAATACCCTCTCGAGTGAACTTCGAGACTACATCCTACATGAACTGTTCCAGCATATACTCATTTGCTTATCATTTGATAATACCTCTATCAGTTTATTTTTATCTCCCCTCCCTCCTCTATCAGTTTATTTTCTAAATCAGTCTGAAGAATCAAAATAGAATCATATTTACGTACAGATATCTTCCTTCATGATATTCAGTAGCGTAGGCGATAAAATTATATTCTTCAGGCAGTATTCTGCCTTAAGAACCGATTGGACAGAATACTGGTTTGTTTCTTCCTTAATAGCTCAATACACAGGGGCGGATTTACTACTAGGCTGAGTAGGCTAGAGCCTAAAGCGGCAACTTTTTGCGGGCGGAAAGCTTTGAAAATCGTGGCAATTTTTTTTTTATTTATTTATTTATTTATTTATTAATCCCTTGCGCTACAGATATAATTCCAATTACAGGAACAAGAAAGCAAAAATAACAAAAAAAGAAATATGAAAAAGGAAAAGAAATAACTAAAATAATTAAAAATTAGAAAACTAAAATTAAAAAACTAAAAACTAAAATTAGAAAACTAAAAACTAAAATTAGGACTAAGGTAAGTAGCAATTCAAGGTAACATTTTTAATATATGCTTGAATTGTAAAAAAGATTGAGGGAGAGGACCAAGCTTAAAGGCATTGTGCGTTCTGGGTAGGCGCAGCAAAGGCGAATGGAAGTAGACTTCCGTACGTGCAAAAGGAACAGAGAAAACTTCAGAAGAACGACTTGGACGGCTGGATACACGTCTGGTTATCTGTGAACCGAGATCTGTCAAGAAAATGCCTTGGCAAAGTTTGAAGAGGAAACACTCATCGAGGAACAACCTCCGTGATTGCAACGAGGACATACGAAGGAGGGAAAGACGAGAGGGGATATTAAATTTAAAAAGAAGTGAGCGAGTGAACCTGCGCTGAATAGATTCAATAGCATCAGATAAGTACTGAAAGCGCGGAGACCAGATTTGGCACGCATATTCTAGAATACTGCGTACTAAGGAGACATATAAATGAATACAGGAGGAAATGTTGGTAAACATATAGGAAGAACGCAAAACAAATCCAGCAATTCTAGAGGCCCTGGACGTCATATTCATAACGTGAATATCAAATCTTAATTTCGAATCAAACACCACACCCAGGTCTCTAAAATGCTGGACAACTGACAGGGAAATACCAGACAAAGAATGAGAGAACACATGTGGAGTATTTTTATATGCGAAAGACATCTGGTGGCACTTCGAAATGTTCAGAGGCAAAAAGTTGTCTTGACACCAGAGATTAAGAGTAAACAAATCAGCTTGCAACTGATGAAAATCGTTCGCGGACCTGATTGCTCTGTATAATTTTAAGTCATCCGCATATAAAAGACAAGGAGAATTGATTACAGAAGGAAGGTCATTGACAAACAAGATAAAAAGTAAGGGGCCAAGAATAGAACCTTGAGGAACTCCGGATGTGAGAAAAATAGGAGAAGAAATGGAACCATTAAAAGTAACTCTGCAGGGACGAATATGAAGATAAGAGGAAAACCAGGAGAGGAGGGGACCAAAAATACCAAAACCATTAAGTTTAAGGAGCAGCAGGTTATGGTTCACAGAATCAAAAGCCTTCGAAAAGTCTGTGTAGATTACATCAACTTGATGTTGACAATCGAAGGCAGAGGCTACAAAATTAGTGAGCTCTATAAGATTGGTCGATGTAGAGCGACCCTTGAAGAAACAATGCTGCTCAGGAGCAAGTAAGGGCTGTAGGAAAGGATAAATTCTATTGTAGATAAGACGTTCAAGGATTTTACTGAAACAGCAGAGGAGGGATATAGGACGATAGTTGGAAACAACGGAAGGATCACCACATTTGAAGATTGGGGAAATATTGGCGGATCTCCATAAAGAGGGGAATGCATCATTTGAAAGGCTAATGTTGAAAAGGATAGCTAAAGGAACACAGAGCGATTATGAGAGGGATTTGACAAGGATATTAGGAATACCATCAGGACCGGAACTGGCATTCGAATTTAAGGTATGCAAAAGGATTTCAACTTCCAAAGGATTGGTACTAAACATAGGTAATGCAGGAGAGGTACGAGAGACAGTGGGAGCTATAGAGGTATTTAGTGGGTTTTTTTTTTAAAGGAGGAGGAAAAAAAGGCAGCAAACAAATCACAAATAGCCTGAGGAGTGGAAGCAGTAACATCATCAAGAGACATAGAATCAGGAACTGAAGAATTGGATTTGAGGGAACGGATGTAGGACCAAAAGGATTTAGATTGATTGAAATTTTGAAGATTGAAGCCTCGATGTTCGAAAAGTAATCACGCATTGCCTGCTTGAGCACTTTTTTAGCGTCAGAACGCAAACTACGGAATTCCTGAAGGTCAGAGGGTGAACCCGTCTTCTTCAGCTTTTCACGAGCTTTATCCTTAGCTTTAAGAGCATCAGAGACTTTCAAAGTGAACCAAGGGACATCATTAGATTTGAGAGGACGTTTAATGGGAGTAAAACGAAAGATAAGGTTAGAAAAGAAAGAGTAGAACTTGGACAATGCACAATCAACATCCAATCCTTTGAAAAATGAAAACCAATTGATAAGACTGATTTCAGAGGACATTTTTTGAAAGTCAGCTTTGAAGAAATTGTAACGCTGAAAAGAAGGACATTTATTCTTTACCAGGAAGTTCAGGTCAACATCAAGCAGGAGAGGGGGGTGATGAGGATCAGGTTGCACATAAGCAAAAGGAGCAGGAGAGAGAGAAAGGGAGTCTAAAGGAACGTTAGTAAGGACTAAGTCGAGGATTCTGTTATTATTGTTACGAAGGTGGTTAATTTGGGAACAAGAAAAAAGAGAAAGGACGAAGTCGCAACAGAGATGTGGTTGTTGGATAGTAAACTAAGGTTTTTGGTGTCCCACTCCACAGTGGGCATGTTAAAGTCACTTAAAATTAGGAGGGGAGTTAAAGGAAATCGAGAGAGGATGAAGCTGGAAAGCTCAGCGTAAAAACGTTCGTAGGCAGTGACAGACAAGTTACATGGTATATAAACACAGCAGACAAGTAGGTCGGAAGATGGGGAAAGGATAGCACGTACAACAATACACTCAACAGGAGGAGAAGGAACAAACTCGGCACAGATTGCTCCATAAAGAGTGTTATGGATAGCAATTGAGACACCTCCGCCATCGGCTTTGCAAGAAGCAACCCGATCACGATCTCTCCGGAAAACAGTTTAACATGGAAGGAATTCTCTTTTATAAGAATGTTGGGTACTGTTGGGTACTGTATAAGAATGTTGGGTACTGTTTAAGTTCTATCAGTCCCTTTTAGGTACTTCTTACGTTCCTTATAGGTCTTTTAGGTATTTAATAGATTATTTTTTAGGTACTCTAAGGGTTCTTCTAGATCTTTACAGGTTCTTTTTATTGTAACTGTAATTTTACACGCAGAGCAAGGGCGGCAAGGGCGGAAGCCTAGGGCGGCTAATACGGTAAATGCGCCCCTGAGGGTACAAATCCTTTTTGCGATATCGTTGAAAATTCGGTGGTTGTAGCTGCAATGAATTCGTTGCGCCTTATTCTAGAAACACAACAGAAATTGTCTTGTTGATGTACTTTTTGTTTCGGTGCAACCTGTATGGATAAAGAATCATCCAGGACATATATATTTATATACACTTGCCAGAAAAAATATCCGTACACGATCAAAATAAAGCAACATGTTAGGAAATTCGTGGTAAAAGGAACTGCTACATTTTAATATTTAAGCAATAAAATTTATTCAGTAATTAAACTACCTTATCTATAAATTTTTTATTTTGTATTCCTTTAAAAGCTAGATTTTACAAAATAAAAACAAAAAATTTCACTTAAACGAACCAGAAAAAGTATCCGTACATGACAATACGAATGTAATATATTCAAATATTTTTATTATATATCAGGGTTTAATAACTTGTCGGATAGCCTTTTCGCTTGAGGACCTCCCTCAGTCGATGTGGCATGGAGTGGACCAATTTTGCTGTATCCTGCCTGGTAATTTTGCCCCATTCACCGACGATGACATTTTTCAGCATTTCCTTTGAAGTTATGCTGTGCTGACGGATCCTGTGCTCCAACAAATCCCACAAATGTTCAATGTGATTAAGGTCTGGGGATTAGGGTGGCGTACGCAACTGATGTTTTGTGTTGAAGAATAACCAAAGCTTCACATTGTGTGCTATGTGCTTGGGATCATTATCCTGCTGGAACTAGAAATCGTCACCAAGTCCCAACTGCTGAACGCGTTGCTTCATATTCGCCTTCAAAATATTAAGGTAAGCGTATTGATCCATAGTTGATTCGATAAACACAATTTGGCCAACTTCTTCTGCAGCCATACACCCCCAGAGCATAACACCACCTCCACCATGTTTGGCAGTAGTTATCAGATTTTCTTTTTCGAGGGCAGTACCGCTCTTCCGCCACACTAACTTTCTGCCTTTAATGCCAAATATGCAAAATTTGCTTTCGTCGGAGAACAGGACATGTTTCCAAAACTCTGGAGGCTTGTTTATAAAATCATTTGCGAAATCCACACGTTTCTTCCTGTTCACTTCCGAAATGTATGGTTTCTTACGGGCTATACGAGAGCGATATCCATCTTTCTTCAGTATTTTTCGTATGGTATCCTCATGGAGAACCTTACCAAAGGAGTCTTCTATATTTCTACTAATTTGAGAAGCAGTTACTCGAGGATTCTTTTTAACTGACTGCAATACGGTTCTTTTTTCGCGTTCAGACAGTATGGAGGGTCGACCACAACGAAACTTTGATACAATCGAACCAGTTGTATCAAATGTTTTCACCACATACTGGACAGAAGAGTGAGTTTTGCCTATTATCTGACCAATTTCGCTGAAAGTTTTGCCTTGACTCCTAAGTTTCAGCATAATTTTCCTTTCGTCAGCACTGATTTCCTTAATTTTGGGCACCATCATGTATTCTAGTGCATAAAAACTTTAAAATAACTTCATTCACTTCTAAACCTATCACAAATCAAAGTAGAACTATTATCGGATCTAAATACATACATATGCATCTGCACATGCCACTGCATAGCACGGGGAATCCCCCGTTTTGTTCTGTACGGATAATTTTTCTGGTCAAACGTGTTGCCATATATTTATTTTGTTTGAGTTTCAAGTGTTTTTAAATAGTAACTATTATGAAACATACTGGTAATTATGCTATTATAAAAGAAAAGAGTCAAATTAAGTGGACATCTCCTATTTAATACAACAACAACTTTGGTGTCTTGCATGTACGGATACTTTTTCTGGCAAGTGTATATATATATATATATATATATATATATATATATATATATATATATATATATATATATATATATATATATATATATATATATAATCTAAAAAATTCAATGACAATTTCTCGAGAACGCGCCATTCGATTCAGCTGAAACTTTCAGGATACATTGGTGTACATACAGAATAGGTCCACGTCTAACTGAATGTCAATTATCTTTAACCCTTTGGCGCCGGCAGCCATTTAAGTGATATTTTTAATATACATATTCCGTCCACAAAAAAACTTTTGCAAAAATCAAGTTTTTAAAATAAATTTTAAACGTGTTTTACATGTGAATTCGATAATGTTTTGGAATTTTTCAACCACATGTGTGCGCTAGGTGCCTAAAAAGAGAGCGGGAAATTTTGGAAATTTTTAAATTACGATAGCTTTTGATAGAGCTATTTAATTATTACGAAACTTTCAAAACATATTAATGTTATTTAGTTGTGAATTTGTGTAGCTTTTAATGAGCATGTTGGAAACCCTGTAGCCAGGGCAGGTGCTGAAAGTGAAAACCTTTGAATCAACGAATCTCTTGAAAATTTATCGTTTTTTGAAAAAAAAGCCGCTCATAAATAAGTCTTGTGTTTTGTCTTCATAGCTAGAGTAAAAAATTTGATATTTTGCAACGGGCACGCCAGGTAACTCTTTCCCAATTTACCTATATTTTTAGCATCAAAAACTTCTGTTCACGGAAACTCACGATCCGAAAATCAGAATTAGTTGAAATTTACAGAATGTATTGATCTTAGGTAGGACCAAGTTTGATAGAAGCGATTTTGAAATACGAGCAATTTTGTGCCAGTGGTGCCATCTTGAAAAATCACTAAGAAAAATATCTGCTTTTGATCCTATAAATTCTGATTCAGTGATTCCATTTTGACGAAATTCATACAGTAGCTTACTTTAAACCACGTTTGGTGGAAATTTGATTGAAAAATTCGGTTGGAACTGCCAGCTATGGTAATTTTGGTGTCTTAAATTTTGCAAATTCCTGAGGAAAATAAGCTCTTTGCCCTATAGCTTCCAGTACAGCCATTGAATCATAACGAAACTCAAATGGCAAATTAAAATTATTGTAGGCAATATTCAGTATGAATTTAAGTTCAATACAATGATAGGATTGCCAGCTATGGTTGTTTTTGTATATTTTTGGCATACCTTTAGTTAGCGATTTAAGCATAGAATTTTCAAACCATAGTGATCTTATAGTGAAAATAAACACAAAATATTAAGATCTAGAAAATTTGAAAACTTTTGCGAATGGTTACCCTACATTTCTTTGCATCCATATAAATTCCAATGCAGTCATCGGATCAATACAAAATTCGCAGAGCAAGTTGACTTCAACGTATGGCTGATGCGACATATTTTTGGCTTCGGTGCTAGCAAAGGGCCGCTAGCAATAAGCCTTTTTTTTATTTTCGTTCCAAGAAATGCTTGCATTTAGTATTTTCTTCACAAACATTTGCAATGAAAATAAGTAAACAATGTTTAAATTTTCTAAGCTCTGGACATTTTTCGGATGGCAGCCCCAAACACCTTTCTACCGCAGTAACTTTCGATGAAGTCAGCGAAATTAAAATAAGCTCAGATTCTATTATTACTTAGGGTATGTTAGTTTTAAGTAAGAAAAATAAGCAGTGGTAGAATACACACTCAAAATCTGCACAAATCCTCTACTGTTCTTCGAACATTAGTGTTTCTAGCGGTTCTGATGCGCTAGGTTTTTTTTTATCAATTCTGCCTACTCTATTCTTTCCAATGGTCGGCTCGTCGTTCGACATAAAGAAAGCAGTGTTTTTCTTATTAAAGATTCTTTACCTTAATGATTTTAGGTGTTACCGCCTGTAATAGTTTCAAAATGTTTAATGTTTTGCGTTTACTTTCACTACAAGATGATAATCTCTTGAAAATAAAATAGTAGCATATCGTAGTCAAAAGACAAAAATCATTGTGGCTGACAGCTCTATCTTAAATCTGCAACCAAAAGTCTATCGAATTTGTCTTACATTTCTATCAACTTCTTGTGTGAATTTTTTTTTAATATGATGACTGTATCAGAATTTACCGGCTGTAGTTTTACTGAGAGTTGTTTCAAAATGGCCTTACTGTCACAATATTCCCAGCATATTCATTAAACTTCTACCATACCTGATCCTACTCAAGAGCACTATATTCATATTCAAAAGCTTGAAAAGTTGTCGTTTTCATGTTTCGACTTTAATAAAATATATTTTCTTTTTTTCCAGATGTTGCACGATGCGCTCTACTAATCTGGCAGAGAATCAAGTATTTTGGGTAAGTTTGTTTTTCTCGGCGAAACTTTTTATCTTAATCAAGATCCATCGCAAAACTTATCAAAGTGCATGAAAAGTTTGCCCGACTAGTACTAGTTATAATAAGCTACGGCACAATATATATGTATGTGTTTGTTCACTTTTCAACCAAGAAATGCTTCCAACCATCTTAAACGCCTTCATTAATGCAACGTCTAAGAAAAATCCATAAATACTGGATAATTTTTCAATATATTTTCTTTATAGCTCATACTCAAAACCGGCTTTGTCGTGTCATTGTTCTGACTAAATTATTTGAGGGAAACGTTGTGTCTCCTCGACTACGATCGATTGCTCTAAACTGTCCTCGGCAACTCAAAGAACGTTGCAATGTACTGTTAACAAAAACAAAAATGCTTCAAAAATGGTTACTGCGAATACATCAACGTCCACGCTATCGAAACAGAGGTCACGTTAACAGTTCTTTCGAGCGATGGAAAAACAAAAGCAAGAATCGATCCAATTCACCTGCTAGTCTTATTTGTTTTGTCTTAATTTCTTGGCTGTCTTATCTGCGGCTCCTACGTAAATCCGAAACTTCTTTAGTCTCCTCCAGATGCTAATGTTTCTGAATACGTTTTTGAAGCCATTTACGTCAGTGGCTGTTAACATTTTCATATAAAGTATGGAACTCGATTCATATACATATGTATGTATAATTTAAAAAAACCACGTGAAAACCTATATATGTACAAATGTGTTCAAAAAGACCGTGAAGCCTGAAAATTATAACATTTGAAGTAGAGCAAGCTAGTCAACGCATACGTCTCATACAGTTCATACGTCATTTCATTCAAATAAAATTGTAAAATTGTTCTTAGTATACTAAATTCAACCAAATTCTTAATCCCATATAGCAATCACCCAGTTCTTCATAGTTATCGGAATCGTTACCAGATAAATATTTTATCCAGTAGGTATCATACTTTGGCCTGCATACTCTTGTTGTTTGGGTTTTTTTATATATAACATTATTATAACATAAGTATCCAGTGATAAATTTAAGTTAGCTTAATACAAAATTTGCCTATCTCTTTGGGGCATTACTTTGAATAAATTTTCTTTGAATAGATTTTCAAGCAATCGTACGCAATAGAAAATTTGAGTGGTGCACAACGTGCTAGACTGAATTTCTATACTTTTTGTGTAACGTTAGTCACTGCATATAAACAGCTTAAGCGGATCCCTGTTTTATACTTGCCATTTACTCTTCAAGAAAAATTTACCTTGTGCCCTGAATCACTCATCATTTTTAATATGTAATCATTTTTATAATGAAAACTGTTTCAATAAAGAATAACGCTTGAAATGAATATTAGTCAGTATTAAGAAGTTTATGATAACACAAAATTATTTTTCGTGTAATATTACTTCCAATTTCATAAAAAAGTGTTGAATCTAGCAAAAGGTGTAGGAAAGCAAATGGACAATTTTGTATGAACAATTTCTCCAATCCATTTTTTAGATTTTTTGCAGAGATGCCACTTTAGAGAAGCATGAAGTAAGGATGTGTCTTTTTTGAAAACCGAAGATTTTATAGATTCAAATTCATGTAATGCTTATACACACTGCAAGCGTTTCGAGCACATATTTATAATAATAATAATAAAAAAACTCTAGCGCACCTAAACCGCTAGAAATACTAATGTTCGATGAACTGTAGAAGAATTGTGCAGATTTTGAGTGCATATTCTACCACACGAGCTCCAACCTGTTTCGAGTGCAAAATCACTTTGATCTTAACAATGCATTTAAACTCATAGGGTGGGCAGGATTTCAGGAATTCCAACGTTTAGGAAAGTCAAATACTGCAAAACTTTGAAAGCAGCACAACATAACATAAACAAAGAATATGTTTATTGCTTGCAACACTTTACCATCACTGCAACTAAAAGTCTCCCACAATTGCCTAACGTAAAAATCAAATAACTATCGATTTCGATTTTATCCGATGATTTCGTCGAAAGTTACAGGGATAGAAAGATGTGTGGGATCAAAAAAGGAAAGATGTTTGGAACCAAAAAATGTCTATAACTTAAAAAATTTAAACAATTGGTAATTTATTTTAATTGTTAATGTTCGCGATATGAATACTTCATGCAAGCATTTATTTATACGAAAATAGCAAAAACCGCCTCGCGCTGCCAACCCTTTGCTAGCATCAAAGCCAAAAATATGTCGCATCTGCCTCATATTCAAATCAACCTACTCTGCGAATTTGGGGGTATTTGTGGACATTGAAGGGGCCTTTGATTGCGCGCCCTTCGTGGAACTATGTGATGCTGCGAAAGGTCATGGCGTGGATGATGTCTTAGTTAGGTGGATTCATGCCATGCTGACGCAGATATGGTTGCTGGCGGAAGCTGGATCCGACTGCTACTTAAGAACAGAGGCGACAAATGGATGCCCTCATCACCGCTCCTGTGGAGTATGCTAGTCGACTCCCTGCTTAACGAACTGCAACAAGAAAGGTTGCACGCACAGGCTTATGCTGAGGACGTGGCCGCACTGGCTGTCGGTAAAGATCTGAATGTAGTACGTAGAAATACAGAGCGTGGATTGGCAGCTGGTGTTCTGATTGGCAGCTGGTGTTCGAGGCACGGCCTTACAGTGAATCCTGGTAAGACGAAAATTGTTTTGTTTACCAGGAAAAGAAAACTGGGAGGACCAGTGCTTCCAAACATGAAAGGTGTAACACTTCAACTTTCAGATGAAGTCAAATATCTTGGAGTAATCTTGGAGAAAAAACTTCTCTGGAAGAAACATGTAGAAGTGAAGCTTACTCGTGCTTAAAAAGCTTTCGGGCAGTGCAAGAGAGCTTTTCCTACCACATGGGGTCTAAAGCCTCGTGTAGTGATGTGGCCGATGTTCATGTACGAATAATTAGGCCGATGTTCACGTACGCATCGGTGGTGTGGTGGACTATCGTGAGGCTATTGTATGCTCGGAAAAAGTTAGCCACGCTGCAAAGGACGTTGTGCCTGGGTATCTGTGGTGCCATGAGCACTACTCCGGGTGCGGCCCTTGATGCGCTTCTCAATCTGCCTCCTGTCGACATTCAAGTTCAGAGTGTGGCGATGAGCTCTGCCCATAGACTAGCTCAGCTTGGCTTATGGGTAGGTGAAGACGAAGACACTGCTCTGTTAGGGGTTCGATGTGTGAGATTTCTCCGATTCTCACTGTTATATTACAAGTCGAGAGTTCTGTTTAAACTGACTTTATTTCCAAATCTCAATACTTACTTTCTAACTTACACTAATACTTATAAATAACTTACTTAGGAGAGAGAGAAAGTTACAATAATACAACACTCACTATGCCTTTGGACGCTCGGGTGCCCTTCCTTGACTTCGGAAGAAGGTACGAAGTAATCCTCTTGAGCAGAAATAACTGGGACGATCCAGATCTGTGTACGAGGAGATATTCTGAAATCTTCTTCACGGATGGCTCGAGGTCAGATGGTAGATCTGGAGCTGGTGTCTATCTACATTCATCGAATGGCAGGTGGGCTTTTTCTCTTGGAGAACACGTTTCAGTTTTTCAAGCAGAAATGTTTACTATCCTGAGAGCTACCTGTTGGGCAATTGAATAAATATGGAGGAGAAAAGGCATTGCTATTTGCAGTGACAGTCAAGCTGCACTGATGGCGCTGTGTAGACCCCTGACAAACTCGAAAATTGTCCAAGAGTGCTGTTACCGTTATATTTTAAAAACCGTCCTCTAAACCTTGAATGTCCGACTGGGACGTTAGGGCAGTAGTTTCGGGCGCCTCTGCTCACGGAGAAAGGAGTGAGTTTGAGCGCCAATCGCTTTGTTCAACCCGAAACCACTAAAGGCACCACCGCTCTAAAGCGAGAAATGAGCGACGTGCATACACCTTAAATTTCTCATCGCCGGAATTAACTCTTTGAGTAAAAATGATATTTACGAACGATTTTCCATTGTTACACGATTACATATATTTTTTTTCACTATCGATGCCAAACAAATTTTACACACAAAACCCGATACTAATCCTATGCGGCCGCGGTATAATTATGCACTAAACTTACTTAACACTAGGAGAAAATAACAAAATTCAAAAATAAATATAAGAATAAATGAACCTGGCTACAAGAATCCCTCGCTGGGGCCCAGATGTATGTCTCGACGCCGACAATCGAAATAATTTTTCTCCCTCGCTGACACTCGTACCACTAGCCAACTTCCTCCTGTTGGTCGAAAATCTCATTTCCTTCTGCTGATCGGAACTTTCCTTTTCTTTACGAGTTACGTTCAAGAAATTACGCCACGACGTCGCTAACACACCTTCGATTTATTTCTCCTCGAACTTTTCGCCTCCTTCCAGAAGGAATAAATGTCCTCTCAGTCTGACTCCAATCGACATGCAATTCAACATAAGAAAACCTCCAATTAATTTGTTCAAAGCGTACCGCACACGTCTGCTACCGTACCTGGTTCCATTCCAAAAGAAAGAAGGGCTTTCACTTTTCGCTCGATGTAGCGCAATTTTTTCAAATTATCGGGACTTCCCTGAACCGCTTAGTTTATTCACCCCGTCACTGTCCCCCACGCGTCGAGTTCTCATTTTCACCTCGCGTTCCACCCATTTGGGACAACTCGATTTCACCTGCTCGAACATCCGTCATCAGTGACATTTCGAATTGTCACACTTCAAATTGTATGGTGACAGGTGAAATTCGCGAAATTGTCAATTTCAAGTTTTGTAGTGTCGTGAAAATGACTAAATTGACGTACGTGTATCCAAGAAATTTGCTCATTAGGTAAGTAAGATCCCTGCTAGTTTGTGCCACTCTCGGGGGGAAATACATCTTGCGCGACCCAAATTTTTGTGTGTACATCTTCGTTCCGAAATTTCTACGGTGTCAGTGAGTGCGGTTCTCTAGACTATTCGCTGTAGGATTATGATTGATTCGTCGATCGTTCATCCAATGCCCTCCGAATGTCTTCCAGACTGAGTTCTCCAGTCATGTACCCAGTCACTTGCCTATTGTGATAGTTCCCACCGTGCATTCCCTTCTCATCATATCTGGGTCAGATGTTGGCCCAGGTCAGGAGCCGCCGACCCGAATGACCAAAATTGTGCGATGCCCCGCGTGTTCGTGCGTCGAAATTAACGTGTCGACATAGATATTACTGACTCTGAGCCGCCTATTATAATACTAGTACGCTCGCGGTTAGACTCGTTTGAAACATCTTTCGTGATTCGTCTTCAGTAATCCCAGGTGTCTTTGAGTTTTGGTTGTTGTGTCTCGATTCTTGATGGTACGAATCATCTAGATGACACCGTCGAGATCGTCCTGAGTCGTGTTAAATGTCTGGTCGTAGGTCGCGTTGAGTGTATAGGTTGTTCCGTCGCTTAGATGCATGCTAATTTCGCGTCTTAAGCTACTGCCCTATCGTTTGTGCTTAATGCATATACACAACCTGATTTACTTAATGTAAGAGATATGACAGACTTAAGAGAGCTAATTCCTCGGTGGTTGCAGCTCAACCTGCATCAATCTAGCATCCGTAGGTCGGTGGAGGTTTTTTTTTTTTATTAATACTTGCGAAACACGAGCGACCGTGACAGTGCAGAGCACAATTGAACTCTGTCGCTAGATTCAATAGAGTGCATCTGCTCTGGGTACCGGGGCACTGTGGTGATGAGGGAAATGAAATTGCTGACGTCATTGCGAAGCAAGGTTCGGGACTTCCACTACGGGGCCCTGAACCTGCCTTGGGTGTGCCGACCGCATCTGCACGTGCCATTCTTCGTAAGTGGGTAGATGGTGCTCACAAAGATAGATGGACGACTGCTGGTGTGGCCAGGCACACGAAGTTCTTCCTTTCGGAACCCAACCAGGTGACTGCAGGATTCTTGCTCAATAAGAGCAGGAAAGTTTGCAGGGCCATGATAGGCATTCTGACTGGACACAACTGCCTAGGAGGACATATGTACCGAATAGGTGTTGTACTGGATGATCTCTGTTCATCCTGCCTAGAAGAGGCTGACTCTGCGGAGCATTTGCTCTGTGAATGCCCAGCGTTTGTGCGTCTCAGATATCAATGTTTTGGCTGGGATGTTGCACGCATGCAGACGATAGTCTCTTTTCTCCTATCAGTGATCCTAGACTTTATCAAGAAGTTTTGGAAACTATGGTAGGCAGGGGGAAGTGAGTACAATGGGTCCTTTGGCCTGAGTGCTAAGAGGTGCCAATGCGCCTCTCCCCCAACCCACACACACACACACACACACACGCGCACACACACACACGCACACACACACACACATACACACACGCACACACACACACACACGCACTTATTCAGTACTTCATATTAGCCACCCAGTTCAGTTTCCTGTCTAATATACGGCCCAAATATTAAACACTATCAACAAATTCCAATCTAACCGCCTTGAGGTTAGGCGTGGCAATAGCTGGCACCCAATATTTCCTTGTGAAGAGGTCGAGTTCGGTTTTGACGGGTTTGCCCTAAGACCGGCCCAGATTTGATGTTTAATCTTTAATCGAATTGATTAACACAGAGCACTGTGACATCAATCGTGCTCTTAATATGTAAATCGACCAGCTTCTCTAGTGTGCTTATTGGTCTAAAGTCCTTCACGTTATGGTGATTCAACCTGGCAACTCTAGCTTTTGTCTATTGCTCGGATAACACCACGATGCTTAGTTCTGTTGTCAAAATACACTGCAGAATGGGGATGATGATTCTGTCTGATCTTTGAAGCATTGACAGCCGATATCTCATCTGCACCTGTGGCTTTGTAAGGCCGGAATGTGCTATTGCTTCCTCAGACGGCCGGTGTATGGTTTGCAATTAATAACTCCTCAACATTTACATATATTCAAGAAATTTTCCTAAGAAAGTTTCAAGTTTTTGCACTAATTTCCGAAGTAGATTATTTTTTTTAAAGGGCCTTAATATATAATTATTATTTTACTTGTGTTAATACTTGTCTTTTGAGCACTTAATTTGTAGAATTAGTTTCTTTTGATTATTTTGCTACTTTCTAATCTATTATTGTATGTAAATCTGTTACATGAGATCAATCGAACAAATAAATAAAGAGTTTAGCAGCTCGTATATTTATAAGCTCGATGACGTGCAAGATAGACAGAGAGATTAATAACCGTAATATCTACGAGCTCCAGCTCCAGAACGTGCTACAATATGATAATGGTGAAAAATGTTCTCTTAAAAAACCACATTATCTTGCGTTTCTTTGTATAAAAGTAACTCCTACTTACGGAAAAACTTTCTTAAAATACGAGTTTTCGAAAGCGCTTTGATGCAGAAAGGAAAATATAAATCTATATTTTTCATGCACATATTTTCATTCACGTCTGAAATAGTTACAAAGCACTGCATTCTGGCATCTGTTATAGTTCGTCCAACAGTGCACATTGCAGACTGTTGCCAAGAAATTGCAAGCACTGAGGAAATCGTTTCAACAGTTCAACGGAAATTCGAATGCCACTGTGCGAGCTACCCAAGATGCACTCTTCAGCAACGGGCAACGGCAAGATAAACGCCGTAAAGTGGGTCTACATCGTGCCAGCATCTCCGAATGCATTTTCAGTTCCGCGAGGAGATATCAGGTTTTCCGGGCAAAAGCAAGAAAATGAAACCAACATTACTCTTAAGCGCTTCCGACGTTCTTCTGTGCAAAGAATCAACATATGTATGTGTATTTAGAGCGTGCACAGTCACCGGTCGCGGGGAAACTCGAGCAATTTAATTGCGAACGTTAAAGGCAAATTGCATAGAACTTCTGCCCAGAAAGTATGGCAATAGAAAAATCTTCGAACTGCAGGAAGAACTTGCACATGGAACTGCCACAAGGTTCCAAAAGGCCAGTTTAGTCGCCTAATTTATGGTCGCGAATGAACGTGAGACAAGGGAGTGGTTGGTTCGAATAATAGTAATTAAGTGGTAGCTGACTGATTGTGGGTAATACAGAAGTCCGCTGCAATCACATCAGCTTGGCGGCGTTTCTAGATCATTCAGGGACATCACTTCACACTACGAAATTATTTTAAATTGGCTGCTGGGAATGATGAGAGTGTTAGGTGTATGTATGTAGCAACACGATTATAATGAATGGCTTTTATGCATTTTAAATGATCGCAATTGTGTTGAATCTATTGCCCTGAGGAATAATTGCAATATTATAGCACCTTGCCAGTCACGTTCTTTCTATCCATTATGCTTATTTTAATGATATTGAGTGAATTACTTCCTGGACCCTATTCATTTTCTTCAATTATATTTCCTATTTAAAAGACAATGCTCTTACATATTAGAAAATGAAAAATTACTAAGCACCCTAATAATATATAAATCGAGTTTTGTCACTGTACTATCTGCTTTTAAAAAACGTACTTGCAGAAAGCAAGTTTGCAAACTACCACTGAGATTCACAATGAAGCACAATATCTCATCGTTTGTATTTGTAGGGAAATTATTCTGCGCCTAGATGTACACTAAACGAATCATTGTGAATATCTCGGTTTAGTCGAGGCACATTCATAGCTGTATTCTCGTGCTAAGATGATAAAGTTTATTGGCTAACTACCAGAAGCGCGCCTGCTCAATTTAACTGACTTGACTTTCTCCAGATGATGAACGTAAGATTTGCAGGTTCCCCGGCAACGGTCCACGAGGAGTCCTTCGCATCCTGTCGTGTGTTCAGGTTCGCGCGACACCGCGGAGATTTATATCAGTTGTCGTTCGACTCGAAGGCGGTTGGCAACGTTTGTGTCGTTGACTCGTCGAGTGATGGAATGCGGAATCGAGTAGAGAATCGTATCGGTGTGTACTAGAGTGTTGTCTGTAGCGCGGGGCGTCCTTCAAGGGGCGAGTGACGGTAACGAGAATATTTTATCAGTGATCGCAGGCAGTGATAACAGGGAAATTAGGCGATAGTTGACTCGGGAGTCAGATACACGGATTAATTAAGGCGTGAGCTAAGGTTCGCATCGTGGAATTGCATTCGAGTGATAGTGAAAGTGCGTGTCCGGAGAAGGGTTGTGTTTACACCTGTTCCCGATTCGAATTGCAGGGATTAGGTGTAGAGTAGAAGTACGGGTACTGCTTTTGTATTTTGATGGCGTTAATGAGTGTGAGATGTGAATTTTGAATGAGCGGCGTATGTGGAAGAGTGACACTTTATACAGCCACCCTCGATCAAGTAAGTAGTCTGTTTACTTGCGGTTTCCCATCACTTTGGAGGTGGGTCGTCAAGAGCTATTGACGTTGAGCGAAAGAATTCATTCGAGAGGGTTAAACTGAAAAGTGTCAGTGAAATTACTGGCACTTAATGCGATGTAAGTGGCTGCACAACCTGTCGTCGGTTCGGGGCAAGTGGAGAACTCTCGAAATATGCAATTAATGGCGCGATGGGACACTAGAGTGTCGTTTCGTACAGCCACTTTAATTCTCGTGAATATTTATGCGAATTGAAAGCACTCTGTGACCTTTGAGCGATAAAGGCGAGACTGTTAAAAGTTTTTTCAAATGGCAAGCCCTGCTGTAAGATTGTTTGGAAATGCATTGGTATCTATCTGGTACGTAGCTCAATATATACTGAAGATACAAGAGAAAAAGGACAAATGCAAATGACATTCAATTTTCGGAAGGGTTTCTATAAGGAACATCAAACAATTATTGAAAAAGTATTGAAAACTTTGAAAGTCTGCAGAGTTGAAAATACTATATTTATATTTTGTGATTTTTGTAGTAAAGTGAATTAAGTCTTTATTTTTATTACTATTTATAAGCTGGCTTAGTGCATTAAGCTAACAGTAATTTGCAGGGGCGGCGGAACACATTTTTTCGGGGTGGGTAGCAAAAGCCTGCCGATTATTGTAGATAAGTGGGTGTTTGGGATATATTGAACAATCATTTAACATTTGCACATTCATTCATTTATTAGCATAATGTACATAAATAACACGTAAAAGGTGAATTATTTATTGCGGTGTACGCCGCGCAAAGCGAACGTTTCATATTTATTTCATTCCACGATCATTAACTAATCTACTATGTTAAAAATCTGCACGATAGTATTCAATAATCTGTTGAGTATTCACGGGTTTGCCGATAATAAAATTTTCCGATTTGAAAAAATGAGCGGGGTTTGTTTCAAATCGATTTTTCAAAGAAGCATTGACTTGGCCAAATACTTCAAAATAAGTTTTGCGGTACATGAGTTTGGGGGTTTCGAATACAAAATTTTCTGTATTGCTTACATCGAATCTCCGAGGAATTTTACGTTTTCTCGGTAATTTTGGCTCTTCAATTCCAAGTTCGACCGCCAACGCGCTACTCTTTTCCCATATTAATTCAAAGTTCGTATCACGATCGCCGGCTAAACTATAAGCTACGGCGTCTGCTTTTCGATAAGAATCGGCAACACAGTTTTCTGTTTTTTGAAGATCAGTGTTCAATATTTCTATTCACTCGAAAATTTCAATCGTCATAAAAAGCAAAAATATGAATTCAAATGATTCCATATTATGCCTAGTACTATACTCTTCGCGAAACGAATTCAACGGTCGAATCCCATACAAAAAGAGCTTTTCAATTCGTCAGTGAACAATTCGCTGGCGGACAAGTACTATACTCTAATGAACGAGATTGAAGGCGCAACCCCAAATTGAAAATGCTAATAGGTGTCGGTAAGTAATATTTCGCAGCTTTTCAATGGGTCGGATCCCTTTTAATTCAGCGAAATAAGTAATGTTTGTTGGTTAAAGTGGTTGCTAGTTGAAAGTGAAAATGTGTAACGTTTTATTGTGTGTTCGCGTGTATTTGCTGCATTCTTTTTGTGATGGGAAAACATTATTGCACTTAATATGCTACGTGTATATGTATATATCTTGAAATATGAACGGTGATCATCAATTTTCCCCCTCAATGCTATAATGCAAATCGAATATTTGGCTGTCGATATTTATTGTTGTTACTTTTTATTCGTTTACGGATCATATGCAATTAGTGATGGCTAGTTGAAGATATTTATTGCTGTTATTTTGAACTTTTATTATATGTCCTCTGTCTTGCGTGTATTTATTCCCTATTGAAATGCCGGTGGTAGATTTGCTACGAATGTATACCTATTTAACACTACGTATAATAAGCTGAACTGACTAATAATCACTGAAAACTATAAAAGTTTTCAAACAAAGATGATCGATCCGTCGACACAAAATGTATGGGGGGTAAAGAAAGTGTACCTCTAGTCTGTGCGACTGATAAAATTTTAAATATATACTATTGCATGCCGATGAAAATTTTATTAATTGTTTTTGACTGTGTTACATTTATTGTTGAGGACAAAAGGTTCATTTTGACATAGTATAAATATAGAAAACTAGGCCGGTTTCCTGGGTGACTTGAGCCGTGTATGTATACTGAGCTGACACGCTGGTTAAGGGGGGAAATACATGTAAAATGGAAAAGAAATTGCTAATTTCAGATTGACTTAAAATATATATATTGTTTATTCAGAAAATTTTTAATATTAAATCCGCAAAGTACATATCTTATAGTAAATGAAAATATTTTTTTAATAACTTTTTAACTCAAAATGGAGGCGATGCGAGCAAATGAAAAAAACACATCAAAAACAGCCTCGTACAACTTAACGCCTTTTCCGAGAAACTTGCAACGTTCAGAGAAAAAAAAATATGCTAATGAGATCTATAATTCCTAGGTGAACCAATAAAATTTAGAAAAAAAAATCAAATTTTTACATTAATATTAGATTTAAAAAAAAAATCGATTTTTTTTCAAAAAAATCACGTTTTTAACATTGGTAAACTAATTATTTTTCCGAAATTACAAGAAAATGTAGGTTCAACGATGAGATAATACTCTTTTGTACATGTGATATAAATTTGAGCCGAATAGGTTCAATATTTTTTGAGATATCTTGTACGGAAATTGAAAAAGTACTACTTTGAGAAAAGCGCGTTTAAAGTTCTAAAGCTCCACCGACCTGGGGAACGCCGCGCTGTCTATAACTGGCTATAACTCGAGAACTAATACGAATATCGCTTCAAAACTTTTTTTGGTATATTTTAAGAGTATTTCAAACACTTTGATGCAATAAAAAAAAATTGTTTTTGTTTTAGCAGTTACATGTATCTCCCCCCTTAAGTAGCACATTACACTATGATGATTTATGAAGGGAAAAACCATGATATATAATTAATTTTGATTCATTGGTATGCTGAATTATATGTAGATAATCTGAACACTTAATTAGATGACAAAATACGGAAACTATTCAAGTGTGGCTAAATGCGCGTTTTGGTGCCAACATAGATCTCTTGTCTCTGTTGTTTGGGACTATATGTATATGAAAATGCATCCGATTCTCATAGTGTACAATAATTAATCGTGTTCAGACATTTGTTGTAGTTAGGGACTGAAAAATACAACTGAAATACCAACCTCCAGAATTCAGCTGTTGGGATGTGTTACAAGACTCTATGAAGCCACTTCAGACTCTACTAATCCACTTGAGACTCTCCAGACCAAAGCATTTGTAAGGACATTTCAGATGACTTTCATAACACTCTCAGTGTGAGACTGTAAAGCTTTTAGAGATGTTATGTAATGACAAGGTAAATTTGTTTCCATATGAGAAGAATTATAATCATATATTAAACTTTTTATAAAAATTATAATTTTATATTAACCTTTTTTTGAAAATTGAGTATCTGGACTACGTGCTATTATTTCTCTCTTTCTAGCGACTCCTGTCTGGAAAGTGCAACTTTTTAAAAAGACTTTTGATCTCACAGTCACACCTTCACAAAAGTACTTGCGTACACTAATAAGCATGTTAAAAGTTAAACAATAAGAGCTTTATTAGTCTCATTATAAAATTGAAACATTTTTATAAGGCTAAAATAGCTCTCATAAATTACCCATTTAATACTAGTAGCACACTTATTACCTACAAGGTTGATATTACTAGAACTGTCCTCTCAGTTTTCCTCTTATAAGACTCTTGTAGTATCTTATAAGAGAAAAAATTGTCACTTGGTTTCTTATTCCCAAATATATTTATTAGCAGTATATTCCTGTTATAGTATATAATCGCAATAACGATCAATAGATTTTTATCATAAACTTTCAAATTGTTCCCTCACTCTTGAGCTTAGAAACCAACGCTTTAATTGTCATGCGAAAAACTGAGACTTTCGATGAAATTCCAAATTCAATACCATTTCAAGTTAATCTGTCGTTCCAGTCACGCAAGAATCCACCTTGACTTTTTAATAAATTTGTTTACTCATTTAATTAATGTTTCTCGCTAAAAAGAGCTTTAATAACTTTCTGTTATTATTGTTGAACTGATTAAAGCAAGTTCGCATCATTTACGTTTGAGCTACTTTCGAGCAGACATATTCGACAATCACCTACATCCGGCCTCAAACTTGACTAGTGCTCGCATTTGACTCACAAAATAATGCCATCTATTATCAATATCAGCATGTTATTTCGCTGCTGCTGAAAGGGTACATTTCGCGACAATTCGTTTCGCTCGAGTATAGTACTAGGCATTATCTAGAAACCCGGAAGCTTTGGCTGCTTTTGAACAATCAACATGTTGGCTTGTAGTTTGTATGAAAAAGAACTCGATTAAAGACGAATAATTACTTAATACTGTTTTTAAGGATTTTATTCGAACAGCCCATCTGGAAAAAATATCATACTTTAAAAAAATTGATTAAAAGCTTGATAATGGCGTGGCCCGGTGAGTGCACTGACCCTCTCGGAGTACTCACCAGATTACGCAAGAGTCATCAATATAAAAATTAAAATCTTAACCTTGTCAGACAGTATGCTGCTAGAGTAGGAAGTTTAATACCGGCGGCGGCTTCTTCGGTTGTCTGTAAGTCATGAAATCGAGCGAGACGTTTGGGAGAATCTCTCACGAAATTTGTCAAATCTTTGACTAGGCCGATAAATTTTCTAGCCGTCGCTACCCCCTTCATTGCATCTTGAACTATGAGGTTAAGATTGGGTGCATTACAATGCACAAAAAAGGCACGAGGTTCTTCGGCTTTCATTCTTGCGTGACGTCCTGAAACTGACCCAGAAACGTTTGCCGCACCATCGTAGCATTGGCCCCTAAGTATAGAAACAGGCAAATCGAAGCGTGAGAAAACATCTTTCACGAGGTTGAACAATGTTTCAGCTTTCCCGTCGGATGTTGTATAAAATCCAATGAATTACTCAGTAGCTATGAGCTCTTCAGATGCAACTCTGATGTAAACAGAAAATTGTTGCATCCTCGATATATCGGCAGCTCCATCCAACATTATTCCGACAAATATTGCTTTCTTAATTTTTTTCTTGTTCCTTAGCAGAATTTCTGTAGCCATAAGTTGTGCTTTGATCCGTTCCACCCTGTGCTTCCAATAGCTGAAACCTCTGTCCACCCATGTTTCATTTGATTGTAAATAACAGTCAGCAAAAGAAAGTATTAATTTTTTTGCGATCGCGTCCGTGCACACTTTACAAATCAATAAACCAGCCTCATATATATCGAGGAACGGGAAATGGGTTTCCATCTCCGATATGCTTTGGGTATAAGCGATGTCGAAACATTGGAATATAAAAAGCCATAAGAAAATGTTGTACATGCATACATATTTTTATACTAGCTGTCCGTAACGTTTCGATGGGAAACATCCACTTCATTAGTGAATCACAAAAGAGAGTAAATAATGCAAAATAGTTTATGTAGAGGAAATTTGAATCCGAATGAGCCAAATTTTAAAGAATGAACTTACCGCTACCTGTTCTAGTTTTAAGTTCATACTGACAATCGTCACTGGGCCTGCTTGATGATGTCGAAGGAACAAAAGAATCGCTTGGCTGTTTCGCGACTTCGGAAGTATTGTCCTTGAGTCCCCCATTAATACTTTTCAATTTTATGATGGACCTGTCCATTTTGTTTTCAACGCTACTATCGGCACCTTAAATCACGTGACAGAGCTTTGACTTTGAAATATGAAGTAGAAATGTGCACATTAAAAAATTTCCGTGAAGATTAAAAGTGTGAGCGGTGAAGCTATACCATTCTTCTTGCTTAACTCTCTTTCTTTGTCCCTTTGCATGTGCGCAGTACGGTTTACGATTTCGCTGGAATTTTGTTTTAGTAGCGATGGCGGTGGGGCTAGAAATAAAACTTCGAGATTATAGGCATGCTGTGTTCGATAATGTGTTCGTTCACGGAATATCGGTGCAGAAATTCGGAAAAAGCCTTCCCGTTTCGTTTTGCTGCTGTTTGTCCTAATTCTTTTCTTCTTCTTGTTGCTGCGTAGATATGATTTTCAGGCGTTTACATTTGAGCTGAAGAGCCTCAAGACCAGTCACACAAACCAAAAGCCGGCTCCTCAAGCTAAAGAAGGTAATTTCTGACTATTCAAATACACTAAGCATAATACATATCGATTAAAAAATACCCTACGCAACAGGATATATATCCTGGGTAGTTGTAGCCATAGAATAAGGGTACAAAGAAAAGAAGCACTCCATCTACCCAATGCTGCCATTTTACCAGTTTACCAGTGAGAGTGCTAAGTGCAGATTCCAGGTCAGCTGCGGAGCCTATCCTGGGAAGAGGGCCTAAGCGATAAAAATGTCCAAATAATTACAAAAATTACCATAGCTAGCTGCCCTATCATAATTTTTCATTCCGATTCCTATCAAACATGACTTGCAATAAGGTCCATCGACAGTGTTAATTTTGATTTCATTACTGCAAAGGACGTTATAGGGCAAAACACTCTTATTTTCTATGAGTTAATTTTTTAAGGTTCAATACGAAAATTGCCATAGCTCGTAGCTTTAGTCTCATTTGTCAACGCAACTTCTACCAAAATGGTTGATTAGGCATTACAGTGACAATCTCACTGAATCTTTTTGCTGATATTGAAAAATTGTTATGTTAATTACTTTGCAGGCTAGGTTAATTAAGTAAGTGCACATAAATCAAAATAAAATACAGTTCAACTAAAATTTATATTTATTTTTTGTAAAGAAACAAAACGAGCTCATATGTGTCATTAGAATTTGTATGCATGTATGTATCAATAACTCAAACCTTGTTTTTTTGAAAATAGGAAATTGATTTTGCTAAGTCTTACATGAATATAAAAATACTCTCCACCATCATTCGTATCCAAACCACAACAAGATAATAAAGAAAACTTGGAAAAATCTACATTCGGGTGACATGTGTGAAAACCATTCAATGATACTTATTTGACGCCGCAAGCATCAAAACATAGCCAACAGCCAAAAAGCAAATATCACCCTTTGACATAAGCCTTAAATAAACTGTAAATTCATTCTACGACAAAAACAGTTGAAAACTCTTGTATTACTTCCTCTTCGCGCCAAATTGCCTCCTTTCTCCAAACGCAACTTCCTATCGTGATCAATGAGCCTCTGGCCCGATTCTATTCTCGTGACCCTCTCGAAAGCTACTAAATCAACAGAATATGTGAATAGAAAAAGCACCAGCTCATTGCTCATAAATATGTGGAGTATCCTGGACGACCAGTAATTTGCATACTTGAAAAGGTCGTCAATCGCAGCTCGAATTGTGCCGGGACGTAATCTGCCAACACTTTCCTGTTGCCATTATCCTGCGAACAATGTGGCCTGGTATCAAGCACCCGACTACGGGTTTATCGTTCTGCCGCTGGTGGATTGAATAATATTCAGTGAAAAGGTTTAACCATCCATGACCAGGAGCATAGGAAGTGTTGTGAAGCTGTAGTATTGTTCGGAAACAGTCATAACTCCTCAAACCGTCTCGGCAAACTCTTAGGCACTGTGCACTGTAAAACCGAAAATGATACTAGCCTCCGCACGCATACATTTCTATTGTAGGAGAGTGCCGTTGCACATATGTATAGTGCTATTCTTATCCCAATGTAAAATTTATTATGCAAAGTTAATAATGCAAAATTTAACTTATTTTTGAAAATTTATTTCTGTACTGTAATTGCAGAATTATTTTTCCATAGAAGGCGCCCAACGTACAATATGTTTCAATAGCTTTTGATAGCCGTTAATCGACTGCAAATTAAATGCAGGAGCATATAGAGTTTGCGTAATTTCCTTTCATGAAAATATTTATTACTATTAAAATCTGGTTTTCTATAAATGTGTTCGGATGCAACAAATAATTGTGTAAAAATCACATCCAGCATTGAAGTGTTTCATATCAAAACACATTGAATCTCCCTGATTAAGGAGATTAATTTCAATTTTGAGTTTTTCCCTGTTGTGCTTTATTTGAGGAGTTTTGGTGCGTTTTTCTGAGAAAATTCTATTGATTTTTTTTTAGTTTTGACAGCTAATTTTTAAACACTAAGAATTATTTAGAGAAACTAAAATAAGACGTAAATATGTTTGATTGAAATGTATTATTTTATCACCTTCCTGTGCACTTTGTAGTTTTTGGGAAACCGGTTTGCAATGAAACTAAACTTTACGATCTGAGGAGTACTAATGGGACTCTCTATAGAAAAATCGTAATTCAGAATATTAATGAGGTGAATATTTCCAACGTTTATACAACTTCGAGTATCGACAAATGCATTGAAAAGTTTGCTGACTGCATTTTATCCGCGTTCGAGGCTTCTACTAAATTGTTAAATATTAATAAAAGCTCCTCGGACATTCCCCCGTCACTCAGACCTTTGATTTCTGAAAGACGACGTATCAGACGTCTCTGGCAGAGGACACGAATCCCTTACTTTCTAACAAGGTTCAGTGATATCAGCAAATTGATATGCGACGAATTCTATAGGTTAAAAAATATTAAATGCAACTGTATGCTGAGTACTTTTGGCAAAGGCTCTAAGCCGTTTTGGAAGTTGACGAAACTTTTAAAAAATAAAAAGCAATTAATTCCACCGCTAAAGCGGGAGAGCCGCTTATTTACTTTGGAATCTGAAAAAACTAACATTCTTGCACAGCATTTTGCCACAGTTCACGAATCTACGTCAAGCATAAGGCATGTTCATATTGAAACTGAGGTTTCCAATAGCTTGAATGAACTGGCTAACGAAAATAGCTCCACGTCTACACCGTTCAAACGAAAAAACTTGTTGTACTTCATCCACTCTATTAAAAATAAGAATTCGCGGGTGCTGATCAAATAACCAACTCTCAATTGAAAAACTTACCAAGTAAAGCAATAAATTACTTATTAATAATATTTAATACGTGCTTGGTTTTCTCTCACTTCCCAACTAAATGGAAAATAACAAAGATTGTCCCTATATTAAAACCTGGGAAAGACAATAGTGCTCCCGAAAGCTATAGACCTATTAGTCTATTGAGCGTCATGAGCAAATTACTGGAAAAATTTATAAAATCCAAAATTCAGAATTTTCTAGAAACTTTTCTAGAAACCCAATGAACAATTTGGATTCCGGAGAAACCATAATGCGGTGCATCAACTCAAAAGATTTGCCAACTATGTCCAGCAAAACTTAGTTCTTAAAAAGTCTACTTAAGCTATTTCTCTTGACATTCAGAAAACTTTTGATTGTGTTTGGCATGATGGACTTGTATATAAAATGATTAAATTAAATTTTCCAATTAACATAATCAAATTAACTCGCTCCTTCCTTCTAGATAGGACTTTTTATGTTCAACTTGGTCGCACCAAGTCTGATGCTTACCATGTTGTGGCCGGTGTTCCCCAAGAATCAGTACTTGGCCCTCTATTGTATCTTATCTTTACTAGCGATATTCCGAAATGCCCCGAAATAAATTTAGGTCTTTTTGCCGGTCTAAAAATTGTTCCATCATTATTCCTTTTTGTCGCACCAAAATTAATAATAGTGAATAAACTTCAAGCTATGAGCAAACTATAAAAAAGTACACAAAATATATTGTAATTGAAATGTGTTAATCCTGTTTTCATTTGATTATGTTTTTTATCTACTGTAAGAGTGAATCTCAAAGCGTATCGTATTTACGGGGATTGAATATTCATACTTTTGTCGTAGCTATATTTCTGCCAAGAAGTATTGCTGACATCAAGACGCAATAGATTCAGACTGCTTATTATCTAAGATCATATCGAAACGAACTTTCCGATTTGATTTGACTCCTTTCAATACTTTGTTTTTCGAAAGCATAAATTATGCATTTCCGTGTTAATAGCATTACTAAATATTAAAATGTAAAGTAGGGGAACTATTAAAAATGCGTGAAATAAATCATACACTGCTAATGAGACTTACATAAGTAATTTTTTCATCGACTGAAGTCCGGATGTGGCACATGTGGCACAGACGAAACAATATTTTCAGAAATATCCAAATTTTACATCTTTCAAATTTTACATCAATTTGTGTCAGATGACACGTGCATATTGATGAATGAATATTAGGAAAAGCATGTCAACAAACCTGGCCAAATATGCATAAGATTTTTTATTTGCATATGTTAATTTAATTTTGTGAATGCCCGACATATTATACACATATGCGAATATATTATTGAAATCATGCAATAGAAATACTTATTGGTATATTTGAACATGAAATGTTAAGCAAAAGTTGCATTTTTTGGGTCTCGATCAAAAGCTAGTCAGGTAAGACAGCATTGAAAGCAACAACAACTGAGGCAAGATTGTTGTTGTTTCAAAGCTACCTACCTTAACCAGGTCTTGATCGAAAAGACGCACCTAATGTAGCTGTAATTCGTCGTAAAAATAATCGTATCAAATTTTTGCCTCCCTTACCCTTTAGAACACATGAAGCGTACAGAAAATGATTTATTTAGCTATGTGGACTCCTTTGATGTTAGGTTAAATTTGATAAAAGACATCTTTAGGCAACTTGAATGATCCCTTTGATTGAGTTATTAATTATTAATTTATTAATTATTAATTTGTTAATTTTTATAAGTTAGAAATAAGCTGCATTTATTGCAGTAACTGTTTTAATGGACAAGCCCATACATACATACATAGATAAAAAAAATAGATAATAAAAATATTCTAGTAACTGAATATTTAACATGATTTTTATGTCTTTGATGTCGTTGCCCGACAAGCCTTATTATCCGCAGGTGCCTTATTTGTTATACGTTCAAAAACAAACTATTCAAATATAATTAAAAATTAAAAATCAGATAATTAAAAGTCGAAGCAACAATTGAATACCAAGGTTTCAAAGCCACTCATAATAAAAAGCAAATGTTTGCCGGAGAGAAATGAGCGCTTCATATAGAAATCCTCAACTTAAATAAATAATCAAAATCAACACTTTATTCGGTATCATCTTAGCATCAAAGAGAAAAAGCTGAATTTGATTAATTTTCACTAAACATTTGAATTGTTGTTTACCAAAGATCTTCACGGTGCTAATCAAATGTCATCTTCCAGTTTCGATAACCATATCATATTATGAATGTTCCAATGTGGAACGAATTTCTTTAAAACAGTCTGTTAAAAAAAACACAAACGTTGAGATATTCGAATGCAAATCATCAACATTGCATTTGCATTTGTACATATTTCATTGGCTTATACTGTAAATAAAACCACGAAAAATGCAAAAACCACGATGTTGTTTGCTCTTTGAAACTTTTGTAGCTGCATTCTTAAGCATAATTATTATTTTTTTTGTAAAAAAAAAAAAACAACAAATGCAAGGAACCAAAAAAAAAAGGATTTTTTTTGCGATTGATAGTTAAAGATACGCTCATTAAAATTGCGGACGGGAATTACTATAGGAAAATTGAATATCGCACAATTTGAATTTAATGCATCATTAAAGTCACATATTCTATTGGCTGCAAATTTAACGATCTATTCAAATCTAAGGAGACAGTTTATGGGACTGATGAAATAAGAAATGTTTTGAGATTGGGACTTTAATTGGTTTCATTAAACGCATAAACCTTTTATTTATGTATTTTATTCACCTATCTCATCCATTCTAATTATTTATGTGAATGAGGTGGAAGCTAAATCATTTTGATTCGCGTAACATCACTAACAACATAAATCTATGTCGGAGAAACGTTGATATAAAGCAATTTCATTTGAGCCGATATCATCTCACACTGGATTCAATTTTTGAGACAGTACCTCAAAACGACGGTACTAAATCAATGACTTTTCTTGTGACCAAAATAAGAAAATAAGATCGTGACAATATTGTAAGAATATAGCAGTCAGTTTTACAATTACGGGATAGTTTTTAAAATACTTGGCCGTAACTGAATTAAAGTTACAAGTATGGAGTTACCATCAAGCCAAATCCAAGTTAGAGCAAGAATACTGGCAAAGTCAGTCAGGATTCTAATCTAAGCTTTCACTATCTACCGTAAATCGTATATAAGCAAAATAAAAATAAATGAGCTATGTGTCAAACATACATTTCAAATGGTGGATACGTAAGCAATTTTACTGTTAGTATGGTATCTGCATGTGAATTCTTCGTTCAATTACAAAGTCATAAAATTTTGTCTTAGCTGCTCGGATTGGGAGAATGTTTTTAATGTAAATTTAACTATTGTCAGGGATTCAAATCGGCGCATACCTAGATGCATTTGACAGCTAAGTAGACGAATTCCATCTGCTATAAGGCTCACCTATCCGGAAGATATGAGCCTTGTTGATTTCACTTTAAAAACTTCCATTTTCTCCCCTGGCGCCATTTCTTCGCATCGAATGCGCTTTTGAGTACCACAAATGCTAGATTGCATGATGTGTTTAATACCGTATGTACTGCTTTTTTCGGTCCAGAGTCAACTTGATTTTCGACTTAGAACAAGGCTCAAGCTCTACAGTTTTGCGTCATTGTTACACCGTGTGATTTTCAGAAAAACCTGCCTCTTAGCGATCTTCTTAATCCGATTGTTTGCCAGTTTCATCTGGTGGCACTGCCTTGCAGATAGGCCAAAAGACTTCCGTATAAGTTTCACCAGGAGTTGGTTTGGCGGTTACGGTGTCCAATTTCTTTCTACACCGTATTTTTCTTTTCATTTTTAGCCCTGTTTAATTTTTAGTCCAGACACTTCCGTCTGTTTTCTATTCTATCTCGTCTCCTTAATTAAAATCGGCCAGCCCTCAGGGTCAGCGGCAAGAGTTTTGTTTCTGGCTCTGTTCTCCTGCATCTCATGAACAGTGTGAACCTTTTGTTCATTTCATAACAACAGGCTCCAGCCTGGGTATATATTCTTGAACTATTTGACACTCAAGTTGTACCCACTGGTACTCTGTTCCTGTTTTTTCCAGTTCTCCCAGTATGACTAGACTACTTCGAATGCGTTCTTGCTAATATTTACGTGCTTGGATACATTTTTTGAACGTTGGTTGCCTTAACCATCCTACAAAGGATCTGCTTCAACACCTATTCTACAGCCTTCCACTTGCGTTGTATGCAATTCAAGAGGCTCTCGTTGGTGGGTTATTCATTTATTTGTTTTTATGGCGCTACAGATATAATCCAATAAGGATGCAAGACTATGCCAGTAATCCTAGAAGCCCTGGTCGTGATATTAATGACATGAACATCAAATTTCAATTTAGAATCAAACACCACACCATGGTCTTTAAAATACTGGAGAACAGACAGTAAAATACCAGACAAAAAATAAGAAAACACAAGTGAAGCATTTTTATATGGGAATGACATCTGGTGACACTTCAAGATGTTAATGGTAAGAAGTTGTTTTAGTTCCAGTGATTAAGGTAACAAATCAGCTTACGTTTGGTAATAATCGCCCGCAGACTTCATTCCCTACCTAATTTTAAGTCGTCCGCATACAGAAGGCAGGAGGAGCTGATGACAGCAAGCAGTTCATTAGCTGACAAGATAAAATACAAGGCACCTAGGATAGATCCTTGAGATACTCAGGATGTGGAAAAAGCAATAGAACTATTTAAAGTGACTCTGCAGAGACGACTATGAAGATAGGAGGAAAACAAAGGCAAAAGGGGACGAAAATACCAAGCGCTCCGTTTATTGAGCAGGTAATTATTATCTATTAAGTCATGCCATTAATCTTACAAATATTGTCAGGGCGAACCATTATGATCAATCTCGATCAGAAAATCAAAACCTGAAATCGCAATCGTGAAGGACATTGAATATGCCAAGTCATACGAAGAGTATTTAGATCATTTAGTGTTACTCAGGGTGCACCATGCGGAGGGGATATATGCTGCACCCTTTATTAAGTTTTTTCCCCTAGTGTAAATGGCCAAAAACAAATATACTTACCAGATCCTCGGGTGACCTATCACCACGGGTATGTGAGGTTTGAGTCACTAAAATAAGACCATCTACAAGCCCACGAAGTTCCGAGTCGGGACCCGCCTAAGCACTGCTTCAACCCGGTCGTGCTGACTCACCTATCAGTAGCCACGGACTTCAAAAACTACCACAGCTGATGAGTCGGTATGACGTCCCTCCTTCCGCTTTATGCGCAGCACTTACTGAACGTTTGTAGAGACTACGCGCTAGTTTTCTTTGTTTCCCAGCATTGCATCTACGACCGTTTCAGGCGTTGCCAGGCCGATCGTAAACCCAGTGGTGCGCCTTAAACTAACGAAGCGACTGCACATAAAGATTGTATGCTGGCTTTCATCGGCAGTACGGTGTGACGACCTTGCCCATTCTGTTCAGGTATTTCTTGAAGTAACCGTGCCTTGTCAAGAATTGACAAAGGCAAAAGTTCACCTCTCCGTGGCTGCGCCCAATTAGTTTAGGCGTCCAGCGTTCTTTATCGCTTTCACTCCATAGTTGTTGTCAAAGTTGGAGATTAAATGCACGTGTGTGCGTCCTTACCACCAGCAGCCTCCGTCTTGTCTCACTGGGTTCACCGATATTGGCTATTAGCCTACTAGCGAAGTGACGAATAACGGAGCCCTGTCACAGGCCCTGCGGAAATGATCCCAATACAACAGCTTGGTGTCCAGGGTCACTCCCAGATATCTGGCCGACTAGCTGGTTTGGACCTTAACGGAGACAGTTGGTATCTTCCGCTTCGTCAGTATAACAATCTCTTTTTGAGAGACTGGCGGCTGGACGCCGTATTCGGTCATCAACCGATCCACCTTCCTCATAACTTGGCTAAGTCTGAGTTGAGCAAATTTGGCAGATCTGGAAGTTATTACCGCTGCAACGTCATCAGTGTAAGCTACCAGCAACACATCCGCAAGCATTTCCAGGTGCAGCAAATCATCGTAAATGATGTTCCAGAGATCAGGTCCTAAGATCAACCCCTGTGCCACACCTGCGATGGCAGGCCTCTTTTTGACTCCTTCGTCAGTGTCGTAGAGCAGCCATCGGTCCCTGAGGTAGCCCCGCATCATGGCTACCAAGTAGTCAGTGATACGGAACCGTCGAGTCGAAGGCGTTTTGTACGTCCAGAAATACTAGCAGGACAACCGGCCTGGCTTAATGACAAGCCTTTTCCGCTCTTGCTACAGCCCTAACAACCTCTGAGATGGCATCGATTCTTGAATGTCCGTTCCGGTAGCCGTGCTGCCTGCAAGAAAGATCACCAGCAAATCTTACTGCTGATAGTAATCGCGGCTTTAGCAACCCTTTGAAAAGCTTCCCAGCAGTGTACAGCATGCACAGTGGGCGGTATGCCGATGGTTAGACCACGTTATTCTTCCTTTTGTCTACAAGTACCAGTTGAGCTACATTCTGCCGTGACATCCATGAAAGTACTACACCGCATGCAGCCAAGTCTACGATTGACCAATTTGTAGCCATCTCCGTACGGATCTGAGCTGATCTCCTCACAAAGAGCCTGCCATTTGGCACGTCCGCTCCTCGTGATGACCTTGGTCAGCTCCTTCTTCATCGCAATGTAAGCAGCAGATAGCTTAGCTGCTCCCGATTTATTCCTGCCTCGCTGCGCCCTGCGCCTGCACGCTAAGATTATACGTTGCAGCTCGGCGATTTTTTCTTTCCACCAGTATACATATTGTCTCCTACGAAAGGGGTTCGGTTTGGGCATTGAACCCTCACAAGCCCCGCAAATCCACCTCATGGTGCTGCTAGCAGTGGCCTCTACTACTGAATGAGTCACTGCGGTCCCAGATGTTAGAGGCTCCCTTCCCAATTTCGAAACGAGCGATGCGACCATTTCGTCTCTGTTAAGTTTAGCAGCCCTCGAGCCTAGCCACTTATAGGGAGAACAGTGGAGTCTTTGCCTGCTCTCTGCGATTTGAAAGGTGATGTAACTGTGATCACACGCAGTGTAATCTTCCATCACCCTCCAATCACTGATGAGAGCTCTGCGATGCCATGGTGACATCGGGAATGGATTCGCCAAATCCGGGCATTCAGAATGTTGGCGTCGAACCCGTATTTAACACCAACAAACCCAACCTCGATGCCATCTCGACTATGTGCCGTCCGCGAGTATTTTTGCTGGGCATGTCCCATTTCAATGCCTTTGCATTGAAGTTACCCCCTACGACGACATTGCCGATGATGCCACGGAGAGAGTCCTCCAGTGAGCTTAGCTCTCGAAATTCCTACATATATCTTTATTAGTTAAGTTTGTGTGTGTTTTTATCATCGTTATTATTATTTTTATTATTGTTATTATTATTTTTATTATTATTTTTATCTATTTTAACTAACGTTAATTTGGATAAATCTACTGTGGGATATTTTTTGAGTACATTTTTCTTTTCATCATGTTTAGTTTTAAAGCTCTTTTATTGATTTTGCATTTGCATTATTTTGTGTTTGAATCGTAAAGTTATATACCATACCACGCCTGCTTTCATGGTCACTTTAATTTTTATATATGTATTAAAAATAACGTATATTACAGAGGTTGGAAGCTCTGCCCGCTGCGGCGCCAGTCCGAGGTAGTGATCTAGCTTCTTCGGGTTCGAATCCCACCGCATGCTCATGCGTGTATTTGTTCGTCTTGTGTTGTCTAAAAAAGCACCATTCAATATGTGTCACATCATGACTTTGTCGGTTGAATCGTAAAGAATGGAATAGATAATATCGGCTTATCCCACATGTATCGCCCTAATGCCTTCTCTAAGCACTCACTTATAGAGGGTAATCTCATAAACTTCGGCATTATAATAAAAAAAAACTTTATTATTGCATTCAGAGCCTAAAAAATCTATACTAGACATATCTACTTTTAATATAATTTTATTAAATCGTTCCCAAAGTTTTACTTGTCATCTGCATTAGCTTCCTAGTTCATTTAAAATCCAAAAGGTAAGAATACATATTACAATGAGTTTTCAGATCACCGATTTTAATTTCTGATAGTACTCTAAATTCCCTTGTCATTTATATTTACTCTTTAGGGCTTTCACTTTATACTACAATATTTTTTGCCTTTGTGCGTATTGCTTTCTAATTTCTCTCTGTTTGCAACGTTACAAACATTGCAGACGCAACAATGATTATTATTGCACTCTCCTTCCAATATTTACGGTTGTAATTATTCATCGCCGCGTGCGATGACAAAAGCGCTCCACCGAACAAAAGTCCGTCTGTAAAATAAAATTTTTAATTAAGAAGATTTTCGGGGGAAATCCTGCGTGACAAATAGAAAACTCTAAGTGTAATTTTTTCGAACCTTGTTTAATAAATGAAACCGAACGTCATTTACGAACAGCAAGAGGGATTCTATTGAGATTATTTTGGGGCTGATCTGAAAAGTGTCCTTTAGCTTGCTGCTAACGACTTTTATCGCCGAAACCGAATACAATAAAAAACTCCATAAATAATGGAAAGTGTGTGACACATTTTCTCGGAAAAGCAGTCAAGTCCTTGACAAAGACTTCGTTTTTTATTTCGAGGAGATGTGAAAAGCATTTTTTTTTCTACTTCTAACTCCCAGCTGGACCCATTGCTATTCATCTGTATCAAAGTCTTTTGATAAACGTACGGGAGCCCCTCGAATATAACGTCGAAAACATATCCAGGAAACTGCGGTGGCACTCCCTCGGTTTGGATATGATTTTTCTGGTTTTTTGGGGGGATGGAGATGGTATCGGGTTTTGGTTTAGATGTGATGCGATACTCATTCGGTTGAAATACATCAAAAATTTAAAAGTTGTCGGTTTTGATTGTAATGTAGCAAAAGAAAGGATCATTCTCAACTCTCATTCTCAACGCATCAACTCTTTTCATGCCTTATACGATAGATGCTTCCAAGAATAAACCGTTGTACGAGGTTTTAAAACATCAGCAACATCGATATCGCTACCTTATTTAGCCACCCCTACTTCAAAGGAAATAAAGATGCTCTCATTGCGTTAGGCGATGATAGAAGCAGCGATTCCGTATGGCGAAGGATATCATGTTGTTTTTTATTAGAAAATTGCAAAGTACTGAGCAACGCGATAACCGCCAACCACCGCGTCACCGTTGCAGATGATTGTTGTTAAGAAGTTACACGCTTTTAGGAGGTGTAAACGCTTCAGTAAATGACACTGGTTGCTGCGTATGTTGGCCTGGTAACAAGAGCGCTTCACACACAGATACAAGCCCTTAATTATCGTGAGAGGCTTTTTATTATATGTTCGCTTGAGTGCTGTTATGAGCTTTTTTAATGTTTTCTGTTGATAGAAAATGCTTAAAAATTTTTATTACAAAAGTGTTATTTTCAATTCAGAAGATAAAACGTCTATTAAACAGCATGTAATATGGGCTTCAACTGATTCTGATTTTTATTTTGAAGATATTTTGCATGGTATTATAGATAAAATAGATGTTTCTGTATTTGTGGAAACTCAAAATGATCAATGTTTAATAGTGTTATGCCTTGCAAAATACACTTAATTCTAAGATAAAGTTGTGTCAATAATCTAGCATTTGCTTTGTAAAGTACAACAATAAATATCACTTATATTGACTTAAATTATGATTTAGTGTTTAATATACATGTTTCATCGCATAATATTTCTTCGTTCCAACTATCTATCTACACCTAACAAAACAAGATACCTACCGCATAGAATGCCACACATTCGCATCCCTCGGGTCTCCTAAATTAAAAAAAAAACCGATGATTTATCGAGCTTGACTATTTTCACTGCATCTAGGCTCTAATGAAGACATCAGATACTAAATTTATTAATTAAATAGATTCGATCTGGACCTAAATACGGCAATAATATATTCAAAAGGTATGATAGCATACTTTCATAAAACTCATTTTATTTCTCACTGGAAAAAAAATTATGCTTCATTGGCCTCTTCTCACACCCTTACCAAATCTACGATTATCTCCGCGATAGGTCGTTTCATATGATTTCAAGAAATTAATTCCATTTTTTTCAGACTAAATTGCCCTTAATTTTGGAGGTCTTGTGATTGCTTTAATAGAGCAAAATCGTTTCCTGTCCGAATGATTGATACTCAAAAGGTAGACCTTTTTATGAAAGATTCAACTCACATACAACAGCCGGTGACCGCAAAGAAATAGAAGTCATCAGGTTTTTGTTGATTCCAGATGCTCTGTAGTATTTACCATTCGATGTTGTGTTTCGCTAGCTTAAGTTTGTATTTAGTTTCGAAAATAATAAAGAATGAAAGAAATTCCAAATCACACGGGAAATCGCTCTTGCTCATCTGCCCACTTATTAGTTTAATAAATAATCGGACAATGCCGGTCTACCAGAGTGAAAAAAGTTTTATATCTATGGAAAAGATTTTCGTACATTTACATTATTATTCTATGCAAATTTATGAATACTGGGCGCTTGTTAATTCAATCTATGATTAAGCTAAGATCTAATCGATGTCACCCGTGCCCAGTGATGTAACGCTTCAGTTTTGTTTTCACTAAAATTTTCTCGATTTGCATATTCGAAAGTTTCCAATCATAAATATCAATGGAAATCTGATATTCCTACTTAAGTAGTTTGAATGAAACCGAAATCTGCTTGGAATAATTTTAAAACCTTTCTCGTGGAAAGAATTTTTGTAAGTCACTTTCACTGGTTTGTTATTTTTCATCGGAAACACCATTAAGGTCAATTATATTGATTTAATACGAACTAGATTGAATTGTTTCGATTAAAATTTTATATGAATGTTTGAAAGAAAAGAAAATCTAGAACGAAGTCTGGTCAGTTGTCTAGTGAAAACATATTCGCAGCGTGTGATGAAGATACATTTTCTAAGTCCACTTCAGATTTAATTAGCAATACAAAACCGTATGACGTTCGAAGAAATGAAAACGTGCCAATGTTAATAGCGAAGATGAAAACAAAAGCCAATGTTTTGTCGTAAGAAAAGCTTTCTTTCTTAAAATGAGTCAAATTAACAGCGATTCAAAGTTATTAAAGTTAATCATGATTTTTTGGAAGCTTCGATGTAGCAACAGCGAATGACTTTGTTCCAAATAAAGGGGAAAGGCTCCCACCTGCATATGGAGCTACTAGTGAATTATAATGACATAAAATTCGTTAGGTAATTCTATTGCCATTATCGGAGCATCTTATGTCTACAATTCGTTCCGTATTAAGGTGAACAAAATATATCATAGATAACATACCAGGTATGTTAAAGTTGTCTGTAAACATCCAAATCACGGTATTTTTGAAGTATCCAAGATCATATGAAAATAAGATGGTGAGAAATTAAATAAAAAGGGTTTTAGTTTCCGAAAGTAAGAGGCTATAAAACAGGGCGAAATGAAACTACAAGTGCAATGTCTTGGCAACGAAAAAGCGGGAAGTTTTTGACTGTGTACTTCTTTTTATAAGTGAGAAAATGCTATTTTCATTTATCTCAGTCTATTTCCATTTACCACAGAAACTAGGTGATAATTGGAAACAGTGATTTCATGATGAGGTTGATGGATGAGACAATAGGTGGCAGACACATTTATTTAGAAGGCACAATGGGCCCATTTTTAACTTTTAATTTAACTTTTTAGCGTTATAAATGAACAAATGGAACTAATATACTGAATCGCTACTATAGAGCTATTGTATGTACTTTGCACATGCAAACAATGACTTAAAATCAAATCATAATATCAATATAGGTATATCCGGAATAAAATAAAAAAAAACCGCGGGCAGTCATTGACGACTGCCGACAAAAATGGTAACTTAAAATTATGAAATTAAAAATTTCACAATGTTTAAATCAATAAAATTAGTTTTATACTGACAACCTCAATAGTTATTGTTTTGCATTAATTAACAGATTTACGCATTTTATTCAGATACATTTATAAATTTTATAATTTTGTATTTTTTTGTAATATACACAAAAACAATTTAGAAATAAATGCACTTACAGTTGATTGATAATTTATGTACGTGCATAGTATTTGATTTACATGAATTTCAAATAACTTAATTTTCAACATTGTTTACAGAATTATTTCAGTTCTCAACGTTTATCATTAATCTTAACAATATTTAGGTCGTTTGTACGATCATTATTATATTCTAAAAAAAAATAAAATCGGCTTATGGTAACTGAAGTAAGAAACAACCTGTTCTTTCATCTGTAGAGACTTTAAAACGAGCATATACTGCCCTACAAAGCATAAACATTCTATCTGCATTTTTGTCATTTTTGGGCTAACATCAGATTCGAAAACTACATACTCAATTACATTATTCTAACAAACATCATAACATCATTCTAACCTATCTTTTTTGCAAGTATGTTAATACCAATTACGAAAAATGTACCCCTTTTACAAAAAACGTCGCACTACTAAGCATAAACATTCTACCTATTGTAGATAGAATGTTTATGCTTAGTAATGTGTAGATAGTTCTTAGTAGTGCTATCATTATTTCGTTCTATCTGCTTAAAACCTATCTTCCACAATTATTTTCAACGTGAAGGCTATTACTTCAGATTTATCTCAAATAATCGTATTTGTATCCATGTTTAAACTTTCATCCCGTTTGAAGGTGTTTACAATATTTAGAAAAACTCAAAACATTGAATGTCTCGGAAGTACTAAAATGTAGATAGAACGTTTATGCTTAGTAGGGCAGTATACTGTCCTTCTAGGCATAGACCTCTATCTGCATTTTTCGCATTTTTGAATAATTGAAACTGGGTCGTTCTCCACAATGATAAATTTAGATTCGACTAATTAAGTCGATCTCACTCGTTTGGGATACTTTAACAAGATTTTTAGCGGGCTCCGTGTTGATGACTTCTCCAAACTGTAGGCTTTCGTGATCTTCAAGACAAGCATCGTGGTCTTCATTGTTAAAGACGGAGTGGACAATGAAAGATATTTAATTATTTAAGATATTTATTCAAATTAAGTACTGAACATAAAACACGTCTTTTTTGCATTAATGACTACGTTAGACTAACTTGGCTGTGCACTGAGTCGCTGTGAACACTTATACAACCTGTACTTATGTATGGGTATTGTTGATAGGAATGCTAGTTAACAGGTATAACAACATTCCTGTGTGTCTTATTCTTGCTCATACACGCTGAGAAATGACCGAAATCAATATATTAGCATCTTAATATTGTTATAGTAACAGCATTGTCCCTAATACATAATTTTAACAGCTCAATATTGTATGTTAGGAAGTTACAATATTATATTTGCAGTTTAACATTACATATTAAGCTGTTAACGTTTTATATTCAGAACATCTGTAAATATAAATGTTTTAACATCTTAACATAAATATATTACTATGCTAATATAAATGTATTAAGCAAGGGTGGTGAAATTGTTGGTCATACAACAAAGTACATTGCTTGTATTGTTAGTTAGGATGTTCACATTTTATGCGGCAATAGCACACTGGAATAACCTAATGTTCCGCGATCATCGAAATTAAGCAGTGTTGGGCGCGGTTAGTACTTAGATGGGGGACCTCTTGGGACTATGGAAAAATCGTATCGACGGCGTGTTAATATTAATTATTGGTATACCAATATACTATAGTAGGACGTTAATATAACTTATTGCCATGTTACTATAATATATTGGCATGTTAATATATATTATTGGTGTGTCAATATAGTATTGTAAGATGCTAATATAACTTATTACCATGTTACTATTTAATATTGGCCTACTAATGTAATATTGTAACAGAAAAATTCACCACACGCATGTCAATATATAACATTTTAAGAATGCTATGTGCGGGTAATATAATGTTATTGCTAGGTCAATATAATAATGTTAAGAAATGTTTTTAATATAAATATATTAGCTGCAAAATATATTAAGGGTAGAACAATGATTTTTCAGCGTGCATAAATCAACTATTGCCTGAACGTAACCAAAGATCATTTACTTAAGAAAACTTCACAAAAAATGCAAAACTTGAGTGAAATATATTCAAAAATTATAATTCACAGCTAAATGTGAGATTTATATTCCATGTAAAAATGTGCAAATAAGCTAAACGTCGTTTTTTTCCATTATCCTGGGGCAAAATATATATGGCGTGATTGGAAACACCAGACTTACAGATCAATAAAATCATAAACAATACAGGGTGGGTCATCAAAATCCGGACAAATCAATGAACATCCTGCAAATAGTGATATTTATTGAAAAATGAAGTTTAAGTACAAGAACGTCTTACATGGCATTTCGTGCATCTATTGACATTGTAATTATTCAATGTAGCCCCCATCAGCTTCAATCACGGCCTCCATTTGCGGTCTGAAGAGTTCGCACGCCCTCTGCAATTCTGCGCTGTCAATATTGGCGAACGCTGCCTCAATGGCGGTCATTATTGATGTCAAATTTGGATGTCGGGACTTGTTGGTAGCCCTTTCAATCACGCTCTATACGTAATAGTCCAAGGAATTTAAATCTGGACTATTTGGAGGCCAAAACTCCTTAGAAATGATCAAATTGAACCTTAGAAAATATGATCAAATTGCAGCGAGCCACTCGCTTCGTTCTTACAGCCTCAGAAAGCATTTGTTTAAAGTTGATCGTGTGAGAATAATATCGAAGAGGTCTCCGCATTCTCCGCATGGTAGGCTCGCTGACATTCAGAATAGACGCCAGTTTTCGCAACGATAGCCCAGGGTCTTCCAGAATCAGCTCTTCAGTCCTTTTGGTGACTTCAGGGGTTCTCACGGTGTGTTCTTTTGAGTGCTGCTTTCTTGCCGGTGTACTTGAACCTTCACTTAACTATTCTTGAGCTTTGTACTTAGTAACAACCTCATATACAGTTGATTTCGGATATGGGAAAAATTGAATAATCTCCCGTGCTGACCGCCCAGCGCGAAGACTTTCGATTATCGCGGCTCTTCGATTATACTCTGCACTTGGCTTCAACATTTCGACATTTTCGAGGTTATGAATGTCCAACACATGTGTTAAACTATTTGTACGCGCATTGCGACCTATCGAAACCTTATAGAATGGGGGGAAATTTATATTGAATTTTGTCCGGGCTTTTGGCGCCGCACCCTGTAGAAGTAATGTCTAAATTCTTTCAATAAGATCCCACACGACAAATAGGAATTATTATAACGACCTACTTTGCGTTTTTTGATGTGCTGGAGAGAAAAAATAGAGCTCACTAAAGTTTGGTTAACAACTTATTTTTACAATGTCAACATCAAACATTGCTGGCGCTTTCATGAGCTGACTGGAAACACGCGGGAATCCCCTTAATGTCTTTCCATTGCTGCCAAATCATAACAACCAGCAATTTAGCTTCCATAATCACCGAAATGGCGATAGTGTCGTTGGTTTCCATTAACCCATGTTTCCATTTACCTCTCCTAGCTCTATATGGCTGTGTATTTTACTCTGTTGCTACCGCGCCAGAAGACGACTACATCCAGAATGATAATATCACCAACCGAGTGTGAACAACATAGACAGGATCACAAAATAGTCAGAGACGAAAGCTAGGTCGTAACGAGATTAGATCATTTGACGTTACCCAGGACACACCATGACACACATCTAACTAAATCTTAGCGTTGAATTGAAATGAAATACATTAGGTGCGTTTTTTGCACTCTTGGTTTTGTAATCGCGCAGCGATTGTTGTTGTATTCAATGCATTTCATAAACTTACCTTAACTTATCCTGCCCAAGGGTGCAACTAAACGCACCTATTGCTCGACTTTACTACCTGGATTTTTGGTTTATTATCTTTTCGATAAATTATTTTGCATAGATTTGACGCTTTTAATTTTGTTGTTGTTGAAAGAATACGAGTGTTTGAAATTTGGCACAGAGAATTGAAATAAGAGAATTCGGAACATCTCTAGTGCAAATAATCTCATTCGTCTTATATTATCATTCGTCTTATGCTACTATTATGTTACCAAAACGAAGTCTGAGACACGCTCAGAATATGATGTAATATCGACTTTGTACTCCAAAATTATGTTTGACTTGTTAACAAAATGAAAATTTCTGACCAGAATTTAGAATCATTTTCATTATGTCGTCGATAAATATTATTCAACTGTCTAATATATTGCATTTTTATTTATAATTTCAGAGAATATTGGCTGTTGAAAACTTGACTATTAAAGGTAAGCCATTATATTAATACCAATTATCATAAATATAACTTTTTGAATAGCTTTCATTTTCATTTTCTTTTAGAATCTCATAAAACTCATAATTCGTATAAAATTAAATTTCACATAAATTCAGGTATTATCGCCTATTTTCAATTTGAATAACTACTGAAAAAAATTCCATAGATGTTTTGAATTTGTCATCATAATAATAATGATTCGTCCAACCGACAAAATACAAGTTGTTTTGTGAAATTAATCAATTATGTCTATCGTTTGAATGCATAAAACCAAATTGAATTTGTATTTGGGTCCACCACAAATGTTCGAGTCTCATCGATTGCCTTGGAAATGTAGCTTATATAGTAATTGATTATGATAATCTGTGAAATCATCGTTTTCCGACATATTCAAAAACCTATTATTGATCCACAGGGGGTAGTATAATAATGTTCTCCGTAACGAAAGATTTTTATCGAGATCTTTGATGAAAATTAAATTAGTTTGAAAAAAATGTTTCCTTGCATCGATATATCGATGAAAATTATGTGTGTATGATGGCACATATCGTTTTGCATAATCCAAAAGTAAAATATTCTCACGAAACTTCGATAGCAAACGACGCCATGTTAGTTTGATTTAATTAGATCCATAATTATCTTACGAGCCAATAAAAGATGCTTGCAATTATTATGCATTAGCTCTCATGACACCAGCTTACCCAGCATCGCATTCTCCAAATAAAAATCAATTTGAAATTCCTCTGGACATTAATTCCATAATTCCCCCTTCGCAATTCAACCTCAATATCATTTTGCTGACTGAATCGATTCGATACCAGGAAAATGTTTTAGCAGCTCCCAACGCTGAAAAGTACTGAAACAGCACATATTCATAACGTTTCCCATGCTGAAACTGATCTCATCACCGCTATGCATCGCTCGCTTCCTGAAGTGGCAAACCTCCGCCGCTGATGCAGCAGGAAAACTAATTCGACTCTCGGAATTAGATCATCTCTGTTCAGTGAGTGGTCGATCGATTTGGTTAGCATGTATCTTTTACATCTTCGATGCTACAAAACGTTGCATAGGAAACGGAAAGAAATTCCTATTTGCATAAAGCTTAACTAGCCATCGATTGGCCGACCAGCGAGTGGCCCGCCGCGATGCAGCAAACCAAACTAAAGATTTTGTATCTGTTTTCGAGCCGGGCATCTTTCTCACCTGTGCACTTCTTAGCACTGTTGGCGGTATGTTTGAGGAATCCGCAAACTAGCCAGTTAGTTACAAAATGAACGCCGTGCGCGTTAGCCACCTTTGAGACGAGCTACTGGTTACGTTAGAGGTTTGAAGACACGAGTTTGGTTAGCAATCGCGAAGTCACTAAGTCGTAGCTACGTCGACCTAATTGGATTGTCAGGGAAGATGGCCGGTATGCCTGCATGCACCAGTGATTTTCAATACGTCCAGTGCGTTTGAACGGGATGATTGGTAGTGCGATTCCTTAAGGAGGGCGTCACGGCCGAAGATTCCATCGGACTCAAGTGTAGCGTAAATATTTGGCCGGTCGTCAATGTTAACTCTGTCAATATTTATCAGTTATCTCTTGCATTCAAGTGAAAATATGAAGATTCTCATGATTGTTTGTTGTTCTGTGTTGTGTAAACCAAAGAATAACATCGGTGTGTTTGTTAAGTGTAGAACGCTCGAAAAATGCCCACGGAATCACCACGGTCGCATAAGGCCAAGTTGTTAGCATGCAAACATTGGTGGCGCGTGTGCTTTTTGCTGGGCGACCAGGAGCAGTACTATCGCCAGGTATACAGCAAGGTGACGAGCGAGCGCTTAACCTCCGTTTCACCGACAACCCCTTCATCGCCTCCATTAACATCGAATCGGTCCTCACGATCTTCGATAAGATCGTCCATAAGACATCGACCGCCGAGTCTATTTCGCAACAAACACACCCTGAGACGTCGACTTCTTCATTCTGCCAGCCAGCAGGACAATCAATCATATCGAAGTTTTGGCAGTACAAGAAGCGCCTACTCCATGTCAGAGCGAGCTACGTCAAACGCGAAAGTTGCGATCCTAGACGACAGGTTCCTCGTATCTTCTCCAGGTGTGCCCGCGCATGACTCGGGTGAAATTAAATCCAAGAAAGTGATCAATCATTCTTCGACCCATCGCCGGTCGAATCGAAGAAGATCCGCGCATAACCGCAAAAGTGCTTGTAAGACCGATAATCGCGATTTGCATCGTGATGGTGTACCTGCTATTGAAACCTTGAATTCAGTTGTAAACACTACCGATGCGGCAGTGAATGCGAGAACGGATAAGACGCAGCTTATCTGCGATGCTATTAATCGCGGCATTGTTGATCCGCGAGACTGGACGTTGTTTTCGTTGCCCTTGCGCTTGAGTGAAAATGAAATTAGAAATTTATATACGAGACGGAGCCGCAGTGGTGTATGCGTGTGTGAAAGTGATGATAGTGATTTTAGCATATGTGATTTGTTTCGACTCAGTGATTTATACGAACGTCTTGGATTAACTTTGGTAGAAATTCCAAAGTCTGAACAGCCCGAAAGACAAGATCAAGAAATGTAAGTTCTCTGAAAAATGATAAGTTTGGTTTTACAGTTGTCCTTTACAAGAAGTTTCGTTTATGATTTTCGCTTTAGAGAGAGAAAAGAGAAAAAAGAGTATTTTATCTTCAGCTTTTTGCTAGGAAAAATCTATTTCAGAGGCAGTTCTTCACTTGATCATAAGGAAAGAAAGTTTTCTTTTCAAAGTTGAATCTGTGTATTCAATTATCATTTCATGAATATTGGAATGTTGTTTTATTGATTGAGAAATATTAATCAATTTGAGTATTATTGTTATTGAGTGATTGTAATCTCGTTGTAGTTTTGGTTTGATAATGACTTTCGTAGTAACATTGGTATTTGCTAACTGGTTGGGTAACATTTAGTTGAAGCATCATAAGACCATCCACTAACTATGTGAACTTATTTACAATACTAGCGTTGGGTTCATAAAACCACCATGCCAGAAATAAGTATTCAATTCAATAATTTTGTTTATAAAGATGAGAAAATTGCAACCAGCGTCCGGAAAATTGGTTATTTGTTTAGTTCGAATTTTAAAAACATAGTAATGACTTGTTTTTTTTATGATACTAATACAGTGCTATCTATTTCAGGCTTAAAAAGGTAAACTTAAAAATTTTTTTTCCGAAAATGGTGTAATTTTTATTTAATTGTAAAGATTAATCCTTGCCATTTATTGTCCAACACAATATCGTTCAAATGTTTTGCATGGGATATCTTACAAGATCAATACTTTTGAGGTAATTTTCAATGACTTTCCGGCACATTTTGGGCAATACCTCGGCAATGACTTCACGGAAGTTGGCTTTTAGTTCATCCAGAATTTTAGAGATTGTTCGCATAAACACGATATTTCGCGTACTCCCACAAAAAGAAATCCAAAGGTGCTAAATCGGAGGCTGTTGGAGGCCGATTTGCATCAGCCAATCGCGAAATTATACGTCCTGGAAATTTCTCTTGCAAAAAAGCTCAATTTGCCTGTGTTGCGGGACTTGTTGTCCCATCCTGCTGAAGTCACATATAGTCAAGATCATAACCTTCGATTTCCGTCCAAAAATAATTGGTTAACATGCAGCCATCGCGCTCAGAATTGACGGTGATGGCTCGTCGTTGATCGTTCTTGAAAAAATACGGCTCAATCACGCCACCAGACCATAATGCGCACCACTCAGTAACTTTTTCCGGATGTAATGGCCTCTCTACGATCACTTCCGGATTTTCTGACCCCTATATTCTACAGTTCTGCTTATTAACGTATTCACAAAGCGAAAAATAGGCCTCATCACTGAAGAAAATGTTTTTCGAAAAATCTGCATCAACAGCTTGCTGTTCCAACATCCAATTCACGTATTCTCTACGTTTTTCATAGCCAACAGGCTGCAGTTCTTGTGTACGCTGGACTTTATACTCAACGAGAAATTGACGAATCCGGATCTTTCTCCACACTTTCGGCTACAGCAGCGATATTATCAGTGGTGCGAATGTCTCGATGATGCACATGCCTTGCAATATCAGTAATAGATCGAATGTTTAAATTTATTCACTGTATTCAATACTATTTGCGTTGAAGGACGATTATGACGACCATAATCTCCTCGTAAATCGCAAAATGTGGACACTGTAGTGTAAACGTTCGTGTAGTAAAACAACCCATATTCGAAAATACCGTCAACTAAATAAATGACAGCTTAGTTAACGTGTATCTTTGACAAATATTGGAATGAAGGGTTTTCTTCTTTTCGAAAATTTTATGCTATTTTGGTTTTACTATTCTGGCCTGGTCGCTCTTCTTGCATTGTAATTATTTAGTTTTATCATTTTTTTTCGGCCTATACTTATAAAATATTACCCAGGTTGTAAATTACCTGGGGTTGGTTGAACTATATAATACTTCAATATTAGCTTAATTTACTAAACTAAATCTAGCTTATGTCTAACTACAAATAGCTTATGTCTAACTGCAATTAACTTAGTCTAATTGGACATAAACTTAACATAGATCTTAGTTAGACCATCCGTTTCGTCGAATTGAACAGCATGTCCGCTGTCCTGCTATCTCTGCCAAATGCATAAATGGCTCATTAGAGCCACTAGTGCGTCCGATACTCCGGAACAGTCCATTTTCATGTCCGCCTTTGCGCAAAACCTTATGGTGAGCTCCATAACTAGGTCTTTAAGCGACTCAAACCCTGTCGCCTGATATTGGAGAGTGTTCCCCGGCTACTTTTTAGTTACCGGGTTCTAAAAGCACAGAATTCTCCGTTCGAAAACCTCTATTCTGCCATGGCAAATTTAAAACAGATAATCCAGGATGGCAATGCGTATATCAAGAATGCCCGAATGTGTGTCTTATAGCAAATGGGTTAGCCTTTTTCGTCATGTCCATCTTTGCCCAAAAAATATCTAATTCTACGTCGTACATAGGGGTTTCATTATAATGAACTGTCAACATTAAAAAGCATAATATGCTGAATCAAGATAAACAATTCATCTGAAGTAAATATTAACTGCGTTTTTTAGGCCTCACCGAGAGCTAGTCAGGGTAGGTTGCTTTGAAAACAATACCAAAATCATGCGGTAAAAGCTTCATGGGCTCACGATAGGGAGAAACCTTGAGAGTGAAACCTATCTGTAGCAGTTTCACTAACCAAAGTATTCAAAAATCAGTCGGAACTTTCAATAGAATTATAGAAATACATAGCTTGATTATTATGCCGTCATTGAATAATCAAGGGTTTTACAGAATGTACCCCAAAACTACTCAAAAAAATCCGAGTGAAAATTTTTCAGCGAAATTATGTAGGTTGTGGAAATACAATGTGAGAATTCCCTGACGAAATCGTATGCGCCAAAAAAGTTATTAGTGTTTTTGTCTAAAATTACTGCTCTAAAAAGACCCTAAATGTGGATTTAGTTATAACCTTGATGTTTCTCAACTTTATACTTAACTCTTCTCTAAAGTTAGGGCAATATTTTCGACAATATTCTTGAAAGAACTATTTTCCGCAAATTTAAAGCATTTCTAGAGGGTGACAGCATCATGCCTGGCCTGGTCTGAAACCAAATCATTGTACAGTTGGTGGGTGATTACGGTGTCTATCAAGTTTTTTTAAAAATAGTTTTAATGTTTCGTTGTGGGTTTACGCGTCAATACGGCCAATCCAAAGATCTATGTGTATGTGTGTATTAGAGATGAGGCGTATATACTGGAACAGGTATTTTTTGGAACAGCCAGTACCTAGTTCGAAATTCGAAAATACTAGGTACGAGTATTTTTGTGAACTATACATGTAATCAAGAATTTACCCAATAAATTTCATCCATTTGATTCATTTCAATCAAACAGTGACGTAATAGTATCCTAATATTAATATGAACTTGTATTTGATACTTGCAAGTGCTTTCATATTCACGAGTATTTCGTACTTTCAGTTTTTTCCGGCGGATTTCATTTTGCCGTATCTTCGAAACTAGGCCGCTTTTTCCCAGATTTGTATGGCAATTTCGCCCAAAACAACTAAGAAAGGTCCCCGAGTTCATGCTAGACAAAAGAAAAATTTTGTAAAAATTGGATGTTTTTGCCCAATTTCCCCTATCAAAAATGTTTTTGCCCTTAAAATATCACTAGCATACTCCCCGACCACTTTCAATCATCGAAAGCGCTGTGAAGGCACTTTTTGCCAAACTATGGCCAAAAAACCATTTACTCCCCTACAGAACCGAAATTTTTGTATCACAGCAATAGGTCTTGGCCCGTTATGTCACAAACAACTCTAACCCAAAATTGGCCAATTTTGTCCGATTTCACCAATTTTTATCTTAAACACTTTTTGAATAATTAAATAAAATACTCGCAAGTACGAAAATACTCGACACCAAAATACTTGCAAGTTCCAAAATACTCGATACAAAAATATTTGTATCGAGTATTTTGGAACTATACGAGTATAAATACTCCTATCGTTCCAAAATACTCGATACGAAAATACTTGCTAGTATTTTCGTATCGAGTTGGTACGACATAAATTCGGGGACCTTTCTAAGCGGTTTCGGGTGAAATTTCCATACAAATCTGGGAAAAAAGCGGCCTAGTTTCGAAGATACGGCAAAATGAAATCCGCCGGAAAAACTGAAAGTAGCACCAAAAATGTTCAGATCCTTTTTGGTTCGCCAGTTGGCTTCTCCGGCTGTGCTGAAGCCCTCCTCGTGATTACACTCCAACCCTACCGGGGCTGTGACTCATGTCCAGCCTTACCGAAGAGGCTGGCCCCCTAGTGGGTGCATGTTTAATAGACGTAACATTTTTTTATAATTTCTTAATAACATTTTCGACAAACTTCATGCTTCAGTGAGGCAAAGTGGAAAACCGACAGTTTTATATTAGCCAGAAAAAGTTTGGTATCAGAGGTCGGTCGATGAAAAGTTATATAGATGGCAACAGGATTAGTTGGTCCTATCTTAGTAATTTTTCTGACATTGGTAATTTAAACGAATACAGGAGGTGCTTTATGCATATATTAAAATGAAAATCAAATTAAATTGATTGAATTTGATTGTTTTCCCTTAGATGGCTCCTAGATTGGAGAAACATTTGCCAAATAAATGACCGAACATTGAAAAGTTATGGACAAGCTGCACGGACTAACGACTCGGTATCCTTTCACGGTCATCTTCACCATCACCATTCTAGCCTGGAAACTTTGTGTCTGATAGGTGGGGGAGGGCATACCAAATCGTTTCATTACATCACTGCAAATTGTGGGTATATATGTACATACTTCAAAAAATACTAGCTAGTATTTTTGGAATAGGTATTTGGAACAGGTATTTTTTTGTACTCGTACTAGGAATATAAAGTATGTGAAAATGCGAGTACGACCCAACTATAGTGTGTATCATTCCTAATGTGTATGTGTGTATTATTCTCATTAATCCTAATGTAAAAGAGCAAGGTTTTCACTGATCTGTAGTTGGTTTTTGTTCTTCTTGTACTTTTGATAGTATGCAGTGCTTTCGTATGTCAACAGTGGTTATTAAATTTTTTTTAAAATAATGTTTTGTTTGTAATGCTCCGTTTGTCTAGTCTGGTCATGGTTCGTAGTCTAATTACTGTACCGTTAATCGTTGGTCTTGTTTGGATTTATGTTTTTATGTGCGTTTTCTTCTTTGTTCGAAGAGGCTTGTCAATTTATGCCTTCCATGATGAAAAGCACCGGCTGCTGGTCAGGTGGAAGTCCACCGAGAACAATCAGTCGCAGATTATGGGTATGTTTACAGCAGACGCTTAGTCCGCGGGCTATACATTGAATTCAACCTAAATTATTTGGTCCACCTGCTCTTAACACTCATTATCCGACTCAAACTGGCGACAGGTCAGTGCACGATTTCAAGCGACCTGACCTAAAAAAGGTCGTAGACTCTATCGGTATAAATTCACTCCAGACCTAAGCATTGATTTACACACGACCATTAATAATATACATATGTATGTTGAATATAAGCTGACAACCCTCTCGTTCGACTCAAAATCATTGAAATTAACATGTTTGAGAGACAAATCAAAAGATTATTACAGTGCATGAACTAAAACTTGACTAAATGACAGCTGCCACGAACAAACGAGAACTGAATTCAACCTCACCAAATTTGAGGTAAGATCAATGTAAACACCTTCGGATCAAAGTCACTAAGTCCGTGCTATAGGTCACGTCAGATACAGGTCACCAACTGTAAACCCCCTCGATGATGCACAGCTGATATCACTATTTACCAAACGTGCTCTCAAAACCTTAGTCCCCGGCAGGGATCAAAGACTTATGCTCACAAGATTCGTGGTGCACCGGATACCATTCTTTTCAAATGAAACTACTACTCTATCGCCGCTCTAAAGCGAGAAGATAAGGACGATTGAAGACCGCCCATTGTTCCGTCGTAAAGCAAATCCATATTAACCGCAAGAAACAACCCCACTGGTTTATATTTTGGATTATTTTCACCAAGAAAACCTTTCACAAAGAACCCAATGATGTCGCTAAATATATCAACTTTATTTACTACGCGATATTTATAACATGATATTTTTGGTCAGGATATTCAAACTTTTGCTCCGATGCACCTCGAGTCATCCGCATGGATTTTTTTCACAATTTAGGCACAGGTTGTCACGCCTTCTCCTCAATATCCGCTTTCTAGTTCGGATTAAAAAAAAACAAAAACAAAATTAAGTCCAATGCGCCAGAAACTGCAGACCTCGGATAACACGTGTCAAGATGTGGCCAATCATAAATTTTGCATAAATCGAACGCTTTTTGTGGCATCCCATCATCTGATTTGAATATTTTTTAAGAGCTGATGTCGTTGACATAAAATAATTATAAAATGTTATTCATTAGTTTTATGTTGGCAATTAGATCGACTTTTCCAATGTTTTTTTTATGGTGTAGGCTCGAAATCAAAAGAACATTATAGCTGTTGGTTATTGTTGCTATACAATAAGTATGAATAAAAAATTCGGAAAAATAATAGCTGTAATCCTGAATTCTGAAACCTAATAAAAAAACATGTGGTCATGTTAAAAAGGTGACGCTAATGACAATTTAATAGCGAAGAATATCGTTCGAAATTCAAAGCATCATCATCGTATTTTGTAAGTTTTTAGAAGTAAAAAAATTTAAAAACTCGATTCTCATTCAAATTTACATTAAATTCTTTTAAATTTCTGGTCCATGGCGGTCTTTTGAAAGGTTCAAATATTCACGCATGTGGCTTCTTTAGGTCCCCCATGGTGGCATGCACGCGTTATCTCAAAAGTGTTTGCATTTATTTGGTTTTAATTTGAAGATCATAAATTATTCATGTAAATATCATAGATCAGCGTAATAATGAGTGATAGCAAACAACAATGCCTACTTAGCTATAAAACCATTCTCGAATTCTTATAAGGAATCAAATGCTTTGTGTAAAACCAATTAAGTTTTCGTAACGAAATTATTTTGGCAATAATTTAGTGAGCTTGTTCTGCGATTTTGTGTTGATGTAAACATTTCTACTTTTTCAAATGATATGCTAATAGTTTTTTGTGTGTTTAAAACGATACAGTCAATTAAAATTTTTGTAAAAAAATGTACGAATAGGTCATTGATTGCAAAATCTCCCATTCATATATCTATTCGGGTTTTTCAGAAGACTGAGCTTCTCATGGCGATCTAGTAAATCAAATAACCTGTCAATTGATGAAAAGAGTTTTAGCTGAACATCCAAAACATAGCTACTATACCCAGTATTTACAATCAGTTTTTTTTTAAATTTAACCGAATCAAAATCAATGTGTGGGTGTTTTATTCATATATTGTTTTTATGGAATATTCTAATTGATTCCATTAATCCCATCGAATTTTAGCGCTAGTCGCCGGGTATTTGCATTATTTTGCCTATTTCGATTCACAGCTAGTACCTAAGACGATAAAATACGATTCTGTGCGGAATAGTGGCAATAAATTTATTTGGTGCAATCAACTTAATTCGACCAAAATAAACACGAATCATTTTGTATTTCTTCGAAAATAAATAAGTATAAAGATAAGGTTTTATTTTTTCTGTCTTTGTGCGAATTGCTTTCACAAATTAAGGTTTTGTTTTGGGTAAACAAAAATATCATTTAGGTTATAACTACCATATGCTGCATTTGCTACTTAATCGCACCACATGCAATCCTGTCGAAAATGAGACAGATAACTTTCAAATTTATGCAATGCTTTCTCGCATTGTTTTTGCAACCACAACAAAGCTTTTGCATTAAAAACAAAATTCAGTTTTTTCAAAATACTTGAAAACCAATAGAGTACTTGGAAACCAATAGTACCCAGTGAAAATTATAAAAATATACATTTGTTATGCTGCGAAAATTATCTTTATTTAAACCATAAACGCAATAAATCTTATTTAACATACTTTTGTTAATTACTGAACTGATCATAGGTTTGGACGAAAAACTATAATCTCAGAATAAAACTTCAAAGTAGCAGCTTCATTGATAAATACACAGAACTCTTCAATTGCTATTATTCCAGTTATAAGTCTAAATAAAACAAAGATATAAAATAAATCGTACCTTATTATTTCGAATTCTAGTTGTATTTCGAATCTAGTTGTATAACGGAAGCTATGGGTATTTACAGCTATTGTTCTCAGTCTGATAAGACGAATAACATGAAGTATATGAAAACATCAATGTGCCGTAATTATTGAGGCTGGCAAAAAGTTGATCGTAATCTCCTCGTGGTGGCTAGATTTGCCCTTGAAAAGTTTGGCTAATATGATCTGGCTAGTTCCTTGTAAGAAAGCTTTGGCGAGAAACCGATTACCTTTAACCGTTTCCAAAACACCTATCATCCAACAAGAAGCATTAGGACTGATGAACACTTTGAAAATTTTTGCCACAAATATGTGGGGTCAATTTATTAGTGGTTATCGGCTGGAATCACGAACATGTAATTGCAGTTTTTTTCCCTTGTTGACCAAAATGATGAGCTTTTAATAATTTCATATTTCTCGCAGCTGCCGACTCGGATTACTTCATTTGGATTAAAGCTACTATCTAAGATATATTGCTTGTGACATCTTTTATCCGTCAGTTGTCAACGTATTGAACCTGGTTGAGAGCTTCATTCATAAATTTAAAACCAATATATACGAGTGTTGAGTGTTTGGCTCCACGTCGCACTTTACCCCGTATTTAATTCAGTAAAAAATCCTTTTTTCGTTTTGTGGATACGTTAATAAGCACAACTGTACTCATAGAATATGGTGCTCAAAAAATCCTCAAGTGATCGACGAGAGGCCATTACATCCGGAAAAAGTGAATATGTGGTGCGCATTATTTATTTATTCAAATCTCATTTAACAGAAAATCCAATTACAAAATGAGATACAAAAAAATAACGAAAATCATTAATATGAAGCAAAACAAAGGAATAAAAATAATAAAAAATAGAAGAAAAAGTTAAGAGAAAAATACACAATAAAAATAACTAAGAGGCTACGTTAACATATCAATAACATGTTTTTTAAAAGATTGAAAAGTTGGTTGAAATGTTGGAAGAGAATAAGCCATGATAAAGCTTATAAAGAAGACATTCATCCAGGAATACTCTGCGGGTACTCAGCGAATGGAGGTTTAAGAAAACTTAATTGTAGACTCGTAATTATCATTAATTATTTGAAATATTTCACTAACTTCAGCCTCAAAACCCGATAAGAGTTGTAGTGAGATAGCTTTGTTTAAATTTTTATTCCAGGTTCCGAATGCTGTTTGAATTTGAATATCTTGGATATTCAGCTCACTAATTTTTGCTGTTGCTTTCCATTATAAATAGGTTGAAAAAGTAGTGGTCCGAAGCCTTTAAGTTGTTCTGGAGTCGCAGTGAGCACAAGCTTTAATGTGCCATAATGCTCCCCCGAAAAGATCTTTAGTATAAATTCGCAGCATATCCTTCTTATCAAAGAAAATTAAAGTAATGATTCTATTGTTGAACATTTTTTTCCTCGAAAACTACGTTTTCTTCACTTTAGCAGCGTTGATATTGAATCGATTAATCGGTTAGAATCGATTAAGAATGCCATGGGTTCTAGAATTTCAAAGAAAAACCTTCCCACCAAATTATGGCTTTTGATATATGCTATAATTTTTCTTTTGGGTCGAATACCAAAAAGACCCTGAAATTAAGCTTAATATGATTAAAATACCTGGGACTTTTTATCTCTTTTTAGTTTTCAACTTAACCTGTGTATGACTACCACTCATTAACCTCCCTTTGACCAAGGAATGTTCGTGGGAAGTGGAAATATGCAGTCAGGTCTCGCGCGGAAATTTTCATGAGAACGGTTACAGATAACGAAATGAATTTTTCGTGGGATACTATTCACATTAATATGCACCAATATCTAAAGAGGTTTCATTAAATTCTGCTCTTAATTCGAAACAAATCCACATTTAAAATCGTACTACAATTATTGAAAGCACACAAAATGAATGAACCCCTTATGGCTGTTTCACATTCTTTCTTCGTAGATGTAGTTTGCCCAGCCATTTCTATAGTGACTCTTTTTTTTGTACATTCAATTAGAGTTTTTTTTTTGATAAAAAAAATAAGTAAGCTAAATGAATCGTTTGGATTATGGTTGAATTCATTCACATAAGGCGGAAGTAAATATTTATCATTTTTTTTTTCTTCACAGTCCGCAGTCTTGTTCTCACTCGCTTTTGCACATGAACACTGCATGCAGTCTGAAGGAACATAAAAACCAGCTAAGCTCTTTGAGATACTGAAATATATCAAATTATTTTACATATATTTCCATGTGGTTTGTCCTCATTCTTGAATGTTTTGCTGTTTCCGTCACCGATGTAGGTTTTGTGTGGGTCGTCTCCCTTTTCTTCAAACCACGTGAAAATACCTTACATACCTTCGATTTCCATAATGCCAACTGACCAATTTTGCTTGATGTTTATCATGACATGACTCTTTATCATGACAAGCTTTCTTCTTCATATTCATCTCCTGTTTCAAGTCCCTTGCAGAAGAAACAGCCCCAGCTTATGGACATCACTTTCCGGTCTATAACTTTCCCAGTCTTGAACCCTCTTGGTAGGGATCAAACCGCATTTTGAGGAACACCTTCGACTCTTCCATGTCCCATCACTACTTTTTGACACTTCAAGCCATCCTTTAGCTTCTTTTGTCATCAAGAAAACAGCTTAGGGGGGGCTGGAGATGACATAAGCGTGATGCAAGACTGTAAGAGAAAAATCCATGATGACATAAAAACTTTAAAGTTCCGCATAGCTCAATCCTATGCTCCTTGGAGCACAAAGTATTCTTTTATAGACTTCTGCTGTAGTCTTCTGACGACTTTGTATGTTGTGTAAGTTACATGAGTTTGTAAGTTTTGTGTTTTTAAGTTTTGTAAGTTTTGTAAGTTTGTTTTGAAAGTGGGACTTGTTGCGACTGACTTAGCTCTGCCAAGCAATCGTCAGTGCAGCATGATTTAAATTTAAGGGATCATCCTAGTGTTTGCTCAGTGTGCCTTTTCACAGCCGACTAGCTCAGTTGGTCGTGGATGATTGGGCGAATGATATCCTTCGTGCTATAGCACGCGAACAAAACAACTCAGAAATAAAAATAGGAGAAAGACAGTGAAGATTCCATATAGGAATCATTATGTTTAAGGAAACATGTAGTCAATCATAAATAGATTCTATTGTTTCTTTATAATTTTAGAATACTTCAAAAATGGAATTTCCCACACAGAATGTTTATCTTTTAAGATAATATTGGCTGCCACACGATCGATCTCATTGGCCCTCACAGCCTTTCTTTTCACTATTCAATATTCTCTTTGGTTGTTGTAACCTTTTTTTTTACTATGCATTAACCGATATTTCCCTCAATTTTTTTTAACAAAACTTCACACGTATGCTGCCACAATCGAATGCCTTTGACTCTTTCCAATTTTTCCAAGTACTGGAATTTTCCGGTATTTTCCCGTATGAAATATTTTCCACACCTTTAGGGCATCTTTTAGTCCATTGACTCAGTCATGGGACTCTTTGATCGCAAATATCAGCTGATAGAACGTTCCCTCAGAAACATTGCGGAAGATTCCACGATGGAACATCTCGGCTGTCAGTCATCTGTCAACTGCCAAGATGCCACTGTCTGTTCAGGTTGGTTAGTTTTGATATGTTTGTATTTGTTTATTATTATTAGTATGTTTTAGTTGTTGAAGCAGCACAAAAGACTTCACCTGACTTTGTGAGTATTTTAAATATGCACCGGCTTCCGGCACTTGCGGCACAAAACATAAGATAAAATCTCACTAAAGAGTAGGTTAATGTCAACTTCATAGTAGCCGCTTGGACTTACAAACGTCCGGGCTGGCAAGAGCTTTAAAGCTTAGAAGAAAAACGAGAATCTGTCTGACAAACCACAACCTAACCGTAGAAGCTCTCTGTGATTCAGGATACTAAATTTTCGCTGCCGCGTGAAACGTGTCTATTCTTTGTCAGCTCATTCTTCTGTGGTATTTTTCTCTTTTTCAGACCGTACGCGCTACCTGGCATTTTTGGTAAAATTTTCAGGTTTTAATTTTTTTGAAGTATACTTAGATATTTGTTTTGTTGAGGTGCGAGATCCCTTTTTGAGGTTTGCGAATCCCTTATGCGAGGAAGACGAAAGGTTTTGGTTTAGGTGCTTATAGAAATGGATAGTTTTTTACTCTGAAAAAACATATAGCGCCAGACGCGATAATTTGTAGACTTCTGGCGGCATATACATAGTCGATTTCGGGATTGTGATAAAATATAGCGCCACACGCCATAGTACATGGCGAAAAGTACATAGGAGCAGACGCTATGCTTATATCCCTCCACGCCATGCACTATAGTCCTCCACGCCATGTGTTATAGTCTTCCACGCCATGTGTTATAGTCTTCCATGCCATGCACTCTAGCCCTCCGCGCCATATATTATAGCCCCCAATGCCATGTATATAATAATTTTGGCATTTTACTACCGCAAACAAAACGTACATGAAGAGGGTCAACTCGAGCGGTGATCACATGCTAATGCACCGAACCTAAGTATAGATATATGACTTTTGTGCTAATGTAACTTCAAAAGTATACACTTCCACCACGAACATTTTAAATTTGAAACTATTACCTTCGAATCCGAATAATTCAATTACGAAAACATGCGTGCAAATATTTAGGGGTATGATTGCGCTGTTATATTTCGCTGAAATACTTATTAACGGATTTCATTTGAAATGATTCGAAAAAACACTTTAATCCATTGACACACTTCATGCAAACTATAGCACCACAATAACACCCTGAAAATATTTGCACGCATGCCAAATACCACTTATATACATATATCTCCATATGATTTCTCACTTGAGCTAACAAATAATATCAAAATTCGCTCACCTAGAAATTTGTCGATAAAGCTGCTGAGACCCCACTTCTCCAAACAGTCTTTCACTTTTTGGAGCATCACTAAATTATAACAACTTCCACTTGTAGCGTTCGATTACCAGGATACCGCCTAAATCCTAGTACACGTCATCAAAACGGTTTTACGACCTACACCATTTGAAGGGTTTTATGACACACAAAAACCCAGTCGTAGAATATCGAAATTTCCGTGGAGAAAGGAATTCCCAAACAATAAACGTATTTATCATTTATACGTAAATTGCATCCTTACGGAAAAAGGAAATGTTCTGCAACTAGAAAATGTGGCCACGGATTTTCCTTTACAGATCTATTACGATTTTCATACTTCACTACTCCAAAAAAAAAGTTCATGAGGAGGTTCAAACATTATGACAACAGAAGCCATATTACATGAATCATGGTACTATATAATATAGCGTGTGGGGCCATAATTTCTGCGCCATGTAACTATGGCGCTGGGAGCCATACTGCATAGGTCAGGGTACTATGTACATAGCGTGTGGGACCATAAATGCTGCGCCATGTTACATAGGACCACGCGCTATGTAGATTCTGGCATTAAGGAGCTGGAAGTCATATCGCATAGCTCATAAATTATGCGCTATGTTACATAGCTCTGAGCGCCATGTGGAATTTTTTCAGTGAATTATTATACACCAATTGCGAATTGGGATATTTGGGTCAATTTGAATTCAACCTCTTGGTTTTTGTGAAATTATTAAAACAAGCAGTTTTTCAAGCATAGATAGTGGTTTCTCAAGCATGGATGGATATTTCAGCATCAGCAAAGAGTTAAAATTTCTAGCAGCTCCAAAGTATAATCACTTTAATGATGTGCCTCAATAGACTTGGGAGACAAATATTTTACAAACACAAAAAAACATTTTTTCCTCTGTCCAAATTATACATTCCAATGACGGCACGTTTCAAACATAACTATCATGAGTTTTGTTAAAAAATATAAACATTTTTCTTAAGAAAAAAAATTATCTATTGTCACGAAATCCTCTTCGAACATTAATTTGCCTAATATTCCACTAATTATACGCCATTGATTGTCTTATTATGTCGATCATAATTTCATAGATATGTATCTGATCAAGCGCAAGAAATTCCTTTCTAAAACGCAGTCATTGTAAGAAAAAACACAGATAATTTTCGAAAGCACTCCAGATACGTGGTTTCGAAACGATAGAAGCGTCCCTGTAGACATGACACAGAGTGCTATTGATAAAAAAAAAGTTGAACCGAAAAAGGCTTACGTTAACAAAAAGATAATCGGGGCACATCTTCGGCAATACACAGCCGACATCGCGCCACTAATTGTCTTCAGAGAAATTTGCTTATCGACCAGATCAAAACAACATTATAGAGTCCGTTAAAGCGTAATCATGTTAATAGATCTCGGAGACTGCATATCTGTTAATGTCTGTTTAGATTTGATTTGATAATGTTAAACGTTTTTCGAACGGAAATTGTAGAGGGTGGTATTTAGTTTAGTCATTGGAAAATGTTTTTTTTTTAACTTTTGAAAACTCTAAATTCTGTTGAAAATGATGGCAAATTGTATAAAATAATGTTTGTGAAGATATTGTGAAATATAAAATGACGGGATCATCAATTGTATCGGCATGTATGACATGGATTAATGACTGAGTAGAAAAAATTAATATCACATTCGAGGACTTCAGAAAAGTATTGAAAAAAATATATACAATATCAGATTTTCGTGAATTGTCAACTAGATAAGAAAAAAATCTGACAATAAAAATTAATCTACTCACAGGGTGGCAGCATTAAAAATACACATGTTAAAATTGATACTCATATTTTCGATCTGTTCGATATTTAAATGTCAGCAGTGGGTGTCGGCCGTGAGCATTTAACACACTTCGACAGCATTTATCAAACTCCATATCAAACGGTGTTCTACACCAACCGTTTCCTTTGTACTACCTTCTTACTACGACAGCAACCTCTTAAAGAACGTATCTTAGGCGATTTTATGCAATTTTTCAGGCCAAAAAATAAAATAAATAGAATATGCTTAGAAATACATATGAATGAATGATATTAAAAATTCAAACATAGATTAATTCGCTCTAGTAAAACACCCGCTGAGCTTTGCTTTACATATAACTGCTGTGAACGAAATTTCGCTCCTCGGACTTTCATTTTGAAAACGATGAACCTCGGGACCTGTCATTGATGTCAACAGACGTAGGTATGTTATTCTAATTAACGAGCGATGAACGCGCTATCAGGCGGCATCGGCACATCAATTAAGTTTCGAACGATGATAGCATCGAGACGAAGCATAGTTCCAATGCTTTTCGGCTTAACTTACCAGCAGTCTGTAATTTTTTGTTTTGTGTCTCTTAATGAAAAGCATCAAAATCATTGATGGTATTTCAGTCAGACGTTTGACTCGAAACTCAAGGATTTTCGTACGACGATATGCAATTTATAAAAAAAGTTTTATTTCATCAATCGTGTCGAACATAAATCGAACCTTGATCGTATGTATTTATGGCCTATTCACGTCTTCGCGTTTCATATATGTATACGATTTGTGGAAAGAGAAAGCTTTATTGCCGTAAGGAAAACAAAAATGGATAAATATGCAAAAGTTGTTAAACCCGAGAAGCTGATGACCTTTACCGATTAGCTGAAAGACACAATAAGAAACATATGGGGCATTTCACGTGAAGCGGACAGCGAAAAAAAATCGAGGTTCTGGATTTCGTTCATATTGTGCATAATGGTACTTCTAGAAGATATGAATGTGGATGCACAAGTTTTTGTTTCTATGAGGTTTAGTTGCCGAGTTATGGGCTTCTGAATAATTGACGAAATTGATAAAAGGTTTTTTTGGAAGCGGATTCTGAGATTCAAAACAAACTCTAAAAAACATTAAACATATTGATTGGTATAGAAAATTAGCTGTTCTTTTTAATGTTGAAATTAGATTTGAAAAATATTTTTTTTTTCCTGTGTGGAACCGGAAGTAGACACTTTAACTCGTAATTTGAATAATTTGGACCAGGTTAATTTTGTTTATTTTTATAACAAAATAAAGCTTAAAGTATACTTATTTTATCATAAAAGTTTTAGAATGGGATGGCCAGTAGTTTCGGAGGTAGGTGAATTTCAATACATAAAAGTCGCATGGGGCGTGGTACCGAGAGCTTGCTTAGGGCAAATAGATGGCTCGAAAACAAAAATTGATTTGAAATGTGATTAGTAGCGCCATCTCTTATTTGAAAAAGGTTTTATTTTCCCATAAAAACCTAATTAAAATATATGACGCATATTTAATATATTTGACGCCAAGCCAGTTCAAATTTTCCGTTATTTTTCGAGTTACTGTTCAACGCTTGCAATGACTATTACTTTCGTTGATAAGTTAAAGAGTCTTAATTATGTTTATTATGTCTCCGTTCGGCTATCGATGTTTCAATCCATTCGATTTGAAGTTTCATCGGAAGACGAAAGACCTAAGAAAAATTCCAAGAATATTAGCAGAAAATAAATTATGTCGAATCTGCTGGAAAAAACTGATCGTAGAAACACCTCTAGTTATTAAAAAAAAAGAACTAGGTTAAGAAACGAGAGCAAAATTGTAAAAATTGTGAAATAAATTCATTTGCCTAAACACAAGTACACTTTTTTTCACTAAGTAAATCAGCATTATCATTTTTTAATATTTTATATTCTATATGTAAGTGATACAAGTTATATATAATAGTTTTAATACAAATATTTTGCTTTCACACTCACTAGCTATCATAATCAAGCTCCCGGTACCACGCCCCATGCGACTTTTTTGTATAGAAATTCACCTACCTTCTAAACTACTGGCCATCCCATTCTAAAACTTTTATGATGAAATAAGTATACTTTAAGCTTTATTTTGTTATAAAAATAAACAAAATTAACCTGGTCCAAATTATTCAAATTACGAGTTAAAGTGTCTACTTCCGGTTCCACACAGGGGAAAAAATTATTTTTCAAATCTAATTTCAACATTAAAAAGAACAGCTAATTTTCTATACCAATCAATATGTTTAATGTTTTTTAGAGTTTGTTTTGAATCTCAGAATCCGCTTCCAAAAAAACCTTTTATCAATTTCGTCAATTATTCAGAAGCCCATAACTCGGCAACTAAACCACATAGAAACAAAAACTTGTGCATCCGCATTCATATCTTCTAGAAGTACCATTATGCACAATATGAACGAAATCCAGAACCTCGATTTTTTTTCGTTGTCCGCTTCACGTGAAATGCCCCATATGCTGACTGCAAGCTTTGATTGTTGTTGTTCGTCCCAATATTGTTGCATTCATGAAATAGGATTTTAGACTTTGTTATTATTTGAACTAGTTTTCAATGACTCAATGCTGCTGACATGTTAATCTTGAGCCATTAGTTGAACAAAATGATATTAAGTTTCCGGATCTGTTGTAATTTAAAAGTTCAGGTTGAATGTCAGCAATAACAACTGCAAAAAAAATTATCATATTTGACGAATTTTTGATAGAAATTTCCATTGATATAATCGAACAACTTGATTGATCCCTATTGTTTCTATTCATCATAAACTAAGAAATAAAAATACACAGCAGATTGCGTCTAATGACGATTGGGACCTCCAATACACTAGCTTATATCTAAAATATCGATTTCATCTAACTGTTTTACATATTATATTAGTATATTGACTTACTTTTTTTTTATTTTAAAGTTTTCAATAGTATCACAAACAAAACACATCCATATTAAAAAAGTCATCTACTAAAAAAATCTATAGCTTCATCCTCTACCGACATCAACTCTTTTCCTAATTTTTGGTGACTTGAACAAACAATATGTTGGATGTGATTCTAAAAACCTATGTTTATTCTCGCGGGGCAAATTCGGTCGTTGGTTACCAAAGAAGTAATTTAAATTCCAAAAATACCTGCCGGAAACAAGATCTCCAGCTCTGCTGTTGAATCCATCTTCGCACTCCCCGAAGATGTAATCTCATTTTGGGTAGTTGTCGGGAATCCTGAGCGTCTAAAACCAGGAACATTAATTAGACTAGCTCTCCAGGTATGAGGTTAGGCTAGTTGGAAGTTTATTCATTCAAGAACCTGATGCTTTGCTTCGGATACTTGGATCGGACCAACAGAAACAACTACGCAAACGTAAAGCAGGCTACCAAGTTGGGTATTGGAATGTGTAAACCTTGCAAAAACCGGACGCTGTTAAGACAGCTCTCGAACAAGCGACGAAATAAAAAATAAATCTTTTTGCTATTAACTCTCGGCAAACAAAGTGAAAATAATTCCTTGCCCATACTACGTGGGGCTAGATTTACCCTATAAGACATTGTATCTTTTCTGTGTATGTATTAAATAGAACGTGCTAAAATGTTTTTTTCTCTATTCTATGTATTTATCAACTAATAATAAAACATAAAAATAGACCATTGTTAAGCATTTATTAATAAAAAATTTGAAACTTTCATAAATTCAACTTAATATCTTTAACTCCCAAAAATCACATGTTTTTTACACGATTTTCAAAAACAGATTATTGTGGCCTTTATCGTGGACAAGAAGATTTAGCCGCTAATAATTGACGTCAAGCCTATCAATGAAAGACTGTGTGCGATCCGTATTCGAGAAACTTTTTTGACGTTTGACTGGTAAATTTTCACGCCCTAACTCAAGATGAAAATGAGGCAATGAACAATGATTTTTGTAACCTTCTTAAAAGGTTTTATGATTCTCTGCCATCAAAAGATTAGAAATCTCTACTGAAGGACTCAACGCATTGGCTGAAAAAAAGAAACACATCGGCCAAAAAACGACACCGGACAAAGACTTGTCGACTTTTTGTGCAGTAAGAACCTTTTCATAAACTCCACTTATTCAGTCAGATAAACCAAATAATTCAGGTGAGGTAAGCCTCCAGGATTCTAGATATGTGGTCTTTCCGTTGGGTTAACTGCTATTTCGACCACTATCTAGTCAAGGCCCAATATTGATCCCGAATTTCACTCACATATGAAATCAAAGCAAGGCCAAGTTCAATGTTGAAAAACTTCGAAACTAAACGGTGGAAACAGAACACACATCTGCTTTGGAAACTTAATTAGCTCTTGCTGAGTCCAGGGGTTAAGGCTGATAGAGAGCTTCATGGCAAATTAGTAATCAATGTGAATACGAGTGTGGGGCGATTCGACTTTTTTTTATCACTGATTAACTCAGGTACCTATTCAGAGCTAGTTGAACTCAAATGTTGGTGCACAGTCCTTCTTCCGAGCTTGGATACAAACCAGGGATCCTACATGCAAAAAGCCAGTGCGCTGCCCATTAAGATACTGAAGCTTCCCTTTTTCAGAGAGTAGCTAATAAAATAATTAGACGTAAGAAATGACAGTATTTTGACAATGTTTTGACAGTATTTTGACACTATACCAACGTAAAAAGCAGTAAATCACATTAAACAAGGCTTTAAATCACGCAGAAGTCAATGAAGGGCTGTATCCTGGCGCAAGTGTCCTTAGCGACTCAGACCCGGTGAAAAAGAGACAGACTTTGTCGAGCGCTTGTGTCTCCATACTCGATGAATCACCGTTATCAACCAATTCATGCAATGAAAGCGTTTTGTCACACCTCTTAGCGGAATTCCGAAAGGCCAGAGACCACTCGAAATCTAATAAAGCGCCGAGCATTGATGAGACCTCTACAAAGCTCCTGAAAATAAGTGAATTTAATGCTTTAAGGTCAATCGATGGATTGATCGTGACCATCTGGCAGCTAGAATATATGGAAAAGGTGAAAACCGAATCTCAAGCGGCGTCTCTAGGGACGAGCAAGTGGAGTCAGACCAGTCAAAGCTGATAGCAGATTGTCTCTAGGAGTACCGAAACGGAGGACGCGATTATTGAAGCGAGGCGAATAGAGGTGGTGTATTACTGAAGCCAAGGCTCAATACGAATCATACCTATAGTATCTCGATATTGATAATAATGATGATACACTACATTTACCGAAACTTACATTGAAATGTTATTGGTCACCTCTTCGATTCAAGTAATTTTTTTTAATACTGTTATTTGGAAAAGAATATTCTATATATATGAAGTCTATTTGAATTGTAATTTCATATTTTCCTCCAACTAATCGATTTTATTTTTAACTAGCTGATATTTTTTGTAGCTCACTAGAATCGACGATTTGTTGTATTAATTTAGTTCTTTTATCGAATAATGTCGTCTTTTTAGATTGTAGGTAAGTTTGCAAATTTATTTCTCCTAACTGACAATCCTCCACTGTTAGTATCTTTTGTCCGGCAGTTTAATTGCTTAGCGGTTGTTTAGGTTTTTCTTGCGATTCGCACTTCAGCTGACTTTTGTTCGGCGTGTGCAATGTTGAATATGTTTTTCTTCTTCTAGTTGCGATGGCTTTATTTGAGGGTTACATAATATGACAGACGACGCTAGTTGACCGAAATAAAAATATAACTGAGCTGATTTTTATTCGATCAGCTTTTGTTGTACTACCATCACAACAAAATCATATGCAAAACATATCATCATCATCATCGGGGCACTACAGCCCGAATCGAGCCTTAGCCTTCTTAATGCTTGGCCTCCATTCGTCTCGGTTCAGTGACCGCGTCCTCCAGTCCGGTGCTCGCAAAAGTGACCTGCTGTCAGCATCTATCGAACAGTGGCGGCTCGTCAGGGACGGCAAGGTCGGCAGTGCCGACCCAAAACTCCTGTCCAGTTCATGCAGAGTGAAATTGTTAATTTTATAAAATATTCCTTTTTATATTATTATTTTATAAAAAAAAATCTTATGTGTGCTTTAGCTTTATTACTTTTCAAACATTTGCTAATTATTACACATTGCGCCTGTTCATCTACTTTGTTATAATATTGAATTCCTACCAATTCTCTTTGATAACATACATTTAGGCTTCTTATTTATTCCGGGTCGGCAAGCCGTTGATGAAATCCAAATTGCCTTGCAAAATCCAAATATGCTGGCGGCCGGTGAACGACCTTGCCACTCATAGTTATACACACTGCAAGCCCTATTCTGGGTCGGCAAGCCGTACTCAAATCATTTTCGCTGCCGTCGCGATCGATGCTTGAGACTTTGTTGTGTACATCAGCGTTAGCAACCATGAACACTAGCGGGCCGAATTGAACTATGAAAAATGATAGTTGTATTTCATATCATTGTTCGGTTCGCATTTTTTTCCACTCGGAAACACTGAGCCGTATATTTTCATGTGTTGGCTAAGTAGAGTTTTCTTTGGGCCGATGCATAGGATAATTTATGGGTCGGCGTGCCGTGCCTGAGATCATATACATATATTTCTCTCAGCAAATTTGCAATGCTTTAGTATGCTGTTAAAATGTTTTCGCGAGATACAGCTGCATGTATGCAGATAATTTTTATTTTAATTATTTGTGAACTTTAGTTGTTTTAGAATAAAAATTGTTTGGTCTGACGTATAAATGTTTGTTAAAAATATAAATCTAAATTTGTAATAAATATCACACTCATATTTATTAAAATTTCAATCTTATATTGACTTTAATAGGAAAAGGACTTTTTAAAAAAGTAAATAAAAATTAATAATTTACGATTATGTTATTTATTACATTTCACGCCTATTCGGTTTAATAGATATGCACTTTTATAGTGTGCATTTTTGATTCATGCATCCAAGAATTTTGCTTGGTAAAATTTAAAAAAAAAACTTTCAGCTTAAGCTTATAGCGTATAGCTTGTGAAAAGGTAAATACCGTCAATGTACCAATATTTAAAATGTGTCTTATGTGTGTTGGGACTTTGTCGTTGGTTTACAAAATTCGAGAAATTATTGTTGAGTATGCTATTTTATGCATATTTTTGTGGTAACGTATACTTCTTTTATTAATTGCCGACCCATTCGAAAGCATCACGAGCCGCCACTGCTATCGAATCTTCCCAGCGCTTGCGTGGCTTACCGACTGGCCTGGCTCCGCTCGCTCGCCCCTTGAGAGACCGTTTGGGGATTCGATTGTCGTATTCACATTGATTGTAAATTTGAGCTAAGGATCTTTACCAGCTTTAACCCCTTGACCCAACAATAGTTGTCGTGCGATTACTTGACTTTTCCACGTTTAGGCAGGCATCCTGCATTGTCCGAGGCCGTAGAAATTGAAATAAAAAGCTACTGTATAGAAAACCCTAAAGTGGTTTAAAAGAGATAAAAAAATATATAAAATACATGGTATTTCAGTTAGCTACTATTACAATATTAAACATATATGTAGTTAATCAAAGACTTCTGCTGATAGGAAAATGGTGACGTGGCTTCAAACGAAGACACCATTGAACCAGTAATAGTAAATATAAATTTAAAAAAAAAATTAAAAAAATGGCATCAGATTTATTGAATGGTGCTTCTGCCGGGAGACTGTGACCCATCTGAATGAAAACAAACCCATTTGTTTACTAAATGGTGTGATCATTTTGTCGCATTCATATTTCATCTTAGGAACTTCAAAGTATCTCATATTAGGATACCTCGATGAATAGAGAATAAATAGTATGATCTTATTTTACTACAGGGTGAACGATATGAAGCGTTACCAATTTCACATCGGTCATATCCGTCAAACCACTCATGACTGCTACGTAAAATTTGTTCTGCTGACAGTTTATTATGTAAATTGTTTACAAGCCAAAAGCATTTGCGTCTCAAAATAAAAGAATAAATATTATTCGATATGGAATTGAAACGTGATAGTGTGATCGTGTTATATTTCCCTAGAAAATCACAACCAGCTATTGTTCGTAAGTTCGGCCACCTCAAAGTGAATAAAATGTTTGTGTATCGCACAAAAATCGTTATACTGATACAGGCAGCATTGCTAAACGCTGTGGTGGTGAACCAAAAAAAAACATCAACATCACCTGAAATGGTTCGAAAAGTGAAGATGAGGCTTGAGCGAAATCCACGTTGAAGTGGAAGGAAAATGGCTAAAGAACTGAAAATATCCCAACACAGCGTTGGACGCTTATTGAAAAATGAATTTAAGATAAAGCTTTACAAGTTCCAAAAAGTACACGATCTGATACCAAAGCAAAAAAAAGTTCGCTTTGAACGAGCGAAGGAGTTGTTGCGCTTGCACGAAAGTGGTCAATTTCCGAACATTGTGTTCTCTGATGAAAAAAAATTCCCAATTTAGCAATTCATAAATTCCCAAAACGATCGTGTTTACTTGACCGAAAACATATGAGAATTCGAGTCTTCGAATGGCCACCAGAAGTAATTTCCCAACACAAGTAATGGTTTGGGCAGCAGTGACCGCAGATGGACGCTCTCCAATTGTTTTTATCGAGCCTGGCGTCAAAGTGAATGCAAATTATTATCGGGAAAATGTTTTGGAAGCTACTTTAGAGCCGTGGGCACGCAAACATTTCGATCGTAGGCCATGAACGTTTCAACAAGACTCGGCACCGTCTAACAAAGCTCGTGTGAACCTAGAATGGCTAAAAAAAACCATGTTCCCCACTTCATTTCAACCACACAATGGCTTTTGAATTCCCCAGATGCAAATCCGATGGACTTTTCCATCTGGTCCATTTTGAAGAAGAACAAAAAAATATGCCAGTATGGATGCGCTGAGGAAAGTGATTACACGTAAATGGGCCAAAATATCTTAAAATCATATTCGTGCAGTATGCAACTCGTTTTTTGACCGTCTGAAGGGAAAAGTCAAGGCGAAAAGTAATCACATCGAGCTAAAGTAAAGGGCTCCTGAATTTTTGATTACTTTCACACACTTTTGTCTTTGAATGAATAAAAAATATATTCACACACAAAAATATGGTCTTTTGAATAGGTAACACTTCATATCGTTCACCCTCTATTTATATTTTGAGATACACGCATATCTCATAAATGACACTCTTACCTTAAATCCATGCACGCAGTTTCTTCGTTCTTGTATAAGTTTTAGTAGATATTATATTGACTTTATATAGTAGCTACCATACTGTTTCTGAAATTTCCAAAAATTTACTTTCAAACTAATCATTGAACTAATTCGTGATTTTACTATCACCAGTATACGCAACCTCAGTTTTAACAAAAAGTTTCAGAAAATATTTCAGAAGGAAGAAACACTCCGAATTAGAGGGCTACAATGAAAGGAAAATTATTCATGCCCACCAGTATAAAGGCAACCGGCAACAGTATGGAAAAAAACTCTAAATTCAATAAATCAGAATGTGAACAAGAAAAAACTTAGCTGCTAACTTGCTGAGGAAAGTTTCTTTTCATTTACGAACAACTAACATGACTTGCATGTAAATCAGGCGACAATTAGTTGACTTCAATTTACCTTTCCTGTTCTACGATTCTAGGCAATCAGGCTTATCTTCAGTGCAGTAAGTTCACTGACAACTTCTATTTGTGCTGGAACGCTGATCAAGTTTGCAATGAAAGTAGGTTGATACAAGTCCAAACTGCTTGCTTTTACCTGTCTTGGATGCAGTTTCGATTCGCAGCGTTAATGGCGGAATTCAGTGCAGGTCATCATGTCTGGTCTAATTAGGGCTAATATAACATGATTGCAGCAATTAATGGGGACGAGCATTTTCACATTTGTCCGGATAATTTCAATGGAAATTACACTGCAACTCTGTACATCCAACAAGCGAGTGCATTCTTGGAAAAAGGTACATGTGAGTATGTACTAGGTGCAATTGCAACCAGCGAAAATATCTTTTTGGCTTTTTAGTGGTTTCACAGTAGAACAACCGGAGCCTAGTCATCTCCAGTTGATTTTCGTATGAAAAATGCATCGCTGCAACCGACTAAGTATACCCACCGATTCTAGACTATAAGTACGCTGGTTATTAATAGCTTCTCTCGACTTTTGCACTTTACTCTGATTGCACCCAATGCACTCGTTGTACATCTTCCTAACCATAATACATCCCGTAAGCAATTTTCACAAGGATCAGTTGCCAGCCTGAATTCTATTTTTCACTGTGAATAAGTATCAATTTTTCCTGTACTTTATCAAAACTAACGTTGCTGGTCGATTAAGGAATATTTTCTCAAATAATTTTAAATGAAACTCATTTCGAGATCAGCAATGCGAGTTGCATCATTTCAGCTTGAATGATGATGGGATGGTGATTATCAAGTAATCAAAACAAGATTGAAAGTTTGTATTCTTAATGCATAGCTAGTTATCTAGCTAGCTATTATTATAGTTTATTTAGCTATGATTAAATAGATGTTGTACGAGTTAGAATGAGCTGAGATTAATCATGTAAAACATTCGATTAGCTCTGATATTAAAGAGAAAGACTTTAAACAAAGATTGGACGAAATGATGTTGATGCAAAGTTTTTTCAGTATTTTACCTACAACACACTTAACAAATCAAGCATTTTTTTTCATTCCACTTTACAACTTTAAAAAAAATGAATTTGTTTTTTCTGCTTTCTTCGAATCTATTGTGTCTCAGAAGTATTGTTAGCAATTAGGTAAAGATTAAAACTGTCGAAACGTGCAAATGAGGCAAAAACAGCTATTGGTCAGAGACAAAGAGCCGAAAAATTGACTGAGTCAAAAAGAAAATTGAGGGGAAAAACAGCTCCGAAAAAAACAAAGGAGCCCTGAAACTCAAGCTTTGGTAATTAAAGTTATGAAAGATTTGTCGTTATACTACGGATCAACAATCCTAAAAAATGTGAACTCGATAAGAGGTATAAGTAAAAAAATGTTAGCAACTCTGTGTCACAACTGTTCAACTGACGAGAAACCGCATCATATATACTGCCCTAAAGGTTCAGATTCGTGGTGTGAGTATCAAAAACGTAAAGCAACTAAAAATTTTTCTGAATATAAGCATCTTCCTAATTTTTCTGAAGAAATTTACAATATTTTCAAACCAATATAATATAGGACTAACTCCCATCCTACAAAATAACACAGTGAGGCCGGTTGACGAGGTCTGGATGGAGATGAAGGCAGCAATCAAAGCCGCTGCAGAATAAGTGGTTGGGTATGCAGCTCGGCGCAAAAGAAATAACTGGTTTGACAACGATTGCCAGGATGCACTGAACAAGAAAAATCAGGCATATAAACAGTTCCTTGAAAGGAACACCAGGACGAAGAGAGAAAAATATGAAAACCTCCGACGAGTAACAAATAAGATCATTAGATGTAAGAAACGAAAATATTATGACGAGCAATTACAGAGCATAGATGAAAATCTGGCGAGCAATAAAACTAGGCAAGCTTACAAGGTAGTGAAATGTTTAAGACGTGGATACCAGGCTAAGATGACACTCTGTAAAGACGAAATCGGCAATATCATCGCCGAAGATAGCCAGATTAAGGAGAGGTGGGCCTGCTATTTCAAAGAACTCCTTAATCCTGCACATGCCTCAATAATATCAGAGCCGATAGACGTCTCTGACGAAGTCGCGATCGCACCCCCAACGCTGGAAGAAGTCAATGCTGCCATTAAAATCCAAAAATACAATAAAACGCCGGGCATTGACGAGATTCCGGTTGAGCTAATCAAATACGGTGGAAGCTGCCCTATAAAAGCCACAAATTGATCCAGCACATCTGGGGTCCGGAAAAAATACCGCAGGAGTGGTGCAAATCCATCATATGCTCTATCCACAAAAAAGGAGACAAACTTCGGTGCGAAAACTACAGAGGCATATCGTTACTTTGTAAGTCCTATAAGATACTGACGAAAATATTAAAAAATAAAATAAATGTATACGCTGAAAAGGTCTTTGGGGAGTACCAAGGAGGCTTTAGGTCTGGTCAATCAACTACGGATCAGCTATTCACAGTCAAACAAGTGCTCGAAAAATGCTGGGAATTTAACATAGACGTCCATCAGATTTTCGTGGACTTTAAACAAGCATATGACAGTATTGACCGAAACATACTGTAGAAATTAATGCTATACTTCGGCATCCCGGCAAAACTAGTCCGGCTGACCAAAATGACGATGACGTCGACAGCATCACAAGTCAGAATCAACAACAGTCTGACTGACGCCTTTGACACAAATGTCGGACTAAAGCAAGGCGATGGGTTGGCCCCTCTGCTGTTAAACCTAGCACTAGAGTACGTGATAAGGAAGATTCCTGTCGACACAGAAGGTACGCTTCTGTATAAGTCGAACCAATTAGTGGCCTACGCGGATGATATTAACATCTTGTCACGTTCCTTCACATCCGCCAAAGAACTCTTGAAACTTGACCAGGAAGCCAAAGAAGTAGGCCTGAAGATCAATCAGACGAAAACAAAAATCATGACGCAAACAAGAAAGAAGACCTCCATCAGACGAAACATAATTCTGGACGATTATAATTTAGATAATGTGGACAAATTTATATACTTAAGCTCGAAATTAACAACGAAAGACAGGGAAACTGATGGAATTAAACGGAGAATACAGCTCGCTAATAAAACGTTCTACTCCTTTCTGGCCCTACTGAAGACAAGCTGCATACACAGGAAGACGAAGCTCCAAGTCTACAAATCAATAATCAGACCTGTGTTGTGCTACGGGTGTGAAACTTGGACCCTTACTTAAGCATCCGCAAATATGTTGAACGCTTTCGAAAGACGGGTCCTCAGGCGTATAATTGGAGCTAAACAAGAGTGTGACCAATGGCGGATAAGGTACAACCACGAGTTTTACGATGTTTTTGACGAGCCAGAGGTTGCTACAATAATCAAACTGCGGAAGCTGCAATGAGCTGGTCACGTGCAACAAATGGACGAGCATCGAGTACCTAAGAAGCTATTTGACCAGTGGGAAAACCCAAAAAACGCTGGTCTGACTCTGTTGCCGAAGACAGCGCAAAGCTGCTCGGTTTTCGAAATTGGAGGACGCAGTCTTTGGACCGAGACACTGGAGGCGTCACCTGCGAGAAGCCAAGGCCCGAGAGGGGCTGTAGTGGTACGACGACAACGACGAATATATGAGAATTTAGCACGAGAAGATTTATTGAAAATGTGTCTTGGCCGAAACACCCAAAACAACAACGAGAGCTTGAATAGATCCGTTTGGAGTATGGCACAAATGCATTTGTTTAATGGCTCACAGATAGTGGAAATTGCAACCAAAACTTTGGTATGTGTTTTCAATGAAAGACTGAAACCTGTTTTAAAAATTATAGAGGTATTGGGAATTCAAATCGACTCTATGGCTATAGAATTCGTCAATACTCGCGACGATAGATGCATTCGCGTAGTGAACGTCTAAGCCTTAATTCGCCTAAAGGCCAAAACTGAGCGAAGAAAGCCTAAATTGGCTGAGAATGATAATTTCAAGAAGAAAAAGACATACTATAAAGGAGAGTGTGTAACGAAAATTGATTTTTTGTAAAAAAAAAACTTGGAACGTGTTTTTCGCAAAACAACTATTTTGCATGCTGCGTTGTAAATTTCTCTGAAACGAATCGACCGATCTTCTTCAAATTTCGACCACGTATTTGACACATGTGCAACTATCGACCGAACTAGATTCAAGTCAAAATAATAATATTTAATATTTTTGGCAACAAATTGCCTAAAAAACCGTAATCTTACAAATATTAATTATTCTAGTTCGGGTCATAGCGAATCTCTATTTAACTTAAATCTTTTCAAATTTTCTGTTTCAGATGATTTAAACTCGAGGTTTTGACAACGCAAACAGCTTGTCACTTTTTTTATATTTAGTTTGTTTATATTATTATTATAAAAACATTACAATGTAAAATCAATAAAAACAATTTTTTCTTATACTTTAAGAATGGATTTGTATGATCCAAAAACAACTACACTTTTATCTACTGTAGTTTTCCTAAAACAAAATCCCAAAAAAGCCTTTGTTTGAGGTAATAAAGTTGGGAACGTCTTCTCAAAAGCCACAGTAGTGTCATCCAGATACTGCAAAATAAAAAACAGTTAAACAGTATGTCTAACAAAACGAATGCTTTGAAAAACCTGTTTAGTCTCTTCTCCCTTACTTCTATGAAAATGTTTGTTGATTGAATTGAAAGAACGTTTTTATACTCACAATGATAAGATGTGCCCCGATCCTTCGATTTTTCAATTTTTCAATTCTGCCATCGTTTTTACTAATTTTCGAAGAAAATTAGTATTAAGCTACAAAAGATATATATATCATATATATATATATATATATATATATATATATATATATATATATATATATATATATATATATATATACATATATATATATATATATATATATATATATATATATATATATATATATGTATATATATATATATATATATATATATATATATATATATATATATATATATATATATATATATATATATATATATATATGTATATATATATATATATATATATATATATATATATATATATATATATGTATATATATATATATATATATATATATATATATATATATATATATATATGTATATATATATATATATATATATATATATATATATGTATATATATATATATATATATATATATATATATATATATATATATATATATATATATATATATATATATGTATATATATATATATATGGCATAAAGATATATATACATAACATCACATAAAGATGTATATATCATATATATATATATATATATATATATATATATATATATATATATATATATATATATATATATATATATAAATATAAATATATATATATATATATATAATATATATATATTTATATATATATATATATATATATATATATATATATATATATATATATATATATACATATACGAGGTCTGGCTATTAAATAACGAGACTGCGCGCCTAGAGGGCGCCGTAGAGGGGTGGGGAAAAAAAATGAGTAGTGCGTTGAGTATCTAGATATTTTGTCTATGCACGTACCAAAACACGGCCTCGTCACTATTATTGTATTTGTGCAGGAGAGGTTTGAAACGAACGTGTTTTTTTCTCGTGCCGAAAACCATGTTTGACGAAAAACAGGAGCAACGTATCAATCTCAAATTTTTCGTTAAATTGAAAAAAACTCCGACTGAGTGCTATAAATTGTTGCAAGAGGCCTATGAGGACAATTCTCTGTCTCGTGCGCGTGTTTTTGAGTGGTGTAAGCGCTTCAGTGAGGGCCGAGAGAGCACTGAAGATGACCAACGCCCAGGTCGCCCTGTCACTGTTTCAACTCCGGAAACAGTGACCAAAATCAACCAAATTGTGCGTGCAGATCGTCGAATGAGCATCCGAATGATTACCGAAACTGTCAACGCCGATAAAGAAACGGTTAGACAAATTTTACACGAAGAATTACACCTGACAAAAGTCTGTGCGAAGTTCATGCCAAAAAACCTGACTGCTGACCAAAAGCTCTTGCGTCAACAGGTCTGCTCAGATTTCCTTGAAAGGTTAAAAAAAGATTCCGGACTGATGAAAAACATTATTACTTGCGACGAAACGTGGATTTTTCAATACGATGTTGAAGCAAAGCGGCAATCGATGCATTGGAAGACGCCTGAATCACCCAGAATCAAAAAAGCAAGGATGTCCAAATCAAAATTCAAGCCAATGTTGATCGTTTTTTTCGACATTAACGGTATCGTGATGACTGAATGGGTTCCAGAGGGTCAGACTGTCAACCAGACTTACTATTTGTCAGTTTTGGCAACACTGCGAGAACGAACTCGTAAGAAACGGCCCGAGTCGTGGAAGAACAACTCGTGGATTTTGCACCAGGACAACGCACCTGCCCATAACGCGCTATCTGTGAAGCAGTATTCGGCCGGTAAGCGCACTCCAGTGCTCGAACACGCGCCGTACTTGCCAGATTTGGCACCATGCGACTTTTTTTGTTTCCGAAGATAAAATCTGCTTTGAAAGGGACCCGATTTGAGTCGATGGAAGCGGTAAAGCAAAAAACGGCAGAGCTCCTAAAGGCCCTCACCAAAGAAGACTTCCAGCACTGCTTCGATCAATGGAAAAAACGCATGGAAAGGTGTGTGGCGAGGAAAGGAGAGTATATTGAAGGGGAGCATTCGAATGTAGAATAATTTTTATAATAAAACCGTTTTTCGTAACCAGTCTCGTTAGTTAATAGCCAGACCTCGTATATATATATATATATATATATATATATATATATATATATATATATACATATATATATATATATATATATATATATATATATATATATATATATATATATATATATATATATATATATATATATGTATATAAATATATATATCAGGTGCTCCTATATTTCCAAGCAGTGTAAATTTTTGTTAAAAAAGTAATAGGAATGAAAACTTATTATGTTTTTAGTTTGTCTATGATAAAGAATTTTAATTTTTGAGCCTGGTGTAGGCGCTGAAAGCCTAAAAGTAGGCAAGGATTTTTTTTTCCAATTTTGATTTGTCATAGCTTCTAAGAAAAACAATAGATCATCGTAAAATTTGCAGAGCGTGTTGATGTAGACTAGAACTTAACACAAATGGATTTTCAAGATTGTGCGGGCAACCCTGAAGCTACAGCAGGCTCCTGAAAAAAAAACGTTCAAATCATCAACCTTCCTGAAAAATTTTTGATTTTTGAAAATATATTCAAATTATTGATAAATTTTCACTTTTGTCCACCAAGTCAAATAAAAATTTCCAAAATGCCGCGTTAAACACGAACGGCAACCCGTGATCAAATTATCTCTGTTTTCAGCACTCAAAATTTCTGCTCACGAGAACTAACGATCGGATAATGCGATCAATATGAAATTTACAGGGCACATTGGAATTAGCTAGGACCAAGTCTGACAGAAGTGATTTTGAAATACGAGCAATACTGTGGCAAGGGTGCCACGTGGAAAAATCGCTGAGAAAAAAAACTGATTTTTGGCCTTTAGCTTCCGATTTCCTTTATTTAAAATAAAGGTTTTTTCCCTATAACTTCCGATACAGTCACGAGATCAAAACGGAATTCATGTGATAAGTGGATCTTATTGCAATTCTAAATCTGTAGGAATTTCGTTGAAAAATCGTGAAAGGGCTGCCAGCTATGATGAATTTCGTAATTTATTGACATTTCTTTATCGAGCGATGTTGTCATATAATTTTCAAATGGGAATGATCCTGCAATGACAATTAACCACAAATATTTACGTTTCAAAAATTTAAAAAGTTTGGACGGTGGTAGCCCTTAAATTATATTCACTCCTATAACTTACAGCGCAGCCATTCAATCGAAACGAAACTCATAGGATGGGTTTAGTACAACGTGAAGTAGATATGATGCTAGCACATGATTGCCAGCACCAGACAATTTCAAAAATCTTGCACCAGCAGATGCTTTCATTTTGTATTCATAAGAAAATATTTACAATCAAATAAGCAACCGATATTCAAATTTTCCGAGTTTTGGAAATTTTTCGGAGGCAACCCCAGACATAGTTTAATCGCTGAAACTTTCAATGATATCCTTGGATGAAAACGAAATTTAAAGGATAGGTTGATTAAGCATATTATGGTAGATTTATTGCTGCTGTGTTGGATAAATGTTGCCAGCACTGAACATTTTCATCATTTGTGTTATAGAAAATTCTGTCAGAAAATGATATTTGTTCCTTTGAGTAAGAAATGGTTGATATGATACTACAAAGAAGTTTTTAACGTCTTCACGCATTTTTAAATCCTTCAAAGATAATATCTTCGAAAATTAGTTTTCTAGCGGTTCTGATGCGCTAGATTTTTTCATCGTTAAGGCTGGTACTGAGTTAATCGTGAAGCTGAATTTTGACACGTCCCCATTATCTAGTCATTCTTTCGAGCGAAAATTTTGGCAATTGAGAAAAGCGGAGACACTGCTAATTTCTGACGGATAAAATGTCAAGAATTTCAATTTTCGATCGGTTTTGGTATTGGAAAAACATTTTCACAATTCAATTTTCAAATTCAAACACCGAATGCCACTTTTTAGCTCGAAAGAATGAACTGCACATCCTAAATTGGCGTGAAATGATTAGAGATATGGGTCAATGCCATCTGCATTTCAATTCCAAAGGCAACTTTTGGCGGAAAAACGCAACTTTTCCCGCTAAGAAGTGAGTACAACTCTTGGTTATTTTCAAACTAAATTTTCGCCGAAACAAATTTCACGTGAAATTTGGTATGAAAATTTCACGTGAAATGGAAAACAGTACATAGGATTATGTGTAGTCAAATTCGAGCAAAAAGGAGCAAATACATCTACGAATTTGAGATGAAAAATGATTTATTAATGAAAAATGATGTATCAAAGCTCTTAAATAAATCAAGGTACAAAAATCACAAAATTTTGTTTCAGGAGTTAAATGAATTTATGAATTTGTTTACAGGCCTATCGGTTGCCACTCACAGACCAAAAAAGTTGGATGGGAATCCTAATGATAAACATCCCATTTTTTCCAATTTGCTTTGTAATAAGCTCATTAGCCTCCGATCTTACAATCTAGCTTTTAGTACTATAAAAAATTCATTTGAATTCAAATCCCATTAACTTCTTATTCAACCTATTAGTTCCAAGTTGTTGGGTAGAATTTGGAATGCAAGCAATGCATACTAAGGAATCAAAATATTTTCAAATGATTCTCATGCTACTGTAAAACGAGAGCAGTATCATTATTCATTTTATTCTTCTAACGCAATCATTAAGTCAATAATAAACTAATATCTCCGATTATGCACTTTTTTGCATGTTTGTCCTACTTAGCTCGCCATAAAGTTTGAAGAATTGACTAAAAGACGATAGATGCTAATAAGATACATATGTTGCGATTTTCATCAAAATTTCATGGCTAGGCATTTTTTTGCAGGTGAATGGTGAGAATTTCACGGATATATGCTTCGATTAATTTTGAAAATATAAATGAAAAAAATTGTATGGGAATATCTTGTTAGAGTTTTTTCTTATAGTCATTTGTTTTTTTTTGTAATTTTGTAATTTTGATGTATTAAAACGCCAAAATGAAATTTTAGATTGTAAAATGAAATTTATTGGTTCATATCTAGATTTTATTCAATTCTCTTCGCCAATTAGTATTAAGACTATCTTTTTATCCTAACGATGAAATATTTTCTGAAGACTTAGATTGCTGCACAAAAACTTTATTTGTGATTCAGATCGCTAACAGTTGTTCCATCAATTTAATTGAAAACGTTAAAGAAATGTCCCAATTAAATTTAAAAAAAATCCAGTGCTTGAACACCGCTGAAGGGACTGAGTTCCGAAGAAAGACAGAGTAACTGTTTAGATTTTGAACGCATGATTTAACAAATTTGCTCCTCATCGCAACCGACTTGCATCGAAGGCTAGGTACCATTATGGTTCACCATAAGGCGGCAAGGTTCTTAGGGTAAGCACTCATATGAGTTTCAAAATTTTGGATAGTAAAACACTTGTTACTTTATATATGATTCTTATTATAAGAACATTTGATGGTGGTGAAAAAATATGAAAATTGTCAATGCTAGCAGCACTTTGCTAGAGTTGCAGGCAAAAATATAACTGCTTCACATCAAGATCAACACACCCTGCAAATTTCGTTTTCATCCAATGACGTCATTGGAAGTAACAGAAATGGAAAGACCTTCAAAGTTGCCATCCAATATTTTTTTTAAAACTTCGAAAATTCAAAAAGTAGTTATGTACTTATTTTCACTGTATTATCATATGGAAATTTAATGGTGATTTCTTTCAGTATGACATACATTAAAATGCCTGCAAACCTTTGTTATACCAAAGCTGATTCACGTTGAGGCCAACCTACCCTGTGAATTTTGTTTCGATCCGATGACTGTGTTGGAAGTTATAGCGAAAAAAGATAATCAGGTTTACCACCCACGAGCGCTTCACAATTTTAGAAATTGAAAAGTTAGTTGTGCACTTTCATGATAAAGTCATTCTTTTTTCAAAACGTAATGGTAGCATCCCATTGTCAAAAAATATCAAAAATTACCATAGCTGGCCAACCTGTCTCAACTTGGAAAGGAAATTTTACCAAATCTTTTTGTAATTTGGTAACTGAATCGCTAGCTATGAAGCAAAAAGCTTTTGTTCCGCTGAAATTTTTTCAAGATAGCGCCACAGGTTTGCCGGTTTATTCATTAAACTTCCATCAGGCTTGGTCCTATTAAAGATCAATACATCCTATGAATTTCAACTACATAGATTGGTTTCTTTAATTTTGATTTCTCGCGAATACGAATTTCTGGTCCTACGTGATTTGGTAGAAGGTTACCGTTCGTATGCGATGAGGAATATTCAGAAATTTCAGTCTGACTGAGTACAGCTCATCAAATCAAATAATATCAAATTTATAACTAGTTTGCATTTTTCTCAAAACGCAAAAATATTTTCGGGAGACTCGATTTTTGAAGGATTTCTGTTTTTGTGTCTGCCGTAGCTACAAAGACGCCTACGCATTCATCAAAACGTAATTCTAGTGCCCGGAAATGTTGTAATGATCTACAACATATTGGAAAACTAGTAATCCGAAATTTTAATAATTTTGTTTGCTTCTCTTAAGCACTTAGCAGTGTTAAAAATGTCCAAAATGTTATCATGATCAAAGTAAAACCGTTCTTATTTTTGGCAAATATTTTGTTTCCGCATATATATATAGGGTACGAATCAATTCACTAAAACCTCTGCGGTCACCAAAGGATTACAAATTTGTTTATGCAGATTAAAAACTTTATGTATTATATGTACCAATCTTCATCATCGACACTACAACCAAAGTCCCGTCCTGGCCTCTTTCAACAAGTATTTCCACCGGTTCTAATCGTGAGCCGATGCAATTCAGTTAGGTAGCTCGAAGCTCTGAGCTTCCTAGTTAACGTCATCCTTCCAAAGCAGGTAAGGTCTCCATCGCTGCCGCTTGCTATAAAATCTACCACAACGGGACTCCCGAACAAGATCTTCTTCATTCATATGAGCTAGGTGAACATATATCATTACAAAGCTCACTTTACCTTTGTAATTATAATTGATTCCTGGTAGATTGCGTACATCTCATTACTGTGGCATCTCCGGAATTGCCCTTCGAGACATACTTATCCATCACTCCGTGAAACTTTCATTTTGAACGAGGCTACTTTCTGCTGAGCACCTAAGTCACGGATCCATATATGAGTCCTCGTAAGACTTCATACATGAACAGCGGCTCGAATTATATTGTTCCATATTTCAGCAGCTCCTTTTATAGGTATCAAGGTAGTTGGAGGTTCGGACTTCTTCAAATTCATGCTTCACTACTCCGTTTCGTGACGGGAGCATATCAAGTATTTTTTGGATTGGTGGAACCCCAATTCTTCGGTGAGTTGACCGTTTAACTGCTCATAAAATTAAACTTTCCATCATTTCGTGATTCAAATCAGATAGTCCTCTTTGTCTTGACAATTTATGCAGTATGGTGTGTACTGCGTCATATTTCGGACTATTTTGTAGAACTTCTGCGCCTGGAGCAAATCTTGCTGTTTACTTCGCTCTATCTCACAGCTCAGGTTTCCCACAGGTTGTATTCTTCCCATCTGTGAAGTTTCTTTTCTCTTCTTCTAAGCTCTTTGTATTCTTCGTCGCGTGCTCGTGTTATATGAGATTGCTGCATTTGCTTAGTCCGCAGCATTGCTACATTCAGTTCAGCGTTGCCAGATTATGGGTTTAATCCCAAAATGGGGGATTTGAAGTGCTCCCGAGGATTTTTCGGGGGCCAAATATTGAGAATGATTTCTTGGGGGGAAACCCCCGAAAAAATTAATAGACAGATTGAAGCATGACGCTTTAAATAAAAAATGAGTTATACGCAGCACCAAAGGTAATATTTGTCTAATCTAGTTTTACCGAAAATGAATAAAGTAAAGAAGTCACACGACAACTCTTGAATGAGTCTAGGGTAGAGAACTATAGAGAACATAATCACAAATTTACAATCAATGTGCATACAAGTGTAGAGTCACGACTCACTTTACCCCTGATTAATTCATGTTCCTATCCACAGTTAGATGAACTCTAAGCTTAATGCGCGGACCCTCGTCCGAACCTGGATTTGAACTAGCGACCCGACTCACAAGAAGCCAATGCTCTATCAGCTAGGCTACTCAAGCTTCACCGAAGGTGAATGCCACCTACTTAATGACATATAGGTGTTGGATTCTGGATCCCTTTCAAAACATCATCCTCATCCAACATTTCTGAATAGGATATATCCCCGGCTCTATTTTCTATTACTAAGAATTGCACATTGCCATACGCACTTGTGCATAGAAGAATATGAAGATAGAAGAATATAAACTTCAACCGCAGCTTTTTGCTTGGTTAGTTGTTAAGTACTAGACATGGGTAACGCAGCAAATTTTGAGGCGCTGATACACTGATACCTGCGCTGATAGCATTGCGCTATGATACCATGATCCCATTCGCCTATGTGTGATACTCACTGCGTTTCTCGGACTCACATACGGCGCTGGCAGCATTGCGCTGATACCATGACGCTATGATACCACGATCGCATCGCTTTTCATAATGTTTACTTAGCGGTTCTTGCTTGAAGTACACATGCAGCCTGTAAAACTCAAGTGGCTTGAGTCGAACCGATCAGAAAAGAAAATATAAGCTGGAATGCTATTGATTTTCCGTTCGAGAAAAACTCTCATACAAAAATTTGAATGAATATGCTTTGGCAAGAATTTGACTCTGAGGTGAACTCATATCTTTGCGCCGCGCCGTAGCATAGCGCCAAGCCAAATGGTGTTGGCATTGCAAAGCGGCAGCGCCAACACCATTGATACTGAAGTGCGTTACTGAGCTACTAATACCGAAGTGCGTTACTGCGCTACTGATACCGACAATCGGTATCAGCGCAGTGGTATCATGGCTAGTGCTGCAACGCAATTGCGCGGCGCAGCGCTGCATTACCCATGTATTAAGTACATATGGAACGAGCTATAGCTGCTTGCGGTACAATTACCGTTGTGCGTTACGTAGTGCGCTCGCAGGACGCACGAACAATAATATCATTTTAAATCATTTAAATAATATGATTGGCACAACCATGTTGAGTTTCAGTTTTGGAATATGTATGTCTCAACCATACTATTTTCATGAGAACTATAGACTATGATCAGGGGTATCTTTAACACGGTCGTGGGAAACATAAAACAATTTTATGATAGGGGGAACTATAATATGGTGCGAATAACCATGGAATAACCATCATTTTTTTTTTTTCAGTGTATGACATACAACGCCCCTAAAGTACAGTAAGTGAAACGGTGCATGAAACGTCTAAAAGTATTGTCAAGATGAACCGTTATTATTTGAGAAAGATGATCGACCTTACGATGTGTCCCAATCGTCAAGGACTTGATTTAGAGAAAAAGATTAAAATGGTGCCAGAGATAATTGCGGAGAATTTTTAGAATTTTGTGAATTGTGCGCGAAGCATGTTTTTAAAAGCTACTAAATGAGTTAATGAAAATAATTAATACATAGTTCATGAGGACCCTACAGATGACATAAAAGAATGCGAACTGATAGCCATTATGGCAGGCGAAGCAACGACCCCTACAAATAGGTACAACTCTCCGTTGTTGAAAAGTAAGCTAAAGGACTAATAATCGAAAAAGGGTTCTTAGGCTTTATAGATTCTCCAGGAGCTAGAGATACCTTGTCTTTAGTAGACATAGTTTTGAGTGTTTCAAAACGCTATGGGCTTAACAAATTGCCTGTTTTTGGAAATTTTATGATGGTTCTAGTGCCACGTCAGGGGAAAAAGAGAAGTGGAAACCAAAATTAAAATAAAACACGTTGCTCCATTTGCTGCAAAAATGCTGACTGTTGCAGATTCAATTATAATTGGCCGTGGTTGGCGTTGCAGCGCTCTTTAACTTGGCAAATTATGTATGCTTTTTTCAGGTTTCTAAACAAAAGGACAAATTTAAGCTAAATATAATTCAATTTCATCACAGATATCAATATTTTGAAAGTAATTTATCCTCTTCTTCAGTGTTTTTCTAGCTAACCGATACTCTTGAAACCATGAGCCCTAGAGATATCGACATTTACTAGTGTTTGATCTGAATCTGAAATGAAAAGAAATTAATAAAAGGCATAAACAAATATTCAATTAACTTACCTGGATGACAGTCGACGGTTCGATTGTCAGTTTTGACGTCGCGCAACCAGGCATAAAATCAGCTGACTTATAATGTTAAGGATGTGTTTTAAATTGTAAAATACTGGAAAACAATTTTTCAACAATATAGATGTAACGTTATTGGAAATGTTAACAATGTTAAATTTACCGAAATTTTCACTTAGAAATTTTTCGAGCCCATTGTCATGGTACAGTTGATTTTGAATTGAATTTTGAATCGGTCGAATAGTGTTGAGCAGTTTTTATCATAGAATTTTTCTTTTGAACTTGAATTAGTTGAATTTGATTAAATTGAATACTTGAATATTAAAGATAAATTGAATATTAAATTGAAACCTAAATAAAGTATCTTGAATCGATTATAAAAGTGAGTTTTTGAATTGTAGTCATATTGAACATAATTTTGGTCCTTCGAACCGGATCATCGTTTCGGTGTTAAGTGAAGTGGTGAACAAAGAAATTGAAATTTCGAATTTTGAAAAAATTGATTGAACTCTTGAAATTATTGAACTTGTGAAATACGTTTAAAGTGAACATTTGTGGCTGAACATTTTCCGGGATTAGTGGCGTGCAAAATCACTGTTTGCTCGTAGTGATATGCACATATGGTGTGGTATGTAGATTACATTGCATTACAACATTTGATCTTATATTATATTGCATGTTGATTTCCAATATATTTCCTTGTCGTATTTGTCCATCAAATTTGAATTTACTAGTGCTGATCAAATTGCTACTTTAAACTTGAAAGTAGTATATTTAGAAAATTGAACAGAAAATCAGTTCATTAGAAAACGTATAACGTTAATTTGAGCTTGTGAGAACAAGTTAGACGTGAACGGAAAATCAGTTCATTAGAAAGTGAAATTTTAATTTGAATTTGCGAGATCAAGTTAGGCGTGAAAGTAGATAACGTGTATGTACGTGAATTGAAAATAGAATTGATTAGAAGTAGTCGAAATTGAATTTGATTTGAACAGTTGAAAGATCATGGCGACGATTACTTAGTTGAGCTTGCAGCAAGGTCTGAACTATGATCAGTTGGTGCGAATGCACTCTAATTACAAATTACCAATCGGCCAAAGAATTCGGAAGAAAATGAAATTAAACTTCCAAGAATATCGTTGCCAAAATTTTCGGGAGATTACGAATCGTGGATTTCATTTCGAGATCTCTTTAAGAGTTTAATCCATGAAAAAGCTTCATTAAGTAATGTTGAAAAACTTCATTACTTAAAGTGTAGTCTTTCGGGTGAAGCAGAAAGTCTGTTAAAACAATTCCAGATAACAGATACGAATTATCAAGTGGCATGGAAGGTTTTGGTTGAACGTTACGATAATAAAGCAACGTTAATGAACACACAATTGAAACGACTATTTAGTTTAGGGGTCGCAAATGAGTCAGCGGCATCAATTAAATTGTTACTAGATAGAACGGTCCAGGCAGTGCAAGTGTTGGAGAACATGAATATTAAAGACATGTGGCAAGCAGTAGTTGTATACATGACAACACAACGTTTACCTTCGGAGACGAGACAATTATGGGAGCAGCAGCAAGCGGCTACTGGAGAGTTGCCGACTTTCATTGAGTTGAAAGCCTTTTTGCAAAATCGATTTTGCGCCTTGGAGGCTTCGGGAGTAACTCATATTAGAGGAAGTTCACAAAGGAGGATTACAGCGTCTCACACCGGTAACATACAATCCTATCACAGTGACGTACAACAGTCGTGCACCATCTGCAAGGAAAAACATGGTATTCTGCATTGTATCCAGTTTTCGAGAGCCAATCACGGTACAAGGTTGCAATTAGTAAAACGCAATGGCCTTTGTATCAATTGTTTAAAAAAGGGCCATATGATGAGCAGTTGTCCAAGTACGTCACGATGCTTTAAGTGCAAGGGCATGCATCATACACTGTTGCATAGAGAAAATGTTGACACAGCATTACCAACGGGTCCTGAATTGAGGCAGCAACCGGGTCCATCGAATGCTGGTCTTAATATTAATTCACTAAACGTTACCGCCAGCAAAGAAGTCTTATTGGCTACGGCATTAGTTACCATCGAGTCACCTACTGGTCACATCCCACTTCGAGCATTACTTGACCAGGGCTCACAAGCGTCGTTTATCTCAGAATCTGCAGTGCAACTATTGAAATTAAAAAGAGAATCTTCGAAAGTTAATGTCACAGGAATCGGTTCGAACACTGCTACAAAAATTAAAGGGGTTGTTCGAGTAAATTTAATAATACCACAACAGGATACGATCGAATTAGATGCTTTAATTTTAGAAAAAATAACAAATCTTTTGCCACCACGAAACATTACACCAGCAGTGTGGAAGGAATTAGGAAATTTAACATTAGCAGATCCAAGCTTCGACAAACCTGGTAAAATCGATCTACTACTCGGTGCTGATGTCTATGCAAAGGTGATACTTGGCGACATGCAGAAACTTAATATTGGTCCAATACTTCAAAACTCTAGGCTAGGCTGGATTATTTCTGGTGGCGTTCACCAAACAAATTCAAAAAAAGGCTATCAAAGTTTCAAAGTTGAAGTTACAGAAGATATGAATATTAGTGATCAGCTCAAAAGGTTTTGGGAGCTTGAGGAACTTCAACCCAAAAGGGTTTTAACCAAGGACGAGGAATTTTGTGAAAACCACTTTGTGAAAAACGTTACGAGGAATAATGATGGAAGGTATACGGTGCGACTACCATTTAAAGATGAAGATAGTAAAATTAATTTCGGAGAATCGAAAAACGCAGCGATAGTCAGCTTCAAAGCGTTAGAAAAACGTTTCGAAAAACAACCCGACCTGAAACTGGAGTATCAAAAATGCATTCAAGAATACATCGACTCTAATCATATGCAATTAGTAAAAGAACCTACGACTAATAATGTACCCATTGAAGATAATAGAATGAATTATTATTTGCCTCACCATGCAGTCTTCAAAGAAAGTAGTACGACGAAATTGCGAGTCGTATTCGATGCATCTCGGAAAACGAACAAAGGATTATCACTAAATGATATATTGTTGACTGGACCATCCATTCAAAATCAAATTATTTCGGTTGTCATGAGGTGGAGGCTCTTCCAGTATGCTTTCATGGCCGATATAGCGAGAATGTATCGCCAAATTAAGGTGCACCGCGACGACGTTGATTATCAACGAATAGTATGGAGATCGAACCCCAATGACGCACTTGATCACTATCGCCTAACTACGGTAACATTTGGCACAACGTGCGCACCTTTTCTCGCTATACGGACTCTGCACAAATTAGCAGAAGATGAGATGAATAATTATCCTACGGCATTTGATGCTATCAAGAATGATTTTTATGTCGACGATTTGCTCTCAGGGGGTCAAGACTTACAAGAAACTATCGACAAACGTGATGCAATTTTTGTTGTCTTAAAATCTGGTGGTTTTATTCTGAGAAAATGGATTGCAAATGACCAACGGATCTTGCAAGGAATTGCCAAAGAAGATATTGAAATGAAGAACTGTTTTGAAATGAATTTAGACCAAGGATTCAAATCCTTAGGAATTGTGTGGTATCCTATGAATGATTATTTTAGTTTTCGTCTGCAATTGAAAGGTTTAAATTTACCTTACTCAAAGAGACAACTGCTTTCAGAAATCGCTCAACTATTCGACCCAATGGGATGGCTTGCTCCAATTATTATCAAAGCGAAAGTCCTTCTCCAAACTTTATGGCTTCAGGGGCTCACCTGGGATGAACCTGCCCCTGATGAAATCATACAACAATGGTTGAGATTTAAAAATAATTTAAAGATGATAAGTGAAATTAAAATACCGCGATATATTAGAAACTCGTCATCATCTCAATTTGAGATCCATGGATTTAGTGACGCGTCAAAGGAAGCTTATGCGGCTGCTGTGTACCTAGTCAGCAGAAATATTGAACAAACTCACGTTTATCTCGTGATGGCGAAGACGAAAGTTGCTCCGATTCGAACAGTGTCAATACCACGTTTGAAACTATGTGGCGCTGTGCTACTTTCCAAATTAGTACATCAAATAAAAGAAACTTTAAAATTCCAACATGTTCAAACATGGTTATGGACCGACTCGGAAATTGTCCTCTCCTGGATCAAGGGACATTTGACGCGATGGTCAGTTTTTGTAGCCAACCGTGTTACCGAAATTTACAATACTAGCGGGAATACACCTTGGCGTCACGTGCCCTCGAAGAAGAATCCTGCTGATTTGGCAACTCGTGGTTTGGATGACAACGACACAATCAACAATAAGTCTTTGTGGTGGACAGGCCCATCTTGGTTGCAGAAAAACCCTGAACATTGGCCTAAAATGAAAACTGTAGAAATTACTAATTTGGAAAAACGGAAACATTTGAATGTTCACTTCTGCCTGGATTTATCTTCGGATACAAACGATATAATAAATAGATTTTCCTCATTTAGTCGATTGATTCGAGTTACCGCGTACTGCTATCGATTCTTCAAGTTAGCCAGAAAGAAGACAACTGATAAAGGATACTTAACGACGGAAGAATTACAACAATCTCGAAAGTTTTGGATTGTAAACGTCCAACAAAAGGCTTTTAAAGAAGATATTAACAAATTACGAAAGGGCGAACAATTATCGAAAAGAAGTCAGTTAATCAATCTTGTTCCATTTCTTGACGGGAACGGGATTCTGCGAATCGGAGGGCGTCTGGAAAACGCAGATTTAACCTTCTCACAAAGACATCCGATCATCATTCCGAAAGCAGGGAAATTTACTGAACTGCTAGTACGACATATACACAACATCACGTTACATGGAGAAACGCAATTGATGCTCGCTACACTGAGACGAAACTATTGGGTTTTGGATGCAAGAAATGTTATTCGACATTCTAATCATAAATGTTTAATTTGCTTTCGAACTAAAGCTAAAATATCATCACAATTAATGGGAAATTTACCGAAGCCGAGAGTCACAGTTTCACGTCCTTTCACCCATACTGGAGTGGATTACTGCGGGCCAGTTACAATCAAAGATAGGAATGGACGCGGAAGTAAAACCCATAAGGGATACATTGCTATTTTCATCTGCTTGGCGGTGAAGGCAATTCACATCGAGCTCGTCAATGATCTCACAACGACCACATTCCTCGCTGCGCTCAAACGTTTTATTGGAAGACGAGGTCTATGTCAGCACATTTACAGCGATTGTGGCACGAATTTTGTAGGAGCTGAATCAGAATTGAGGAAAATAGCGACAAGAAATCGAGAAGCGGTAGGGTCCCAGAGTGGCCTTGAAATTACATGGCATTTCAATCCACCAGCATCACCACATTTTGGAGGTTTATGGGAGGCTGGTGTGAAGTCGATCAAACTACATTTACGCCGTATACTACGACATGCCACTCTAACTTACGAAGATATTTCAACAACTCTAGTCCAAATCGAAGCCTGCCTGAACTCGCGACCTTTGTGCCCTCTCACAGATGACCCTATGGACACCAAAGTATTGACTCCAGCTCATTTTCTGATCGGAGATGCTCTAATTATGCCAGTAGAAGACGATCTGTCTGAAATAAACTTATCACGGCTAGACAGATGGCAGTTTTGCCAAAGATTAATGCAAACATTTTGGAAACGCTGGACAAATGAATATCTCGCAAGATTGCAACAAAGGCCTAAATGGCTCAAACAAGAAATCCAGCCTAAAATAGGAGATTTATGTTTGCTGAAAGAAGAGAACATACATCCTAGTAAATGGCCTCTCGCAAGGATCACTAACGTTCATACGGGAAAAGATATGATAACACGAGTGGTCACGTTATTTTCAAAAGGTAACTACTACAAACGTGCAATAACAAAAATTGTTCTGCTTCCTACGCAATAACCGAACCTATAATATACACATATTTTAATAAAAGAAATGAAGCTACAAACAAAACCATAGACAGAAATAGAAATGAATCGAATACAAAAATGAACTACGATGCCAGACAATACAGCACTTTACCCTTTCTTTCCTATCACTATCCAATCCTATCCAAAGTACATACCACACAAAATAAAAAAAAAAAACAATGCTAATGTGCCAAATAGATATTGGCCGAGCCCAGGCGAGCCGAGTGTGTGGGCGGTCCAGACGAGCGACTTTGACAGGTGTCACAGGCGCTCGTGCCACATCCGATCGGAATGGATGTTGAGCACGAGCCAAGGCGATTCGAGGCGAGCTGTCAAATGCCGTCCACATGTTGGCGGCCTCGTCTGACTTCGGCTCGCCTGGCCTCGGCCAATATCTATTTGCTACATAACGGTTTCTCAGTAAACCCTTGTTCGAGTTGGCGAGTCGGGGCGCCAAGTTCAAATAACCCCTCTGTTGGCGAGTGTTATGTGCCTGTACGGAGGAAATGCCACAGGTTACATTAACATCTTTACCCTGTCAATTCGAAGGCAGCATCTAGTGTTTGGGAGTCCATTTCGATAAGCCAACCATACATGGCAATGGAGCAACGACAATAGACCTGATAATCGGTAACTCAATATTGACGAAAGCATACTCAACTTTATTTTTACAGATATTAATACTGATCCGGTTGGACCAGCGGAGAGAGTTTGTTTGATCTGAATCTGAAATGAAAAGAAATTAATAAAAGGCATAAACAAATATTCAATTAACTTACCTGGATGACAGTCGACGGTTCGATTGTCAGTTTTGACGTCGCGCAACCAGGCATAAAATCAGCTGACTTATAATGTTAAGGATGTGTTTTAAATTGCAAAATACTGGAAAACAATTTTTCAACAATATAGATGTAACGTTATTGGAAATGTTAACAATGTTAAATTTACCGAAATTTTCACTTAGAAATTTTTCGAGCCCATTGTCATGGTACAGTTGATTTTGAATTGAATTTTGAATCGGTCGAATAGTGTTGAGCAGTTTTTATCATAGAATTTTTCTTTTGAACTTGAATTAGTTGAATTTGATTAAATTGAATACTTGAATATTAAAGATAAATTGAATATTAAATTGAAACCTAAATAAAGTATCTTGAATCGATTATAAAAGTGAGTTTTTGAATTGTAGTCATATTGAACAACTAGGGAATCAAAACGAAAAAATAGTATTTCATTTCTAATTATTTTCATTCTATTCACATGTAATTTATGCAAGCGTTCATTCATGAGCGGTCATGGATAATTCATGTATAGCTCATACATACCATTCAGATTGTATACATGTGGTAGTAGCTCACACGTATTCTCAGATAGGAAGTATATATAAGATTGCATAAGCAAATAGCAAATAATGCATTAGCAAATTACATAAAGCATGCGTACCTTACGAAGAACAAAATTATCGCGTGTTTAGACCCTTTCGGCCCTAGTCCCGTGCCAGATTTTAGATCACGGTACGCCTATGAGAGGTAATAACTGGAAGTAAATCTTACAATTAATTTAAAAAACTAATAAAAAAAAATTGATAAGCCCGGAAAAAAATATCTAAGTAGTTATGAAAAATAACAAAGTGAAAACGATACGATACGATTGCTGACATTTTAAAAAGCCTTTGTTGACATTTATCAACAATCACATACATGGCTGCAGCCGCAAATATTATTGATTATTTTTTTTCAAATAACGGTTTATAAATGTGTTTAGCTTTTACGGAAACTCCCAAGTTTTATTTGAGTTTTCTGTGATCTATCTTAACACTGGTTATGTTTTGGTTTTCTGATACCTTAATAGTTTTATTATTTTTTATTAATGTATAAGCATAAAAAACACATGTTTTTAGGATTTAATAGCCGTGGAATTTGATCAGTGCAGAGTCAGTGGAATTTGATCGTACTTTGGTGTTTTAAACTCGAAAATACGTTTCGATCTCAATTAGCTGATTCACTATGAATTCCAAAATTAGATTTCCATTTTAAATCAGGAATCTAAAGTTAGAGCTTAAATTATATGAATAAATTAAATGAGGTGGCTGCCGGAAACTAAAAGCTAATGCACATTCAATTCATGCTGGAAAATAAGTATGCAAGTTTGTCAGCAGCATCAGTACTTACAGTCTTCAAAATTATCACCAAGTCCCCAAAAATGCATTTTGACGTACGCATCTTCTTAATTTTCCACTTTACAAATAATATGAATATAATTACCACCCACAGCTAACTTAAGGGGTTACCCCCACTTGTAGCGCAAAAAATAGATCATTTTCATGAACTTTTTTTTAAGAAAACGACGAAATTTTTTTAAACGACTATTATTTTATCTTTAAGTGCATACATTGAACACTTTTCAGTAATTTTTTTATTGAAAAGAATTGCATTGTTAAATTACAAATGGCCGTCAAAACAATGGTATTTTAATTTTCACTTATTGCGGTGACCAACATTGTGTCGAACTGGATCATTCGAAACAAAAATTAGCGATGTATTTAGTTTAATGACAGTATAAACTAGTGTTTGATCGAAGGATTTAAAACAATATCAATTTTTCACAAAATGACACACAAAAAATATTGTTTTTTTTTTTTGTAAATCGAAAATTGAATTGGAACTGATGAATAAATGGAATTAAATGATTCGAACGGAGGAACTATCCTCATATGAATTGAAGCAAAAAGTATAAGTATATTGCTTTTATACTAGATAAATTAAAATTTAAATCACATAAGCAAAGTTTACATTAATAATGAAATGACGTATACAAGTCTTATAACATTTTCTTTTTATTATTTCAGGTAAGTTACATCCTGCCTTGGTATATCAAAATAAATTATTACCTGCATTATCCAACTATAAATAGTAGTGGATGTACGTAAGTAATTTTCCGTTGACTCGGATTCTCCCTACAATTTATGTACTAACAATAACAAGAGAATCATCTTGAAAAAAATCAATAAACTGCTTTACAAACCGACCTCTATAATTCTCCAAAATAAAAACTTCCGGTCAATATTCATTCTCATTCTCACATGAAATGTACAATTTGTTACCCTAAAATCATATTCCTCTTTGAGGATTCACACTCGAAAGACTGCAACAAGTGAATAGAAAACCACAAAACCACCCAGCGTGAATTTGTTGTCTGTGCAGCTCGATGCTGCTCTGCAATTAGGAACGCATGAAGGTGTTTTGTCGTGAACAAAAAAGGACCGCGCTCTGTGATAATGACCAGTGACAACAACAGAAAAAACAAACCGTCTACAGAAATAACGAAACGGAAACTTACAAAGGGCGTCTCGTAAATTACAACGAAAGAAAGAAAAAGAAAATTTGTAGTTTACAGGTTAAATCTTTTGACACAAAAAAACTTTAGATGAAAACTATAATTTATGAGCAAGAGACATTATAGTAATATAATAACAGGTATTGAGGCCTTGACAATTTCCAAGATTTTACACTCACAAAAACTCATATGAAACCACACAGTAAATTTTCGTAGCGACTGCATCCAACGATAATAAACATTAATGAAAATGACGTTTTTTCGCTTTTAGGCACCTAATTTAAGTAATTGCTCGAAAGCGTCATTATAGGCGAACATTTCATTGTGGTGCTAAATGTGCTCGCATTACAGCACACAATCACATGTTTCTGTTTCGAGTTCAAAGGAGCAATAAACATAATTTATTGTGCAGAAAATTTATCTTTCGGTGAGAAAATGTTGATTAAGCTTCAAAACTGTGAGAACACAGTCGCTTTCAAGCGAAAATTACAAGTGAACGAAAGATGATTGCTGAATTATTAGTGAACGAAAGATGATTTCAGATTAATATGGAGTTTCGCAAAAGGATGAAATTTTTGATATTGGTTGTTGACTGCGTTAGTATTTAGATACTTTCTGCTAAATTGATCAAAAATCATACGACTTTGATAATATTCGTAAGAATGTTTTATAGATGTAGGAGATTAGCCTTTCGTCAGGTGGTAAAGATCAAGATATGGCTGGTCACCTGTTGATCGAATGTTTTGTCAAAGAAGATCATCATACCTACCGACCCTCATATGGTCTCTCACATTTCGTCTTTTCGCTCCAGTCTTTTGCTGCTGCGACTGAACTTCTTGTCAGTTTTGTTAATGTATGCACATTCAAACGCTGATGCAGGTGGATAAGTCGTTGTTCGTGTCAGTTTTCTTTGCTCAGTAGCAAATATAATATGCGACACACAAACATTTGATACTACCTGGCACAGCAAACTAGCGTTCATGGGAACGAGTTTATTTAAATTGAAACGCTACGGTTCGTTGTTTCGTCATTGGTTTAATAGTACGCGGTTGCAAATGGTTATATGGTTCTTTGGTAACTTTTGGTGGTGTATGTGCTGAGATGGTGAGCGCAGACATGCATTAGTTTGAAATTGCAACGGTATTTTTTTTGTGCTGACCCTGGTAGTAAATAATAGATATGGTTAAAAAAGTATGGCGTCATATGAATGAATTAAATTTTAATAACATCAAAATATACGAAGTATTTGCATCCAATAAAATTCTATACATATATCAATATTAATTTTCTGTTCTTCTAATTTTCTTCAACATCCGACTGATATTTACATTACAGATATTCAATTAAGGGCCTTTCCGCATTGACGTATCCGTCATCAAGTTGTTATAGCAGATTGTGACGACAGACCAAGTCACGCTTGACCGAATTCTGTTTAGGTCAAATTAGTCGATTTCAGGGTTGCAATAAAACATAGCGCCTGACATCCTAATGCTTGGCGAAAAATGCATAAGAGTAGGCGCTTTGTATTATAGGTTGCAAAGGGATGAATTGTAGCTTCCAACGCCATGTATTACAGCTTCCAACGCCATGCGTTACAGCCCAATACCATGTATTACAGCCTCCAACACCACGTTTTACAGCCCTCAGCAGCATGTATGACAGCCCTGATAAACACGCAGTAAAAGCAAAACTGTACCCTTTTTAGACAATTTCGGTATTTTCATAATTGTAAATGATGAAAGTTTATATTTTCATTACTGGATTTCTATTTTTTTTCTATCTATTTCGTTTTAATAATAAATCCTGTTCGAACCTACATAGATTTAAATCCGTAACTCTATTTTTAAAGAGCCAACGTCCTATTCACTAAGCTGGTCGACCTTATTGGAAAGCTATTGGTATTTAGGCTACTTTAATTTTATGTGCGAGATTATGTTCACAGTAGTTGTTGCCATGCTACATAGTAGCTAAAGCTGAGGCTATGTACATGTCAGGAAAGCCCTTAATGTAAAGAAATTTGGTATCTAATGAATACTTGACTGATGTGACCACTTGCAGTGGAGATCATTAATTTTTATTTACGTTAGTTGTGATAGAACAATTGATACGGGAATCTCTCTTTTTTTACGGAATAAGCCTCCGATGGCAGAATCAAAATGGAATTGCTTTTGTGGGATGATTTAAATTGAAATTTTTTTTAGAAGAAAAATGAAACCGTGATCACAAATTAATAACCTTTATAAGTAAACTATACCATTGGATATAAATCGGGGATGTTAAACTTTATCGCTCCAGGAACTTATTCTTACATGTTCCTACTGAGTCCACCTACTTCTCGCCTAGAGGGAATACATCAACACTTGATCTTGTTGTCAGCAACGGATTAGTTAATATCTCTCAGCCTATCACTTTGAATAACCTCTCGTCGTCACATCTCCCAGTAGCTTTTAGCATTGAACAGATTAGCAATCCACATACAACCAGTGTGTGCGGATATCATCAAAAGAAAACCAACTGGGTTAAGTTCAGAAGAGTTTTAGATAGTTTAATTACCCTTGATTCTCGCGACCTTTCACTAATCCAATCTAATGAACAGATAGACAGATTACTTGACTCATTCTATGGTAGTGTCCATGCTATTATTACTAATAGCACTATGAATGTGCCCAGGTCTTCGATACACTCCCGAAGTATCGATGATGAAACACTAGGATAATAGCTATTAGAAACCGCTTCAGACGTCTCTGGTAAAGATCGAGGAATCCCGAAATCAAAACATTGGTCAATAGACTCACAAATCTAGTCCGCTACCGCATTCTTGTGCTGTGCAATGAAAGCTGGAACTCTAAGCTAATCCAACTTAGCAACAAAAGCAACCAGGTTTGGGCATTAACCAAAATGATGAAGCAAAAAACTCGACTATCTCCAATTTCGGACTCTAACCACCAATTATATTTCGATGACCAAGATAAGTCCAATTTAATAGCTAGGAAGTTCCAAACATCCCACTCTACGTCGCAGCATCTTGGAACGCACACAAACAACACTATTGTCGAAAATCGCATCAAGGACCTAACAAATCTCCCCTCAAATTTCACGCCAAATGATCTTTGTACCCCAAGAGAAATCGTTAACATAGTTGCTAAATTCAAAAATAAAAAGACTCCAGGAAACGATAAAATTTCAAATATTGTTGTTAAAAACTTTGGCCGGAAAACGGTGGTTTTTCGAAATTTCATTTTTAATGCATGTCTTAACTTTAGCTACTTCCCAATCATCTGGAAAAACGCAGTAGTTGTGCCAATACTAAAACCTGGTAAGAACCCTCAGCTACCAGATAGTTACCGTCCTATTAGCCTTCTCTCCGCTCTAAGCAAGGTATTTGAGAGAGTTGTTCTGCGGCGGATCAATAAGAAGTTAGAGAGCTCGTGCATTATACCTGACTGCCAATTTGGAATCCGTCGAAAACACTCTACAAACCACCAGGTTTTCCGGGTCTATAAGAATGTCCGGGACTCGATCAATCGCAAAGAATCTACGGGACTTATAACCCTGGACATCGAGAAAGCCTTCGATACCGTATGGCATCAAAGTCTCATATACAAGCTCTTAAACCTTCAGTTCCCAATTTATCTGGTGAAAATAATATCATCGTTCCTGTCATTTTGTATTTTTGTCGTAACAGTAGGAGAAAAATACTCCCATGCCATCCCCATACCTGCTGGAGTTCCCCAGGGCTCCTGCCTAAGTCCTACTTTGTTTAATATATTCACCGCAGATGCACCTCAAAACCCCAACTGTAATATGGCAACATTCGCTGATGACATGTGTATTTACAAAAGTGCACACGAGGCTAGCTAAATCATCGATACTTTGGAAGAACAACTGGCAAAACTTTACCAGCACTATTATCGATGGAAAATTAAAATTAATCTATCAAAAACAACGGCTATATTCTTCTCTCGTAAAAGGAAGAGACTCCATTTACCGAGCCGACATATAGATTTCTTCGGCAAAGAAATACCTTGGGCGGACAGTGTTCGATATTTAGGAATCGTCTTCGACAAGAAACTTACCTTTAGAGATCATATCGAAGAGACGTGCACTAAATTATCTAAAGTCATTTGCGCTCTGTATCCACTGATAAATCGCAAGTCAAAAATGTCCACAGAAAATAAGACGATGATTTATAAAGTGGCTCCTCAGCCAATAATACTATATGGAGCTCCTGCTTGGACACAATGTGCCAAAACTCACAAAAATAAACTGCAAGTTGCGCAAAAGAAAACCCTAAAATTAATAAGAAATAAACCATTTTATTACTCTACAAGGAAAATCCACCAAGAAGCCTATGTATGCAACATTGACTTCCTTGCAAGTTTTCAGTCTTCCAGCTTTAAAACTAACACCCGAAATATTCAAAACCCATTAATTCACAGCCTGTTTTCCTAGAGTTACACGAAATAGCGTACGCGACCATAAGTGCTACACTATGCCACATAAGACTACGCGCTATCTAGGTTTTTCTAGTGAACAGATTCATTCTAGATTACCATTTTGAACTCCAACCATGTCTCTCAATAAACCATTAGATAGACCTTGCTGGAGCATTCAAAAAGGAGTTGAAAACTAAAACTTCACTGGTCTTATTGCGGTTGATATAGAGAGTGCCTATGATTTCATATGGCACAATGCACTCACTTTTGAGCGCGATGATTTTCTACTTATCTAGTCAAGAAAAATAGACCTCTTGACACTTGGAAAATTTTCGGTTAAAATAAGCCAAATGTTTTCCTACCTTGTCGGGTTCCCACCGAGGTACCCCAAGAAGCCGTTCATACTGTAACGCTTTATAATATACAACCTGACGCTCCAATGACGCCCATACAGGTTAAGTGTCCTCGTAAAAGTTTCAGAAACCATTCAAGAGGAACAGAAACGAAAACGGCAACGAAAACCTAACAACCATTCGCACATTCTCTCAGGAACTTGAGTTTCCTGTGTAGCGTAAGCTGCAAGCGTACTAACAACGATATTTGCCTTTTCCAAATATAGTGATAAAATAACAGCTTTGCAGGAAATACGGTGGAGAACAGCAACTATAACAACTATTAAGGCCACCATTTGAAGCACCACGTGCTCGTACAGGTTTCCTAATGGGTCTTTCTACACTTTTATTGTTGATGCACTCCTCAAATTGGTTTTCTGGGCAAGGGACCGAAGAATCAAGGGGAATTCTCTACTTTTTCTAGAAAATTCCCCTTGATTCTTCCGTCTCTTGCCCAGAAAACCGGTTTGAGGAGTGCATCAAGAATACAAGTGTGGAAAGGCCCATTCAGCAAATAATTGAAACCTATGATCATCGCCTTTATAGCGATAAATAAAATGCCATACACTCTGCACTGATAAATAAAATGCCATACACTACCGCTGATTAAAGAGAAAAAGCGAGCGCATGAATCCTGTCCAAGATATGATGCCCATATTGTCTTGGGTGGTTTTATGGAAGGATCAAATAGAGAAGGTCCTTCTTAAGTAGCCCGTTGAATCTGCGAGCATATCGGGGAGTCAATATCAACTTAGACCACTATTTTGTTGGCGCAGTTCTTCTAGCTCAAATATTTACTATCAAAAGACTAACAATCCGCACACATTAAGAAATCTTCACAGAGAGCCTGAAAGATGCTGACACCCGAAATATTTGCTAGTCAGCCATGGAGGCCGCAATCAATGACGATATAAGTAGCCCGCAAGTTGACAAGACATTTGGGAGCACCACAAAATCGCTATCATTTGTAAGGCCACGGGCATCTTAGGCCCCAGTTGCAGAAAAAATCAGGACTACCGGCATGACGATTACTGCAAGCTTGCCATTGAAAGAAAAAATGCTGCGCACCGAGCCATGCAGTAATTTCAAAGAATTTAGGTACAACTAGAGACTTATGCCCATTTCCGAAAGGCGGGGAACCGAGTTCACCGATCCAAAAAAACTGGTTGATGAGCAATATGGAAAGCAACCGCACCAGGCGTGGAACTTTTACCAGCAAGTGAGCAGTACACATCTCACTGTTCAGGCTGCAAAAATAAAGAAATAATTCATATTTCTGACCAGTTGGTAATACTGGAGCGATGGACTGATGAACTGCTTAGTAACGAAAAAGATGATCAGATAGAAGTCCCGTTAACTGATAATGGACAAGAACCGCTGCCGCTAATCATCAAAATGACGGTTCTAAAATAACAAATTAGCCGAATCCGATGGTATACTTGCCGAATTAAATAAATATGCAGGCGAAAAATTACGTCACGGAACAACAGGTACTTAGGATAAAAATAATGCCTAATAACACCCTGAGCTAATTTGTTCCAAATTAGCTCAGGGTGTTTGTTCCAAATTAGCTCAGGTGCAGTAAGTATAGGGATATAACGTTTCTGAATAACGTCCATAAGATGCCCTACCCATTTTTTACTGGGCCGCATTGCCGCATTTGCTCAAAAAGTAACCGGCCTAATACCAATGAGACTTCACTTTAGACATATCAGCAACATAACAAATTTTATGTCTGCGATATTCGATCGAAAAGTTTTTAGAATCCAACCTAATGGTGTTCCGTGCTGAATGGTTAATGCAGCTCCAATGAATACATACGCTGAGGTCCTAGGCGCGATTTGTAAAGGAATACAGCGAACCGAAACCGGCACACATATCCGTCGAATAATTATGATGGCAGAAGGGAGATCTTACTAGAAATCACGCGGTGTGATGATAACATGAGGCTCCGAAACTTAATCCGAACAGCTGTGGCAGGCCAAGAGGCCGTGAAGTTAATGACCCGTAGAGTCAAAATCGAGGTTATGGATCTCGATTGCCTTGCATATGATGAGAAAGTGGCGCTAGTTATTAAACGTGACTTAAGAAAGAAAGAAATCACGAAGTGGAGACCGCTTTGTTTCCTTCCAACTCAAGAGAGTAGAGAGGAGCGGTAGCTATTCAAAGCACCAGCTCTGAAAATCCTCGCAGCCGGTATAGTGAGCGTGGGTGTGCTGCACGCCTGAGTGAGAACGTGGGCACTTGGCTGCGACCACACATGGAGTAGCTGCAGAAGCCCAGAATGTAATGGCAGCTGATGGAAATGTGGTCATTCTGGTCAACGTACACCAAGCTGCTCTGCAGAGCCCAAGTGCAAGTTTTTCGTCGATAAGTATGGCGAGAGAAGCCTGAAGCTTGTCATGGACTTGAGTTGTTGCAAGGTGCTTAAAGACACTCCTTAATGCTAAGAAGAGAGTGTTTCTCCAATGAAACCAGTAGCATTTGAGAGCAGCGGACAACCCTCTCAGGCAGCTCATCTGTAGCCTTATAGAAAGGAAGAACTCACCTATTTGATTTTCGGATGCCGGATACGGAGTGATATGGAGTGATTAGTATCCGTGGTGGTACCTGTGCTGAGGAGTGATAGCTTTCGGAATGATAACTTTCGTGAGCTGCTACGTTTCTCCGAAAGGCTCAATGCAGGAATTCGGTGACAAGCTAAGTTCACGGGAAGACACTCTCCGTAACATCGACTGCCGTGTCATAGTCGGAGGTGACTTCAATACTAGGACTGAGATAGTATGCCCACTAAAAACACTCGAGGACGGCGTATAGTAGAGATGGTGTCAAGATTGAACCTGTTTGTGCTAAACACGGGCTCTTTGTCAACATAATGAAGACCCCTAGTTTGCGAATCGATTCTTGATTTCACCATGGCATTGGAAGGACTGCCAGCTCTCGTGAGTGAGTGGAGGGTGATGGAGGACTACACAGGTAGTGGTCATAGCTGAAACACTTTGTACATCGCTGGAAGTAGACAGACAAAACACCGCTCATTCTCCAGAACGTTCAGGCTAAAGATACGTCAGATGATAGCCTGAGCTTGGACGAAGAAGCTCCGCCCATGACCCCAATGACCCGTGAAACAGTCGAACTGCCTTCATCTGGCAGCGTGGTTCTGATTTGCAGAGTTAGAAATTATTTGCTTGGCCATCTGCAACAAAAAAAAAACTTTGCACAGATTCTTATGACGGCCATTTAAAACCACCATTTGTCTATGGCAAGTGGATTCTTTTTTCTGTGTCCTCTTCATCCTGACTTTTTAAAATCTATTACTGAGCCTTTAAACATTCACCTGTGTAGGGTAAAATCACAAATCTGCGCAAGACTGTTGGCAGCCAACAATGTCTCAGATTATTTCCCTAAAGTCTCTCTAAGAAGTCTGTGCAGAACATGGGCTCTTGGCAAGAAAAAGTGCTAGAAATCCTCAATTAGGTATTTCACTTATGACAATTCTACCCGAATTAGATCAAAAATTGGGTCAAATGGAATAACCGGAAATGGAAACCGATCTCATACGAGGATAACAAAGCGTGGTTAGAAATTTTTTTCCATTTTGGTAGATGAGACATTTTTTTGTGGTACTACTTACTGCATGTGTGCTATATTAAAGATTATCTGAATTAGTATATGTATGTGCCAAGTGTTGAAAAAGATGGCATTAGACACGTATTACTTGTTAATATCTAAAAATGTATATTTTGTCCACTATCATAAGTCTTAATTATATTTGTGTTTTCACCATAGAAGCGTTGCAAACGATTCATTTTAGAGCAATTAGCATAAGTTTCCAGCTAGGTAAGAGGTCTTTAATTTGAACTATATATGTTAGCACAAAAATCACTGCATACATATGTGCATATTAGTCGAATAGCATATCATATTTTTTCTAGTACCCTCAAATTCAACACCAAGTAGTTACGTTTGAAAAGTTTTAGCTAGAAATCTTGGGGCTTACAGCCCGTTCAACTAGTTTTCGATTCAAAATCCGTTGCTCCGAGGATATTGTTGGTACTGAATTGCTCTTCATTTGCTAACGATTGCATGACTGTGTCTCGTTTTTTGTGCCTACATCTAGTTCAAATGTATCCACTGGTCATCGGTTCAAGTCACATAAAATTATTCACATGCAACACCGTGAAGTATGTTCAGGTTCCGATGCACACCTAGGATGTATTCCGTTGTAATCGTATTTCATGCGAATAGCTTACGGCTACGATTTAATCTTTCCTCAGTATGTAAAACTTTATGATCGGTAAAGATGCTAAACGTTGGACTATGCTCTGCGAAACAAAAATTCTGAAACTTGAAGCTATGACAGTCACAAAAGAGGCGAGCATTTCTCACAGCATAAAAACAAAAAATAACCAATGAAAGAATTCATACGCCGTAAAAGCTTGAATTAGCAAAACTCATTAAAGGCTTGACAGAAAGTATTGAAAAAAAAATAATTAATTTATCTAGATTCTTTCAACAAAAATATTTTGAGCCTTAACTTTAATGGAAATAATATAGTTCTGCAGCATTTTTTTGAAATTTGCGAGTGGGTATAATATTATTCATCACCTTATGCATATGCACTGTGAGGCTTTCAAAAATGCATTCATAAGAAAAATCTGAATACTAGGCATATTGAAGGAAAGTAGGTGGCACGGCATATCCATTATTAATTAAGGTCGTTCCAGATGATCAACCGTAATGCAATCGAAGAAAAAAAAAACGAATCGAACCATATCTATGACGACTTCTGTTTGACAAGTTAAACTATTTAATTTACATATATGTTTTACGTCAGCTGGAACGGCATCTATTTATCGTGTAGTTTTATAGTTTTGTTAACTGTTTTATTTTGATCCTGCTTAAAGCTGTCATTATGTTTTGTTAATATGCTCTTGATTCGCTGGAATATTTAGGTTGAATCGACAGGTATTTTCCGTTCTTTTAATCGCATTGCTGTTATCGTGCGAATATAAGGTTGACAGAGGCTTTCATCATGGATTTAATTTATATGCTCATTTGGCCTGTTTATGCGAACTTTTTATGTACAATGACAATGTTTTTGCTCGATTTTTAATCTGATTTTACCAAATTAAGGATAAAATTTTGTTTTCGATTCGAGTTTCGGAAGATCAAAGCGTGTGTGAAAAAAAATGTATACTTTAATCTACTGAAGACATACTCAAATTTGATAAAAGTCGTTGACTGGACCATTTATTGACAATATGCATCTAATGATTAGCGTGTATTTAAGCTCTGAGCGGGTATGCAAATATCTTATAGATCATAACATCGTAAAAACAAAAGCACCGTGTCAAAAGTTACTAACGAACAATACTAAAATTCATAAGATTGTCACTAAATCTCCAACAAGTAGTTTGTTAAGAGAATTAATTGACCGAAATAAGATAGGATACCAAGATTATCAGTGAAATGATTTTGCTATTGTTTACATCCACCTTGGCTGTTAAACATTTTGATTACTGAGTTTTCCTATACAAACATTCGCATTTTTTAGGTATTGATTGCCATAATATTGGAGTGATTGTCTGTAAAATACATAAATTTGCTTTTATTGATTTCTTTTAATGAAAGCATATGTATTTTCGAAGCTTGTTTTTGTGTTTTCTCTATCTATCATGCAATCACTGGCTTTTGTCGTACGCGATTCGAATCTCTGTATAAAATGACTATCTAGACAATTATAATAATTTATAATATATAAGACATTTATAATAATTTATAAGACATTATAATAATTTATTTCAACTCGACCCTTACACATCTTTCAACTTGTTTGCTCCACTTTTGGCTTGAAAGAATTTTAAGTCCTGAGCATGTATTCAAATAACTTGAAGACTTTTGTTTCTTCTTTCACAGAAGAGTAGAAGCCCATAAACTAAATTTTTGACTTTTGCTTATTGTTGACGTAATTTCCTCCATTGGCTATGTAATAAAAAATTTTTTCGAACATAAGATTTGTCAGTAAGAGCACAACTATTTTGTATTTAACGATAATTGAAATATCACTATCTCGTCAAAGTATTAACGATAACTAAAATTATATATAACTGGGACCTATTCCACACATGCACCATTATATTCTGAAAATTTCAGTTTAATCGGATGATGTGATCACTAGAAACGTTGATTTAAACACTAAATCGCCATGCCCTTATCAGAAAACTTTATACATATTGTAAGTGTAAAATTGCAGATTTGGCAAACTCTTCATATTCTGTTGCATAATGGATGTTGTATGATTATTATTGAAGGCACCCTCAATGCCCACAAAGGCTCTTAAAAAATACTCATTATAATAGTGTCTATTCTATTACAAGAACTACTTTATGGGGAACCGTTTCAACAGATTTTTCTTTTGCGTACGCATTTCAGCCTCTCGATGGATTTTACGACTCTAATATATACTTAATGAGGAGATTAAAAAGTTCATCGCATACTTTTACGAGGAAGAAAGTCAGGCTATTTGGTCTGTTGTCGTTTGGGCACAAACGCAACTTCGGCAGTCCTTTAAGCTTAGCTATATGCAACCTTTTGTGAATTGGTATAAGCCAGTAGATGGTGAGTATTCTTGTCCTCTGGACTATAGCATTCAAAATTCCATACGGAACTGGGAACTTGAAAGGCTTGAAAATGTCAATCGCGCAGACAAGTTTGTACCTGTTCACAGCTTCGCTTTTTTCCCACATCACGACAACCGTTCGCTTGTTCGAAAGTGTTTATGGAAGTGAAACCATCTGAAGAGACCATAAGGTGGATATCTATGAGAATCTTCAAAGTTTTCCTAACGTTACTAGTTCCCAACCTATTTGGCTTGTAAAGCAGGCTCGGCCTGACAGGATGCTTAGCAATCAGTTTTCTTAACCTCGTCGTTTTCAGTATGGGCTCAATTACACCGCACATCTCCTTCCAGAAGCTTCACCTGGCTTTCCATATCCAATTTGAATATTCTAAAAAGGACAATTTGCTGATCTCACCATTAGCTATAATCAGCTGCTTTAGTTTATTTGAGGAGCTCTCGAGCTTGTCTGCTGCAATGACCTGGATTTCTGTTCTATTAGCGTGGATTGAGGCTGCACTTAGGACAGAATGTGAAGCAAGATGGTTGAAAAATGTCCTTGAGTTTACCCGTGGTTGTATTTATTGCTTACCCGTGGTTGTATTTAGAGTAAGTCGTGAGAAAAAAACCCAAAACTATTATCAGCACTTGGTTTAAATAACACCAGTTCCATGTCATTTGTTCACTGGCTCAACTGTATAGAGTGATATCTAGCAGGTTTTTGCTGAGACGTTCCCTATATGTAGGAACCTTTCGCAGATTTGCTAGGACTAGCCTATGATTTATAATAAAAACTCAGTAAAAACTCAGCTTTTTCGTTGATGTCCTTACTTCTCCAGACAGTGTGATGCACATTGGCGACCGCTCCTCCAAACAGTAATTTCTTTCTCCTATGCGCCTTCACTGTGAGATTTGTCACATCTTCTGACAAAGCGGTTTCATCATGCACTATGCAGACGCATGCTGAGCGGAGTATTCTCTGCTTGTTCCTTTAACAATCTACGACGATTTACTGAAGTTAGAAGGTAGGCGTTAATATTTTTCTACATAAGTTGTTTTTGGCATCGAAGTGAGAACATTTTTTTTCGAATATCGGTACTTCAGTCCAGCGAATCGGCCTTATGCCAAGATTTAACGTTCTTGAACTAGTGCTTCACCAAACTTCCCTTCATGCAGAGTCAGCAGTAGTTTCTGTGGCCGCGACATATTCCTTAGCTTGCGAACTTAAATAGTCGGTGACTGTATATTGTTCCATCTGGGTCAAATTTGACCAGATCTTTCTCAATTTCACCAGTCTCTAGGCCGTTATCCATCGTATTTTGGATGGCAGAGACAAACCAGGCAGAGACAAAAGCTGCCTGCAGCCTACGCTTTCTTGTCAAAAAGCAAACAGAGCACGTCGTCAGACTTCCTGTTGATATGGAGTATGCACACATGCTCCCTATCTTATGCTAGCGGTTTATTGATATCCAAGATCTTCAAATTCTGCGTTGGAATATACAAGTTCTTTCTTTGCAACAGTTACAGAGTCACTTCTTCCGCGGTCTTACCACCTTCACTCTGAGACAGTGTCAAAATGCTGCATCTGTCCACCATCTCTAAGCGAGCTGCTTTCCTTAGTCAAAATCATTCCTGAACTTTTCACCAGCGCAACTTCAGCTTGACGTTGCACTTGTTGATCTTAGCACCCTTAAACCAGCCTACCCCGTCAAACGAGGGTATGGCAAATTCAGGACGCTTCTACATACGGTCAATCATCGCATTGAGCAAGCCTGATTCTACGATCTTCTATTTGTCAAGTGATCATTGACCCAACGAGCTGCTACGACCAATTTCTGCCCCAATTAGCAGCTGATTAGCCACATTGATTGCCTTCATTAGCTTGCTAGAGAGTTGTTCGGCCTCCTGGTCACTTGATTTCACTGCTATCATCTTGGCCAATCTCTGTTCCAACTCACTATAGAAGGCAGAGTCCTTCAGTGCCAGCTTATCTTTTTGCCACTCTTGTCTGAGCCTAAGTAGCTTAGCTGTTTCTCTTCTTCTGTAGGATACGATGTTTTGTTGCCAAATATTTTGTCAACTTTTTTCCTTCAATCTTTGTTTCGGCTTTCGCGCCTAAAAGGTTAACTCTCTGCACCGTAATTTTAACTTCTTTCTTACCTTCTATGACTGGTTTTTGATCTCCTAAGACTGCTGTTAGTGGTGTAAAAACTTATCTGAGCTGGTGCCTCACTGCTTTGAGCTCCTACCACGACAAGGTGGCAGACCATCAAAGTGGACGTAAGTACGATTATATTTTATGGTCATGATACTTGCAAGAAGTTGCCATTACGAGTTGCCAAAGATGTTCCCACCAAATGTTTATATAATAAGCATATATATATATATATATATATATATATATATATATATATATATATATATATATATATATATATATATATATATATATATATATATATATATATATATATATATATATATATATATATATATATATATATATATATATATATATATATATTAATATTAGAGCCACGAGAGTTTCGGCGTAATAAAAATAACGGTTTTTCTTGTCACGCCATCGTAAGAGCTTGAAAACTTACCTCAATAACTTACCGCACTTCAAACAAAGAATCTAATCAAGAACGATCGCCACAAAAACTACGAATTCAAATCAAAATCCGTACTGTTATAAGCAGACTTTCCAGACGGTCATTAAATCGTCCAAGATATCTTATGGTCAACGAATATCTGATTACATTTTTCTTTCCGCCACCTGATTTCTGGTAATATCCGTACACATGTAATTTGATGAAATAACTTCAATGTCATTGTCGTCCATTAATACTGGTCAATAACATTTTTAGCGTGAAGAACACTTCGTAGTTTTCATCCCATCAATTTAGTTGAAAACAAAAGAATCAAATGCGGCTGAGCGTGAATCATATGATTGAGCAAAGGAAATAGACTTGAAAAGTAATAAAGCACTGTAAAAAATCGAAAGAAGTTCCAGATACGGACGATTTAGTGGATTCAATAGAGCGTATTATACTAACAGTTCTTTGTTGGGATGTTGAATATGCAGGTGTCGTTCGTTTGTTAAACGGTACCAACTCAATGTATATGTATTGGATCTTCATACATATATCTCTTGAAAACAGTAAGAAAGCTTGTCTATTAAAGTGTAATTGTTATATGATATTATTGTTATGAATACCAATATTTAAAAACTTGACAGGAAACCTATTATATAATTGTTGTTTTATAAGTATTTATTTATTAGGTTTTAATCGTGTAGGTATGTCCTTCTGAGCGAATTTACTTCAAACAATGACCTATCTCACCACGAAAGCCTGAGTTTCTCAAAGTGCTCACGTTATAGTTACATTGAACCTATCTGTTTCGAGGCATATGTAATTCTGACCTCGAACAATACATAAAAGACATTACGAAGTGAGTTTAGTTTCCCATGCTGTAAAAGTTGATGATTCAACATTCGAGTTCAAAATGCTCAAAGATACTGAAAAGACCGAAAACCATGAAAGGCTTGAGATTATTTTTCCATAATTCGCTTTTTATACGTATGATTTACTTTTCGTGCATTGACCAGACTTTATGCTCACCGATCGAATCATACTCGCTTTTGAGAGTTTGAATTTAGTTTGAATTCTATCCATAGATATGATTTGATGCTTGGAATTTAATTGAATCAATGATTTGCAATTTACGGCTAGATAGACAATAAAATGTTGGTGTTGAAAAATTTGTTTCAGAAGCAATGGGTCTAGTTAGAATCTAAAGATTGAATAAAAAAGAAAATTTGTCTTCGTTTCTAGCGGTGAAGAGACGTAAGGCAAATCACATTAGGAAGCAATCTAATTCAACTGTTTCATTTTAGAAATTATACCTTCATATCTTTTGAAACATGTTTAAGTGACTAAAGATTTGGTTGATTGGAATCATGCATCAGAGCATCGACTGTTTTCTACTGTTGCGTGACAATTGATGGCCCGTGACGCAGAAGGGGACACTAAGAATGCAGCGCTGCATTTTTAGAAGGATTGCAACTCATTTAGCGCAAAAATTGCTATTAAGAGAAAACATTGAGCTACTAGTTAGTTTTACGGCTGTCGGTGACAGTAGTATCCGTTTTTTCTAGCTACGGTACATATGTCGAGTCGATGAAAATATGGAACCTTTTAAGACCTTAATTTAAGATATCTCTTAACCATTGCTACATAGAAAAAATCTGATATGGAGACTGGTTACTTTTTTAAAAGGTTGATAATTGCAGTTCGCAGTAGCTCTACGAGGGTTGATCCCAAAGTAATGATAATCAGCTAATTTCAGATCCCATAAAATTAAAAAAAAAAATCTGTTACGCATGTGGGATAGTAGCAAAGTTTTTTTCTCACCCAGTTTCACTCAGTCAGCACAAAAAAAACCATATAAATAGGCCACGATTCCAGGAAGGCACATTCATTTGAATACAAATAGTCCAAGGGAGAACATCAAAATGGAGAAAAACGAAATTAGAGGTGTCATGAAGTACCTGTGTTTGAAAAAAATGTCTACCAAAGGCATAGACAGTGACTTGGTGCAAACACCAAGGGACTCTGCTCCTCCATACTCCGACGTTGCACACTGGGCCAAGGAGTTTAAACCGGGAAGAACATTCACTGAACTTGAATACCACGAAGGACGTCCACCCACGTCCCTCACTAAAAACAACGTGAAAAAGTCGATTATGTGTTAGCAGAGCGAAAAGAGACCATGTGGCATGTAGCTGAGGTTCTCAATGGCAGTACTCAAAGAATCGTTGCCAACGAATTACATATGAAGAAGGTATCTGCGTATTGGGTGCCGAGAATGTTAACAGACGAGCAAAAGTAGAAACGAATTGACATTTCGAAGGTGAGTCTCGAAAAGTTCCAGCCAGATCTGGAGAAGCTTTTGTCACATTTCGTAACCATGGACGAGACCTGGATCTACCATTTTGATCCAGAAACGAACCAGCAATTGATGACCTGGAAGCGAACCTCTTCATCGATACCGAAGAAATTCAAGGTGTCGTGTTAGGCAGGGAAGGTTATGCATCAGTTTTTTGGGACGCTGAAGGGAGCTACCATATCAGGTTTTTATTACGCAAGCCCAACAAGAAAGATTGCGGGATGCTATTAAAAAAAATAGGCGCGGCAAACTGTGAGTCGTAGTGCTGTTTCATCAAGCCAACGCACCGGCTCACAGGGCTGCAGCTGCGATGGCTGCAATTCAAGAAACAGGATTCGAGCTGCTTGAACTTTTGCCCTATTTGCTAGTTCTACCCCCAGTGACTTCTACCTCTTTCTTCGGCTCAAGGAAAACCTTCGGGGCAAGAAATTTGAAGATGATAGCGAAGTGATGGCCGCTGTTGGCGCGTTTTGGGAGAATAGATACAAATCATTTTTTCTAAGATTCTCTTGGATTTAAAAAAAAAAAATTGACTAAATGTATTAATTTGTTAGGAGACTGTGTTGAAAAATATTTATTTTTTTAAGTTTAATCACTTCGGTTTATATTGATTATTATTACGTTTGGATCAACCCTCGTACAGTTAACATCAAGTTTGCGATCCCTCAGCTTGTATTTGCATTTAGTATTAGTGATGGGCGTTTCTGTTATTTTCAAAAAACCAAACAAACTTTTTTTCAAAAACAACTGTTTTTTAAAACTGTTTGAAAAAAACAGCTTCATATAACGAGAGAAACAAATTTTATGCTGTACGACAATTAGAGTTTGGGTCGTACTAGGATTTTCACATACTAGGTATGACTAGTACGAGTACGAAAAAATACCTGTTCCAAACACCTGTTTGAAGTATGTACGTATGTACATACAATGCATACGATTTGTAATGATGTGATGAAAGGGACTGATATGCCCTCTCCCACCCTCTAGACACAACGTTTCCAAGCAAGAATGGTGATGGTTCAAGATGACCTTCAAAGAATACCGACTCATTAGTTTGTGCAGCTTGTCCGTAACTTTCCAATGGTCGGTCATTTATTTGGCAAGTCTTTCTACAATCTAGGGGCCATCTAAAGGAAAACGATCAAATTCAATCAATTTAACTTGTTTTTAATTTTATTATATGCAAAAAAAATACCTCCTGTATTCGTTCAAATGACCAAAGTAAAAAAAATTACTAAGATAGGACCAATTAATCCTGTTATCATCTATATGACTTTTCATCGAGCGATCTCTGATACCAAACTTTTCCTGGTTAATCTAAAACAGTCAGATTTTCACTTCGCCTCTCTGAAGCATGAAGTTTGTCGAAAATTTTATTAAGAAATGATAAAAAAACCGTTTCGGTTATTAAACATGCAACCTCTTCTGAAAGGCTGGACATGAGTCCAGCGGCACCTTACCTCCCGCGGTCTCGTAAAATTTACAACTCCGGTAGGGTTGGAGACACCTTTGTAGTAGCCTGCAGTCACGATGAGGGCCTCAGCACACCCGGAGACGCCAACTGGTGAACCAAAAAGGATCTCAACCTGTTCCTCCTTGGCACTTTTAGTGCTAATTTTAGTTTTTCCGCCGGATTTCATGTTGCCGTATCTTCGAAACTAGGCCGTTTTTTCCCAGACTTGTATGGAAATTTCGCCCAAAACAACTCAGAAAGGTCCCCGAATTCATGCTCGACCATTTCCCCTATAAAAAAATTTTTCGCCCTTAAAATATCACTATTGTGCTCCCCAACCACTTTCAATCATCGAAAGTTAGTTAGTTAGTTTTCGCCAAGCTATGGCCAAAAAACCCCTTACTCTCCTACAAAACCGAAATTTTTGTATCACAGCAATAGGTCTTGGCCAGTTATGTCCCAAACCACTCTAACCCAAAATTGGCCGATTTTGTCCGATTTCAGCTCCTTTTGCCCTAAAAACTTTCTGAATATTTGAATAAAATACTTGCAAGTACGAAAATACTCGTACTTGCGAGTATTTTCCGCAGCTAAACAGTTTTCCACTGCCAACAAAAACGAAAAACGGTTCGTTAAAAAAAAAAACGAAAAATGATGAAAAACAATTCCTTTTAAAAAAAAACGAAAAACGATTCGTTTTTAAAAAACAATTCGTTTTAAAAAAACAGTTCGTTTTAAAAAAACAGTTTGTTTAAGAAAAACGGTTCGTCTGAGAAAAACGAGAAACGATTCGTTTTAAAAAAACAGTTCGTTTTAAAAAAACAGTTCGTTTTAAAAAAATAGTTCGTTTTAAAAAAACGATTCGTTTGAGAAAAACGAAAAACGGTTCGTTTAAAAAAAATAGTTCGTTTTTTATTATTTAATTAGAAAAACGATTGGCTTTAGAAAAACTATTCGTTGTAGAAAAACGGTTCGTTTTAGAAATGCTGTTTTCAAAAAAAAAATCGTTTTAGAAAAACTGTTTGTCGCTATTTGGAAAAACTGTTCGTTCGTTTTTTGCAGCCAAACGTTTTTTTCAAACTGTTTGGCGTTTTTGAGCCCATCACTATTTATCATCATTGCATTTAGTTCATGAATTTTGAATCATTAACCGTTTAACTGGCAAAAAAGATAAAATAATAATAAAATGTATTCGGTTCATTGAAAAAAATATAAAATACAATTACTTGTTGTGGAAAATTCATTACAAAAATATTTTGTATGAGATAATAAAAATATCTATGTTTAGGCATTCTGTTTATAGCTCTGCTAATAGTGAGGAAACAAATTTTCCCCAATTTTTTTTTTTGACTTAATACCTGCTACAAAAAAAGCACAATAACTTATCGAAATACTTTGCAAAAATACGTACAAGTATGGAAATATATATAGTGAAATATTATAATTTGCAGTTCACACAAAAGCTCCTGTACAGAATACTTCTAAGGCTGTGCACTTGCTTGCACTTCGATGAAAGCTAATTCATTCCCCAGACACACTCACAAATTGCATTTTCAGCCTCCTTAATCCCACGAAACCTGATAGGATTTGTACCCTCACCTCCACACCTCACTATAAATCAATCTTATCAGACTGCAAGATTATCACGTTATAGCCATGAAGATTACATTAACACATTCTGTTAACAACATCGATCGTTTTTATTTTGTTTCGTTGTTGCCGTAGTTGCATTCGTGTTCTTACCTAAAAAGGATTAATTTCAAATAGCCATGTTAAACGTCGACGGATGCCAGACTCCTAGGGTTCCCAAATAAAAGTCTCTTTCAAGGGACTGACGGCGTTCGGAATGTAGCTCATAGCAGGCGAACATAAAACTCATTTTATCTGATTACATTTTAAGTGGAAACAAGTAGTAAATATTGGCACTGCATGGGGCATTATGTTACACACGACGAAAGCGCACTGCCAGCGAAACGAAATGGAAAAATATGAAGATTTGAACTATTTATGGATACTGTAATTCCAAGCAAGATTTATTCACTTAACCTTTGGTAGGGAAATATATCTTCTGAATAGGCCGTGGAAGGTGTGTGTTTTGATCCTGCAGATAGTGCAAGAAAACAAGCCAAGATTTATCATTTGTTGGTGCCAAATGAAAAAAACGGTAAAAAAATGATAATAAAAATGAAATGAAATATGTTCGAGCTTTTTCAAGCAAAAATTGTAGTTTGCCACGAACAGGAATTCAAAAATTTCATACAAGCTGCAAACAAAGATATGCAATGAATATTTTCTGCTCAACCTGTCACACATCGTGAGATCGTACAAATACTTGAGACCAAGTCGTAAACTACTCTATACAACACCTGTTAATTTTAATTATTCACCTTAAGCTAAAGAGCTCATTAACAACATAGCATGCAGTCCTTTTGTGTCTGCTTACATACGATCTGGTCTCTTATTTTAAATATTTTATAAACTAGTTAATTGCATATGAAATGAAATGCGGCTACGTTGATTGCATAAATATCGCAGTTTGTTTTCAACATCGCCATCCGCTACGGACTAAATTGACTGAGAACTTGAAATTTGCATTAAATTTGCAGATGAGCTGGAAAATAGGAACTACCAAACCGAACTTACCCTTCACAACTTTTCGCAGTTCCTATGTATATCATCACAGACGCTGCACATCGAATTGTCATTGATGGCCTCTTCGAATTGATTTTAATTTCGTTTTACATAAAAGCATACCACTTAGGGGCCTGTTGAAATAAATACTGGATACTAACGAGCCGGCTGAAAGCTCAGAAAAATATTGAAACGATGCCTCAGTAATTTAAAATGACTGGAATTATTAATGAATCGATTCAGTGGACAATCTTTGGTGAATCTTGGAAAAAAATGCAGCTTCTAAGTAGTCAATCAAATTTTCAATGTGATCTTGATTTTCATTATGATGGTCAAGATGTTAGTGTTGACCGCGATGACTAACATTATTCGGTCCATGGACGTTGCACGAAGGATGAGCTACTTAGCATTTTTCGATGATCAGCGTGTTTACGATCGTGACTTTCTGTTTTTGTCAATGAGTTAAGTGGGATTGTGCTGGACATTGAGTGACTTTCTCAAGTAACGAAGAAGCAACTTGAAATTCAAATGTATTCAAGATATCATTCAAATGACATCGAGATCGATCGCGAGAGATTCTGAAGAAGCCACGCGAAGAAGATGTTAGGAAAATAAAATCTGAATATATTTTGCAAGTATAATTATAAATGGAGCATTTTTACTAATGTTCGAAGAACATTAGTATTAAAAATTCATATTTCTATATATATATATATATATATATATATATATATATCATCAAAAAATTTCAGTGAGATAATCTCGGGAACGCGCCATCCGATTGAGCTGAAACTTTCAGGATACATTGGTGTATATGCAGAATAGGTCCAGGTCTCTTTAAATGTCAGTTATTGTTAACCTTTTGGCGCCGGCGGCCATTTAAGTGATATTTTTAATATACCTATTATTTCGTGCACAAATAATTTTCGCAAAAATAAAGTTAACGAAATAAATTTCGAACGTGTTTTACATATGAATCGGATAATGCTTTGGAATTTTTTAACCCTATGTGTGCGCTGGGTGCCTAAAAAGAGGACGGGAAAAATTGAAAATTTTTAAATTTCGATAACTTTTGACACAGGTATTTAATCATTACTAAATTTTCGGAACATATTGTTATTATTTAGTTGTAGATTTGTGTAGCTTTTAATGAGCGTGCTGGCAACCCTGTAGCTAGGGCAAGCACTGAAAGTGAAAACCTTCAAATCATCGTCTCTCTTGAAAAAATGCCGCTTCTTCAAAAAAAAGCCACTCATATGTAAATCTTGTGCTTTGTTTACATAACCAAAGAAAAAAAAAGATATGGTATAACGGGCACGCCTGGTAACCCTGGCCCAATTTACCTATATTTTTAGCATCAAAAACTTCTGTTCACGGAAACTCACGATCCGATGGGCAGAATTATTTGAAATTCACAGAATGTATTGGTCTTAAATAGGACCAGGTCTGATAGAAGTGATTTTGAAATGCGGGTGATTCTGTGCCAGTGGTGCCATCTTGAAAAACCACTAAAAAAGATAATTATTTTTAGCCCTATAAATTCTGATTGAATCGTTCGATTTTGACGAAACTCACACAATTGCTGGACCCCACTTTAAGCCACGTTTGGTAGAAATTTGGTCGAAAAATTCGGTTGGGGCTGCCAGCTATGATAATTTTGGTGTCTTCATTTTGAGAAAAAAAATTTGGAAGGGAAAACATTCAAACCATCGAATATTTAAAAAAATGTCCGTTTCTTACAATAAAACCAATCTGTATATAAATCTTATGTTATATCTACACGTTCAAAATAAAACTTTGGAAATTTCATGTCGGACAAGAACGGTAACCCTCTCCCAGTTAACCTATATTTTTAGCATCAAAAACTTCTGTTCACGGAAACTCACGAACCAATAATCAGATACAGCTAAAATTTACAGAATGCATTGGACTTAAGTAAGACCAGATTCGATAGAAGCGATTTTGAATTGTGGGCAAGTCTGTGCCAGTGGTGCCATCTTGAAAAATTACAAAGAAAAAAAATTGCTTTTTGCCCTATGAAATGTGAATAAGTTACCAGATTTTCATGAAATTGACACAATAGCTAAACCTAACTCTAATCTCTGTTTGGTGGAAATTTGGTTGAAAAATTTGATTAGTGCTGCCAGCTATGGTAATTTGTGTGTCTTTGGTTTTGAAAATTCGCTCAGGAACATAAAACTTTTTGCACTATTACTTCCAGTGCAGTCATGAAATCAATACGAATTTCATACAATTAATGAAACCTATCATAAACATTATTCAGGCCAAATTTGGTTGAAAAGCCACGATAGAGTTGCCAGCTATTGTTGGTTTTGTGTTTAATTGCAATATCTTTATTAAGCGGTTTTATCGTAGAATTTTCAAATGGTAATGATATTGTAGCGACAATAAACAGCAAATATTAAGCTATCGATCATTTGAAAAAACTCGCTGCAGGTAACCCTAAATTTCTTTATACTCCTATAACTTCGAATGTAATATAACAACGTGAAGCAGATTTGATATATTCTTGGCTTTGATACTGGCGAAAGGTTGCCAGCACGAGTCGGTTGTGCTACTTTTGTATCAATAAATGCTTACAGTTAGTATACATACCGGAAACATTTACAATGAAAATAAATAACCGATGTTTCAATTCCCAAAGTTCTGTAAATTTTTCGGATCGCAGCCCCAAACACCAACTTCAGTTACAGTGCTGCAGGCACTGAGTATTTTCTTCATTGATGTTCTATGAGACACTGCTTCCAAAATTTTGTGAAATAAGCAACTGATAACGAATATAATTAACCCGTGTTTTGCTCTCATAAACGTTGAAATTCATGCCAGTGGTAATATCTGAAACCTTCCACCATATGAGTTATAATGCATTCTTGAGACGAAAGTAAAACGTGGCATTTGGATCAATTTGGCCGTAATAAGCAGCACATGTGGTGGAATATGCACTCAAAACCTGCACGATTCTTCTACTGTTCTTCGAACATTAGTGTTTCTAGCGGTTCAGGTGCGCTAGAGTTTTTTTTGAATTTAGATAGATTTCAATTTATTTGCAACGCAACTTACATAGGTCAGAGTTTCGATGAACTGCATATGCACAATTTAGTATGGTTTAGTTTTTTTTTAATTTAGTCAGCTTCGTGTTACTGGTCCATTGAAATTATGATATTACCTCAGTACATACAATCTTTGTTTGAAAGATATTATCTTGTTTGTGATGCTGAAAGGAAATAATCAATACGAACAGCAATTTTTAAATTTGTTCCAAACTTGATTTTTTTTATGTGTGATATAATCAAATTATATTAATCATCATTTGATCGTCATGATATTAATAATCAATAGAAACTATTGGCGGAATAAAGATCAGAAGAAAGAATATTACGTTTCGAAAAATCAATCATTGGGTTTTGTCAATACAAATTTTTCAAGCAATATTTCTTCTCAAATAGTCAATGATAAAAATTCCTTGACATGGCTCTTAAGTTGAACACCAAGCACAGTCAGTGCTTTAAGCATATTTTTAAATAGTTTTTTTTTTATCCAAAACTCGTTTTAGTGAAATTTATAATAAAAACAGAATCTTATTAGTTTTTGCATCTAATAGAAGCAATTAAGGTCGACAAATTTTCGTATCGTTTTTGTACACAGAAAAATACTTCTACTTTTTGCGGAAAAATGAGCACATTACCAAAAAACATTGATAAAAATTCTGCGCCAAAGAAATATTTACTCAGTCCAAAGAAAGGAATTTATTCATTTCAAAGTACTGATATTGAACTTGCCCTGAGTAAAATTTGGTATAGTTTCAAGGAAATGTTGCCATAAATTTGGCATCAATCGGTTCTCGTACGATCACCGAAGTTAAACAGTGGCACGCAAAAACTCTTCCTCCCTTCATGTCAAACGCGCACCTTACTTTAAAGGGAGTGAAAACAAAAATGAAAACTAGTAAAAAAAAAAATAATTTACTCGTGCCAAAACAATATGGTTTGACCTCAGATAAATATTGAACTAGCAATAAGTAATTTTTTTTTTGACAATGCCGAAGCTCAGAAAATTACTTTTTGTAGAGAATATTTAGCTATGACGGGATATAGATACATATACAAAAGCCAATATCAATTATTCCATTATGTGTTTTTTTTACACTTTTCAGCTACTATGCGAACATTTGAGCTATTTTTAGCTCTGTTCTTACTAAAGCCTAGCTACAATGGCTGGAAAAAAGTTGGCGACACTGTTGCTTACCTGTTCCAAAAGGCTTTTGCATTTTCTATGGACAGTTTTCATTACAACATCTAATTCAGAAGACGAAACACGGGCTGCCAAATTTTCTTGGTGTATCACACAAAACGTGTATTTAGATTCTAATAGAAAAACAAATCCATTTTCTGATTCGATCATTAAAGGGCAGCCATCGATACACATCAAAGTCAAGTTTTTTACGTCAATTTGATTTATCTCAAAAAATGTAACAATAAAATGGAGAAAATCTTTACCCCTTGTATGGTTTTTCATTGAAAGCAATGCCAGAAAATCCTCATTAATTACACTCTGTTCAGAACAGTATCTAACAAAAACGAAACATTGCGGTGTTGATGATATGTCAGTGCTAGAATCAATAGTTAAACAAAAATATTTGCAGCTCTTCAAGTCATCTATGATGTGATCGAATATATGTTTAGCTATATCTTCTATTCGTCGAGTGCAGGTAGAATCTCAAAGTTGCATTTGTTTTATTAGCGATACTAGCTGAGGTCGATTGTTGAATCTTTCAAACAATTTTTTCGAAGCTTTGATGAAGCATTTTTTCACGATGTCTGCATCCGTTAATGCTTTCATGTGTTTACCGAGAATATAACAAACTTCGTATGAATTCATATTTTTAAATACTCTGTTACCAACGTTCTACAAGCGTACACATGGCCTGCTATCTCTAATATTTATCTTTCTGTTCGCTAAAGAGACGAATGTTAAATTTCCCCATAGGCCAGGTTCAGGTAAATTGATTCATGTCTCACTGCTGTTTTCATTTCCGTATATCTCTCTCTTCTGAGCCATAGACAGCACAACGTGACTTGAAAGTGGATTCAAACCTTTGAACAACACATTACTTTCAACAATCTAAATCCCTAAATGAGTACACGTTGTATACTAGGCTAGTGTGTGAGCTCTCATTCAGGTCTATGCCCCGTCAAGGGCTGGAGGGTTAGAGGCCGTACACCGAGTGTCTCCTGCAACGGTAGCCTTGGTCTCTTAGTTTTCTTGTTTGTTTGGTAGATAGATAATAATAGATAATAATTTATTCAGCGTCTTATCATATATACAATTCTCTTAATTCTATGTTAAATTTAATAAATTAACCTATATATTTATAATTTAATTACTTGAGGATGGTGCCTAGGCTTTATTTCCTCGTTCAAAACATATCATTTTTACAAAATATTTTAAAATATATATTTTCTTAAGATTAGTAATTGACAGGTTTCCTTTTGCTGTTGCGCTGGACTGCTCTCGATGTCGATTTTGTTCGTTTCCTATTGATTTCCTCTGTGGTGTCGTTGATGATTTTTCGATGATCCTCTATTGGATTCAGCCTGAAAATATATAAGCAGAAGTCTCGTTTTCACGAGGATTATGCGTAGCCGCTAGGTTCAAGTAAGCCTCGAATGGTGAAGGGTAGATATTGCTAGGGGCTTCAGAAGTGATTTCGGAGAGATTACGAATTTGAGGGTTTAGGTGGTTCTGGCATTTCGCCAGGAATTTTTCGCCGAGTTCAAGAAGGTATTTCTGAAGAGGAGGCATGTTAATTCCTTCATATAGCTCTGTGTTAGAGAAATAGCAATTTCCTGATTTAAAATACTTTCCAGTGCAAGAACGAAGGACTTTCCTTTCAAATTTTGCCGGTTTTTCTCTATGACTTTGAGATATTGTCATCCAGATTGGGAAACCGTAGCTCAGTATGGGCCTGATCAGTTGCCGGTACATAAGAAGCTTTGTTCTTTGAGAAAGAGGGGACGATTTTTTTAACAGAGGATAGAGTTGATGATAAGCATAGTGAGCTTTCACTAGCGTATTTTTCCCATGAAGATGAAATTTATTTCTATCGTCGAAGGTGATTCCCAGGTATTTTACTGATTTATTTACTTGAATTTCAGAACCGTCTATTTTCAGGGGCATTGACTTCTTTTTGGTGCCAGATGGTTTGATTAGAAGGACTTCAGATTTTGCAACGTTAAGTTTGATCCCCCATTTCTTGTAATAATCACTGAGTGACGTGATTTGTCTTTGTACACGAATTGTGGCGTACTTAGGATTAAACGCTGAAGCGTAAGTAAGGGAGTCATCCGCATACAGAAGGGTTTTGGCCTGATTATTTTGTTCACATGGCTGATCTCCAGTAAAGATATTACAGAGGATGGGGCCTAGAACTGAGCCTTGAGGTACACCACTAGAGATTATTTTGGTTGGAGGGATTGCTTTTCCTAATTGGACAAAGAAGTGCCTGTTGGTGAGGAAATTTTGTATTATTTTGACAGTGTCAACTGGAAAATTGTGTTGTATGAGTTTATAAACGATTCCATCTATCCATACAGAGTCAAAGGCTTTCTCAATGTCTAGAAAGCAGGCAGTGGTTGATTGACCTGTTTGAAGTGCCTTTGAGGTGTCACACTGAATATTTTTGCGACTTTCCAAGGGATTGGGAAGTAGCAATTGTTAATGCAGCTATTGAGAATAACTGCAAAGGCACAGTAAGCACTGATGGGAAGGTGTTTTAGAACACACATAGAAATGTTGTCTGGGCCAGAAGACTTTTTGTTGTTGCTTGTTTTGATGATTGCGGCCAAATGAACGGGGTTAATGAATATCTGCTGGTCAGTGGGACATATTGCCAAGTTTTCTGTTGTAAATGGGGACAAATGTGGAAGACTATTGATTTCCAAGAAGGATTTTATAGCGCTTTCTACTTCAAAGGAAAGCTGTGGGTTTTCAAAATGATTCGAAGAGTTGAAGGTTCTTTCGAACCGATTTGCAAAAGCTTCTGATTTTTGCTCATCTGAACTCAAAAGTTGATCGTTGAGTGAGACTTTCTGGAGAGAAAATGACTTACGGCCAGTAAACCTATTGATATGTTTGAACAAATCTGGGCCTGGTTTCACTACCCTTAGTGCTGCCTTAAACTTTAAATCCTGCCAGTTTGTTACAACTTGAGCTATAGTTGCTGACATGGTTTTAATTTGCTCTAACACTTGTCTGTATTCGATGTTAGCTCTATTAAGGTTCCTGTGATAGATGCGATTGAGCCTTTTTCGAAGTGTCTTCCGTTCTTCGGAAAGGTTTTCAATGAACGGTGGTACGTTTTGATACTTATGGGAGCGAGGTGTGGTTTGCGTCTTGTAACTGTCTATAGTGGATTCAATGGCATTTGAAACATTGATTATGAGAGAATCGATTTCCGGATTCAGGAGACTCCGATCTGTTGCAAATTGAATTTGTGAGATATTTGCGTCAATTGTTTTAGCGAAATCTCTCCAGTCTATTGATTGATAAGGGAAGTGAAACAGGGGTTCTTGTAGGACTATAGAAGGTTTTGAAGAAATGTGGGGAGAAAGTTCTACTGCCATGTGATCTGATTCAGCAGTTTTAGTTGTAATACACAACCGATTTGTATCATGATCGAGAAGACTTGCGGATATAATAAAGAAGTCAATGAATGAATGACCTCTAGGATGGGTTGGGTTTGGAGATGAAATGATAGCCCAATCAAGTTCCAAGATGTTATCATACATCCAAGAAGTCAATACCCTTCCATGTGAATTGACAAGTGAATCGTTCCAGTTTGGGTGTCTGCTGTTGAAATCGCCTCCGAAAACAACATGTGAGAAGTTACGAAAAAAGGTTTTAAGTAAAGAAAGATCTGATCTGAAATCAGCTGATCTGGCAGTGCACGGGACATATAAAGCACATAGGAGGATACAATCGCTATTCTGCAGTGCAAGCCTACTGGTGCAGACATTCACGGTACTAAGTGTGGGTGGAGTTACTTCTACAATATTCAGCTCTTTTTTGAAAAGGATTGCTGTGCCTGAGCCGTTATCACACCTGCGAAGGGTGTGACCTGGGAATGAACGTTTATGGCGAGAAGTGAGGTGAGTTTCAGAAAGAAACATTATATCAGGCTTATATTCCTGTAAGAATTTTAGAAGTGCAAGCCTTTTGGCATGCGAAACAAGAGACCCTACATTTAAACATGTGATTTTTAAGTTCATGGTGAGCACATGCTGAAAACAAAGCTCATGAAAGCAAGATTTTTTTCTTGCTTGTCATTTATTTTTCTGAATTTGGGAAGGAACTCTTTTACTTTTTTTATTAGGCTGAATAGGTCCATACCTATGATCTCCATCCTGCCTTTCATGCAGAAATCAAAAGCATCCTGCTCAGCCACTTTAGGTTTATTCGCGTGTAATGTTTTTGATTTTTGAGGCTGGGGCTTACCAGCGGCTACGCTGGCATATGAAATGTTATTTTTGGTAAATGTACTTACTGATTTTTGTATAAACTGCTGTCTTCGGGTATTTTTTTCTCGTCTGGTTTCCATCTGTTTTTTTTATTTGGGTGAACGTACTGCAACCTCGGTAATTTGCTGGGTGTCCATACTTCCCACAGTTGACGCAAAACGCCGGGGACTCATCGCTGGCGTCATTCTTTCCACGCTGGCACTCTCCTGGCCGATGAGACTCGTTACACTTAACACATCGATACTTCATGCCACAGTTTGTGGCAACATGTCCGTATGCTTGACATCTGAAGCACTGCGTAGTGCCTCGTGGTCGAAGTCTTTCGAAATGAACCTTCTGGTTGAGAAGGTATCGGACTTGGGCTAGCTGCTCTAGTTTCCCGTCGGCTGGTAACTGCACCAGGAACATGTCGAGTTGAATCCCTCGTTGTTTGGACCTTGATGTTTCGAAGCGTTGAACTTTTTGCCAGCTAGTGCCGGCGAGCGCTAACTCGAGGGCTGATTTCGATTTCTCGTCTCGTGGTGTATACGTGAAACATTCAACACCATCTTTCTTTAGCTGCTCGAATATTTTCTTTGGCTCTGTCGTTTTAATGATCGTTTTCCTGCCGCGATTGGAGATTTCCAGCTCTCCTACCTTCTCTCTGATGCTCTGCTTGAAGTTCCTCACGTTAAGGTTCTCGCACACTATCGGAGTTTTGCTCTTCTTGGTCGTTCCGGGTTTATCGAAAATCGTTGTATCCTTCTCTGTTTCCTCCATTGGTTGACTCGTTCGTTCCTCGTCATCATCTTCGTCCATTGATATAACCTCATAACGATTCTTTTTGCTGCACGATGCTTCGGGCTCGGAACCATTTTGATTTTGCATGGTTTCTTCCTTTTTCCGTTCGATTCGACGGTAGTATACCCAAGGGTATTTGCGCAGTCCTTGTGTGCACGGCTAATATCCTCAACCGTATAATTAAATTTTTCCATCATAACTTGATGGAGTTTATTATACGCGATGAGGATATTCTCATGTGTTGTCGCGAAACGATGCAATCAAATTGCATATCGCTCGCCATAAGGGAAAATAAACCTCTATCTATTCAGTTTACTTATAGAATAACTATAATAATCCGAACAAAATTTACTCAAATAAAAATATTCGCAGTCCCTGACGAACAGTATTTCACAATTTGAAACAACTATGAAATACAATTACAAATCAAAAACCAGTCTGAATATCCCAAATACTACCTGCTCTCAGCAACCGTCTTACTTATCTGAGTGCTGAACACAGAATTTTTGTTTGTTTGGTAATGTTACTGATTGGATATATACTTTTGTACATAAACCTATTTATGTATGTGAAAAATTTAACTAGAAATCACCAACGTCTCACTTTCACTTGGGAGTCTCGAACACCGCAAGCGGCCCACGCGAGACAAGTTAATGATCATTTGCAGATTAATGATAATTACCTAGTATGTGTAAGACTAAAGACAGACGACACAAGTTAATTATCATTAACACAATGATCATTGAACGCTAATGATAATTTGTTTGGAGAGTGACACACGGTTATTTGAATGAGGTTGTTTAACAGCTGTAGGCTGTTTGAATTTAAATGGTATTATTTTGACAGCTATAGTTTATCGAAACACATCAAAAAATCAGAAATTAGTACAAGTTTTACTGCGAATGAGCCTTTGTGTAAAATTATGGAAATTTTACACAAAAAAGTTTAATCACGATAAGGAAGAAAATATAAAATGTTCATGTATTGAAGAAGAGAATACGAAGAAATGTGCAAAAAATGAAACACTTGCATGCCATATTGTAATACATTCGAAATAATATGTTTGTGTTTTTGACAGCTAGAAACTACATTATTTCAAATGGAATTTCCCGAATTTCCCCAGTAAATTTCATAATCTTCTCCGTAGATGGTGCGACAATCGATAAGAGCAAATGAGCATTAGCTTCCAAATGATAATTCGTAGAACCTCATTGATGATGTTATAAATGATGATTAACCATGACACACGTAATGGATAATGATCATTGGGCTCGAAATGATAATTAACTTGTGTCGTCTGTCTATGCTCTAAGTCCCATTATATGCTCATTAATATCATCATTAATGAGGTTTTTCAAATGATCATTAGAAGATGAATTCTCATTAGTCCTAATCGCTCGTCCACCCTCTGTCGGGAGGAATATGATATTTCTTGGAACATTTGGAAAACTGTATGATATTCAGCTTGCAAAATGACCATTGATTTCACGTTGACATGGAATTCTCATTAACGAATGTCACTGAAATGGCCGTATGTCTTCATCCAAACAAATAATAACTAACGTTCAATGATCATCACCGTCTGTCCATGGTTTAAGACCCGCTTTATGAAATTCTCACATAAATTTCTTAGATATACTACCGAAATTGCGCCCCACTCAACTTGGATACGTCGAATCAGCTCTGGCGTATTTGTTGGTCTGGGATATCAAAAGCACTCTGCTTTAATTTGGACCACACATTTTCAATGAGGCTTGAATCAAGGGAATTACCAGGGCACTCAATCCACACATTAGAAAAGTGCTTATAAGTCACTTAATCAGCTTTCAAAGCTGTATGCGCCTTGGCTTTATCTCGCAAACAAATCACTTCCTTGGCTTTATCTCGCAAAAAAATCACTTCCTTTCCGTACATAAATTATTGGTGTTTATTAAGGCATCGTGCAAAAACAGGAAATATTTTTTCCTTGGTCAATAAAATGAAGTTAGCTTTTCCGCAACTGCTCACCCCTCCAGCTACCATGACTTTTAAGCCGAATGTTGTGGTCTGTATTACGGGAATATTTGCGGGATTGCTGATTCGATACAGTTGAATCCATGACTCGTCAGGTTTTACAACTTTTGACAGCAATTCAACCAGTCGGGAATGTTCTTATCTTTTAGCGGCCTCTGGGAAGCTGTTAAGCCGTTTCGTCACTGCTCGCATTCGTAGTCCTGGTTTATTTTCAGCCAATATTCGAATCTTTCTTTTTAGTTTTGTGATAAGTACCAATGATCGACCACTACTTTTCATATCGTCCTAGGTGTCCTTCGTCGTCGTTGCACCATTTTCTTACAATATCCTTATGGACTCTGAATATTTGACATATGTCGCAGCGACTGTAGCCCAATTGATGCATGCGTTTTTAAATTCAATTATATATCATTATTATCGAGAAAAAAATTTCAGTTCGACCCGTTGAAAATTTCAAAAGTTTTTCAGGATCGGACAAAAGCTCGTTAAAATCAAGGCCATTGGATAAAATTTGGTGTTTTCACTGCAACTACCGAAATCTGAAAGAATAAATTTATGTTTTCATTCGTCTTTTTATTATACCAAAGATAACACCTGAAGCTAATAAAAAATACCCAAATAATAGCGGGTCTGCGTATTACATACCTACTTATTAGACATAAGTACTAATCACCTTGAAATTTTGGTACCTGTTTTCCGACTCTTGAACAATTGTCATTATTTTGGTATCACCTTAAAATTTTCTTTTTACCTCTATACAGGAATAAATTAAAAATATGCAGGTTTAAGAAAAATAAAGAAGATCTCAAAATTTTTAAAGATAGTTTTTTCCCGATAAATTCATTCACGTTGATTTTCCTCAGCTATTTATATTTATTGAGTTATATTTTGAGAATTACATTTTTCACGTCGCGCTCAAAGTTCAGGATGTTGCTCGAAACTTTAATACTGACTAGAATTTTATTGAAGAATAAAAATGCTTTTTTAATTGGATCATTTTTTAAGTTGTTTGTTTTTTTGCAGCGATAACTGAGTGTTTTGAGCTGAGCTTCATAACATTGGTTAATTCTCTTAAAATTTTCGGAATGATTGTTGATTTTATTTCAACGTACACTATTTTAAAAGGGAAGTTGGCTCTTGCCATGCAAATTAATTTGCCTAACTTAAGTAAAATATAAAGCTTTTGAGTATACCGTTTTAAGCATTAGCATTTGAAACATTGTAATCAGCCCATGGACGCATTAAAAGTTTTGTTGAGAGATTTGGCCCCACAAACAGCTCCATAAGTAATTATTGACATTATATGGCCATTGGATATCGTAAGGATCAGTGGATATCGAAATGATCATTGGATAGCGTGCTTCCGATGCTCAAAGCTCATATCTTTTTAATACTCCAATCATAGGTGCAATAATGCATCTTATAGAGGCTTTTTTAATCGTAAACATTTTGCCTTTAAATCATCGTTTTTCGTAAAGACATGATCCGATTGAGCTGAGATTTTCAGGACACATTGATGTATGTAAAACAAGTCCAGCATTGTCAACTAGAAGTGGTGGAGTGTTTGTCCTAAAAAAAAACTCCATTGTTGCAAACGTGCTAGCAGTGGTCATATGAACATAATCGAATTTTATACTTAAATTAAACATGTGTACTACACTTGGAGCATAATTCAGCCTAAAATCTCAATTATTGTGTGTTTTTTTTTTCAGATAGAAAATTGATATGCTCTTATTGGAAAACCCTTTATTATTTATGTGATGCAACCATACCATTTTGTCGTCCATTGTTAAGCCTAGAAATTTTATCTTTTCCATTACTTGTGGACATATAGTGCCAATTATCAATTGCAGGTTGATCAAAGTTTTGTTTTCCTGACATAATATCATATGCTTGAAGATCGGTGTTTACAATGTTGTTTATTGATGATTCGTTCTTAGGAGAACATAAAAGAAGAGTATCGTCTGCAAATATTGTGGCTCGGCTTTTTAGGGTTATATATTGTACACTGGTTACATAGTTCAGGAAAAAATGGCCCCAGAATAGATCTCTGAAGAATACTGATATTTACATAAGCTTCCGCACTGGGGGATGTCGAGTTTTTCGTCATGATCTTTCTATTCTCTATAAAAGACTGTGTTAATAAGTTAAATCTTCTTCTAATCCCATAATTTATTTATTTATTAAATCTTTTGATTTGGATGTCATAATTAAGAGTGTCGAAAGCTTTTTTTAGGTCCACGAATGTATATGTCACATATTTCCTTTTATCCAATTCGTTGTTTACGTAAATGCTAACGCTGCGAAAGGCTACGCTCTTGGAAGCCATATTATAAAATATTTAACAGAATTCCCGGTAAATTTGGCGGCTATTGAAAAGGGGTCGAAACTTCTGATAAAAATGTGAAAAAATATGAATTTTCTGATAACGTACTTGAACAATTTTTTATGTCAAGAAAGGCACACAGACTTGGAACGCAAATAAACCAAGGATGGAATAAATTTTGTCAGCCATCTGATTGAATAAATTTTTATTTGCAGTTTATAAAACGTCAGCTAAAGTTAAAATTTACTAATACGCATATTAAATCCATATAGAAATTATTTTTGTTTAATATTCATTCTTTCCTCTCAATCGCTGGAAATAAATGTTTTCATAACTGCAACCATTATTAAAGTCAGACCATATAAATACGTGCTGTAAACAGGAAAGATATGATGAACACAAAGTATGCTATTTTTGGGTTATGTGGCACTTCTAGATTTCACGGAGAAGTCAAAATTATGTAAATTAATTTATGTATGTATGTGGCTACTGATTTTTCGGAAGCATTCGCAAGAAATTACCTGTTGTCTATCAAGCAGAAATACATTTTTTCCATCTTCTAATGGGATTATTCAAGATTACATACATAGTTGTACATGTACAGCTAAAACAGACTTATGATTTACTATCCGAATTCATCATAAACCTCCATTTGCTCATCGATCTAACTCCTACGTAACTAATTCATTCACATAAAAACTGGCCTTAGACATATTTTGTAAGCATTTCCATTACGGTTCACCGATAATTAATTGTGGTTCAGCTACTCATGGGATTTTAGCGTGAAATCCTAATTTTTCACGCTATATTATTCCGACAACACGATACAAAAATGCATTTGGTTATTTGGAAGCTATTCAAGTAGAAAGTATTTAATAATGAAAATGAAAAATTGTAGATTGTCAATTATGTGTTTTGATTGCTGCTAATATTTTAATATTTTTCATTGTGACCATGAACTACTCTTACCCTTCGGCCAGCAGCACGAACAGCAGAAATGATCTCAGTTGGAGTCTTTTTTAGGTACGTTTCAGTGAATCGTTAGTTTGTTTAGCATTTTTTAGTTGTGTCTGGTAGACGTGACTTGATGTATTCCATAAGCCATTTTCAGTTGGAGGTATTAATTTTCGAATCGAAGTAGCTTTCTTTTCACACTAGTTGAAAGTCATATTTTCGGTAGCAAAAAATTTTGGCAATAAAAAAATTTGCCCTTATAAAATTTCGAATCCAAAGAATCTAATGTCAGAGAGTACAGAAAGCATTTACAATCTTTATATTCTGCGCTAGGCAGTATCGTAACCATGAGTTAGTTCTCCTGAAATCTAATTTTTCTTGCAATTTAGATTCACAACATCAGCTGGATTATAGTGCTACAATTTGATGAAGAATAGTAGTACCGTTTAATCACTTTTCGATAATTAGATTTTTTGAGTTCGTAAATAGGTTTCGTGGTTTGTATGAAATTGAACATCACAGCATGATGTACGGAGACTGAGCAAAATCATGATATCTTTTGAATTATTAGTTATTATTGAATCACACACAATTGGTAGTGTTAGATATTATCGAAACACAAACCGTGCCAAAAAAAAATCTTCAATCGAAAACGGTAATAATAGTGTATTCTTCGGTAAAACTTAAATTTATAAAATCCAATTCAGCTTTCAAAAGATACAAAATTATCAAATCGAATTCTCATTCATAGAAGCTAATAGAGCTAATAGAGCTGGCACGTTTTGCATTCATCCATATGTTTGTGAGCTGATGAGCTGTTTGTGTAATTTCTTGCGAACCTTACAAAACTACATGCTTCTTACGGTAACCACTTTTTCATATCTACTCTTGTGATTGACCTCAGTTTCAACATCTGAATCGGAAAATTCAGACAAGTAGCTATTATTTGTTACATTTGATGTTTCTTGCATTTCAAGCAATCGTTTCCACTAATTTCAGCAAATTCATGCTTAAATTATCTCCGACAAAAAATACTAAAATAAACTTTCATTCTCACAAATTTCCATTGGGTAATGAATTTAAATACACTGCAATCATGCATCTGCCGGGAAAAAACTATCCTTCACATTTGAAAATTGAAACATATCAGAAGCTGTGTAGGTCAAGCCGCCGAAAATTGCAATCTCAGAAGCGAAAATCAAATAAATCTTCGAAAACCGCAACTTTAGTTTGAATTGCCAAAAGAAGCAGATAGTAGATATAAAGATGCAATTTTGTAAAAAAAACAAGAAATTATCATAAAATTGAATTAGGAAATGAATATTCCGTCCGCGAGGTTGTAAAACTGATTTTCGCAGAAAATCAAGTAGATAGCGGATTGAGAAAATCGCATATTCATATCGCATATTTTCTGATTATATCAAATCAGCTAGAAGAAACACGAAAATAATTTCACGGTTGAAATTGCTTATTGGGCTTTTGTATGATTCGTGTAGATAAGTGTTTTCTTGACTAGGGGCTTGATTGTATTTTTAATTAAATGAATGTTTTTATGAAAATCAAATTGTTCGCAAATTTGGAAACAAATCTGAGGGGTCTATTGAACATCCAAACATTACTGTAGATTAGGAATACTGAATTTTCATTAGTAAAATCATCGTGATCCCGTCTGAGTTAAATAATAACGGTTATTTTTTACCTGATGTGAAAAACTTCGATTCGAAAAACTGAGTCTAAACTAAGCCTGAATGATATTTATTTGGGTATGAGAAACACTGTGTTGCAGTCCTCTACGAAATCATGTGTGCGAAAAAGTTATTCAAGGTCAAAGATAACGAAAAGCAGTTTTTTTTAAATATCTCAATAGCTATTGGTTTTCCGTGACTTATTGTCCACATCAAATTTGTCATCATAAAAAATCTGAACAAAAGCTTAATTTACGAAATTTGAATATGTCATTGTTGCTGCTGCGGCTGATGCAAGATACTCGCAGTAAGTTTTTTACATAAGACCTGCGTCCAAGTCCATTTGTTGTGATGGAAGGCAATGCGTTTTGTGCCATTTCGGAATAAAACTCGCTGGGGTGCAAGTGATTGTTGCAATTTCCCCTACAATAGCAAATGCAGTATCAGGAAATTGCAATTTCCGTAGATTGAGAATCAAGACACGCATAGCAAATGTAGTATCGAGAACCAGCTGATGGGAAATCATAGCGAATGTTAGCAAGAACAGTGTTTCTGAATAAACAGAAATCAAATTTCTAGGTATACACAGTCAGTCACAAAAGTATAGACTCAGGTCGCAAACGTTACTTAATTTCAAGTTTATCTAAGCTTATCACAGTATCATAAAAAGTGTGAAATGTTTTCATGGGAAAAAATGAAAATTGTTGAAAATATAAAAGTGAAACCGTTTTCATAATTGAGAAATGCTGACAAATTTAGTATTCTCCAGCTCTTCGACACGATCATTTAATAGCTTTGAAAGTATAAATATGGCAAAAAGACGTGAAAAGATCCCTGTTAAAAAAAATATTAGTGATATACTTTTTCAACGTGGATATTCACAGCGTTAAATTGGTAATGAGCTCGAGATTCAACAAAGCACTGCGAAAAATTTAATAAAAACAAGCCGAAAATTTTGGACAATATAGCAGAACAGCGCATTCGACGACGCATAAATCCAAAAATGTCACCAGGACAAGCTCGTGATCAAGCGTTATGTAATAAATAAAGGCTTAAGTGTACAGAAAGTTTGGCGTGTCATAAGAAAATTTTGAGCTACATGGCCGAAACCATTGATGAACAAAGTGAATAGTGCAAAAATATTAACATTTGCCAAGGAGCATCCAAGTAAACCCAATGAATTTTGGGAAACCGTTTTGTTTAGTGATGAGACCATCAAGTTTAGACCATCATGTTAAGTGATGAGACCGAAACATTGTGCGCTTATTGTGCCGAAGTGCATACTTTACAATGTGCCTGGGTAACTCAAAACGCCAGCAAAATCATCGAGAATCATCCATATGAATCCAATCGAGAATTTGTGGATTCATCTAAAGGATTCGTTCAGCAATCACAAAATATCAAGCAAAAATCAGTTAAAAGCCCGCATTCAAAAAAAATGGGATAAAATAAGTCCTGAATTGACAAAAAGGTTAATGCAATCAATGCCTAATAGACTGCAGAGCATCATTAGGGCGAAGGTATATGCTACTTAACATTAATTAAAATGTTATCATTACCATTTTCATCATATAATCTCATATTTCAGTTAGTTAGCCAATATTTTTTCATGACTTGAATTCAAGTTTTAATAATTTTCAGCACACACTTTTCATATTCTGCATACTTTTTATTGAACTTTCAAATATTTGAATTACACTTCCAATTTATGTTTCTGTTTCGTTCTTGAAATGAAAAAACCAAAAATATATGCCTGCTAAAAAAATTATAAAATGAGTCAACATTTGTGTAAAAGTAAAGTAATCCCACGACAACCCTCGTACGGGTCTAGGGGTTGAAGCTGGTAGAGAGCTTCATTACAATTTTTTTAATCTTTGTGAATACGAGTGTGGAGTGATTAGTTCCACGACTCACTTTACCCCTGATTTAAATCAGGTACCTAATCAGAGCTAGGTGAACTCAAAGCTTGGTGCGCGGACCCTCGTCCGAACCTGGATTCCAACCAGGGACCCCACACGCAAGTAACCAGTGCTCTACCCACTAGGCTACTCAAAACTTGTGTGACTGACTGTATTTATTAACATCAAGATCTGAAAATATTAAGAAAGTTTAAAACGAAATTTAACTATTGTTTTAGCTTCTATTTACATAAATTGGCTAAATTATGTTGTCTCGCTTTAAAAAAGCTGACATGTTAATTTGATTTTTTCGATTCAATTTTTAATTTGAATTGAATTTTCGCGTTTCAAATATATACTCATGATTGACAACTCTCATTTTCAAATGTTCAAAATTCAATGCTGCCACAGGAACCAGAGAAATTGTATTGGGGTCCAGGATCACAGTATCAATTGTATGATTAATACTGTGATTTTATTGACAACTGAAACACAGAGAGCAGCGTATACTGCGAAAAACTGCATATAATGCGATCAATACTCTACTGTACGGTAAATGACGACTTCTTATTGAATAGTTCGAATCGTGAGAGGTGACTTTTGAACTGGAAGTCCGCCTTCATCGTTGTGTGCGGGGTCCACCAATGAAGGAATCGAGTGAATATCGAAATATTATTGAAGACTAGGAATACTAAATTTTAATTCGGAAAATATTTTAATCCTTTCTGAGTTCAAAAGTAACTGTTTGTTTTGCTCACTGAGTTCCAAAAAAGTTAGTATGAAATTTGCTTGTTCCTAAAAAAAATATATTATACAATATATAATTATACTATAAAAACTAGGTATGTTCCAAAATAAAAAGAACCTTTTAAAAATAAGAAAAACCTCTAGGGCATCAGAACCGCTAGGAACACTAATGTTCGATGAACAGTAGAGGATTTGTCCAGATTGTGAGTGTATATTCTACCGCTAGCTCCTTAAGACCACTACCAAAAGCTACTACTCCTACTTAGGACCAATACGCGTTATGTAAGTAATAATTTCGATGACTTTATCGAAACAGACAGCGATAGAAAGGTGTTTGGAGGTGCCATCCGAAAAATGTCCAGACCTTAGAAAATGTAAACATTGTTTACTTATTTTCATTCCAAACGTTCGCGCTGTCAATACTTAATGTAGGTAAGCATTTATTGGCACGAAAATAGTGAAAACGCCTGGTGCTGCCAACTCTTTGCTAGCACCAAAGCCAAAACTATGACACATCTGCCTCACGCTGATGTCAACCTACTTTCCGAATTTCGTATTGATCTAATGACTGCATTGGAAGTTATAGGGATACAAAGACATTTAGGGTTACCACTCGCATAAGTTTTCAAATTTTCTAGACCTGAATATTTGTTGTTTATTTTCTTTACAAGATGACTACGATTTGAAAATTTTATGATAGCTGGCAAACCATAGCTGGCAAACCCTGTCATTGCTTTTCCAACTAAATTTCTACTGAATATTGCCCATAATAAGTTTAATTTGCCATATGAATTTCGTTATGAATCCATGACTACACTGGAAGCTAAAGGGCAAAGAGAATACACCATTTAGTGATTCCCACGTTTTTTGCAGATGCTTTTATGTGACAAGTAAATCAAACTGGTCACTATATGTCTGCCACTTGCAACAGCAATATTGTTGGCCTGTAATCGTTCTTGGATGTGTCTTCTTTTTTCGAGTTTTTCGAAGCATTATTTTAGTATTAAATATAGACAGCGTGTCGAATAATCATTTTAGGTGGTTATGAAAAGTTACTTTCGTTTATTATTACTACTTACTATTTTGATGCTAATTGTTTTATTTATGCGGATTTTCCGGTCGGTTTAAACTATCGGCCAATATTTTTTTATAGGATTTGGTGAGACAAAAATTTTCGGGCAAAACATTGACTCGTTGTTTATGAATCATTTCTCTTTGGGCAATATTTTTCCATTTTCTTCCTCTGCAACTTCACTCTATTTCTCATTTCTCATTCTATTTATCATTTCTCACTCTATTTCTCATTTCTCAATCTATTTCTCATTTCTCACTCTATTTCTTTTTCACATTTGACACATTTTTTGACTCCACTCCACAGGATCTATGCCAGCAGCTATTGCAATTCTTCATTTGGTTTTGCCTAAAAAATGCCTGTTAAACACAGTATGGTGACAAATAACAGTATTCTTTACAGAAAGTCGAGCTTTCATAGCCGCACAAAATATTTATAATTATACATAAATGTTGTCGAACAAGTAAAACTCATTAAATTATAAAAGAGCAAATTCAAGTAAACTTTTTCGGTCTAATTTGGCTAAAAAAATAGTTAACCTAGTTAGTTAGGAATATGAATGTAATTCTTGAAAAATATATATGTAAATTCAAAATCATTTATAAAATGAGATTGATCTCTAATGACAAAATTGCATAAAGAACTGTAAATAATACACAAAATATAATTTAAAGCTACTTAATATTTTCTCGATAACTTACTTTTCAAATTTTTTAGTAGTGAAAATGCAAACTTTGCACCTAATATTGACCAACGAATTTCATTTCTGCTTTTATTTCAGATCATCTAAAATTTCAATGAATACACCCCAACGAAACGCCATTTGGGATTCTTTGGACACTGTCAGTACACGAACAGAACACGTTTCACCGATGAGTTGCCAAATAAATCCCCAGACTGAAAATAATCCTGAGCTTAGATCAGGACCAAGTGTTCCTGACAACCAATCGACTAATCATGTAGTTCCTGTACTACCGCCAATTCATCGACGATGTCCACCACCTCCAAGTCTTCCGTTGCCATCAACTACTTCATCACCGATTCGTACAAATTACAAGGCCTACCATCAAATGGATTTCCAGCGCCATTCGCAATCCGATGATGATAGCGGATGTGCTCTTGAGGAATATACTTGGGTACCGCCAGGATTAAGACCAGATCAGGTAAGAAATTAAAAATTGATGGAATTAACTAAGGAAAATTGATTGTCTTTTCGATACAAAAAAAACTTTGATATCCAATAAAATGTGGAAGTGAGATATTAATGCACATCCATGGTAAATGTTATTGTCAAGTTACCACGAGTTCAGTACATCAGGAATGAAAATTGATATCCGGCACTATTAATTTTGACTTTTAACAGCCAATATATGACCATTAAACTACTCGTAGGCACTTAAACTCAACCTAGGCTCTTGCTTTTTGAACTTGAGCTTTGGAACCCCGGTGTGATAAAATATGCAAGTTGCCGCAGTTACGATGGCTAGTGAGCAAGCTATTTCTATGACTCTCTAATAGTTACTGCAATATATTTGTCTTAGTTTTGATATTATTTGAACAGCAAGTAGAATAGAAATAAATAAATTTTTGGTTTACATTTTGGGAGGATATTATTTTGTTATTACTCTTGTAATAAATTACACAAATCATATACTCTACAAATCACGTATTTTAATGTAGCTACAAAACACTTTAAAAACTATTTAAAACAAAAATTCTGCGAAAATCGTTGGCTTTAATCGAACTCAAATTAATTGGTGAACTTGTTTTAATCTTCTTCTTTTTTGGCTCTATGGTCCAGCTTTGAATTGGTATCGAATGATCACATTGATTTGAAAAGCTTTGCGAAAAACGGTCTTTTAAAATTACTTCTGCAACCAAAATTGATTTCTATCAAATTGTCGATGTTTTAAGCTGTAACTTTACCAGACAAGTTAATTACTAAATCTTTTACAACCCACTTAAAACCCAAAGCAAGATAAAAGTCCTATTGCTCATACAAAAGAAAAAAAATGTAATTGTCTTCTGCTTTTAAAATTAATTACATAACGATTTTACAGAAGTTTTCGCGCCATTCATGGCACTTCTATGTTCAAGTTCCATTTGATACAGGAACACTTAAACATTTGTCCAAATTACAAGAACAGCATGTAATTGTGCTCTCATCACTTTCTGCTGGTACAACGCCATAATCTACTGTAAGCATGTTATAGAACATGATTGCGGAGGAAAGTGAACTTTGATGAAAATTGCCTCCAGCGTTTGTAACGACATAGGCATTTACGTAGGTATGAATGTTTTTCGCTAACGGAAACTTCTACGAAATAAACCTGAAAGTTCGCAGAAAAATAGATTGCAAGATTGACCAATTTATTGCGTCCAATTAAAGAGTTTCTTTATTTTTTTTTTGAACCATCACGGGAACTGTCTTCGATTGGTTTAGATAAGTTTGCTGTTTAAATCTAAGTTTGGGTTTAGTTTGTTAGTTATTAAGTGCTAAAAATTAAGATTGGCGCCTATAAATGCGAAGTCGCCCAGTGATGTAAATCGTCCTTAAGTGAGGTACCGTCAATCAAGCATTGTTAATCAAACGTACTCTGTTTGATGCTGGCAATTAAATATAAATTTAATTGGAGGTGATTGACAGTTTGGTTTGCATAGTGGTGCATGTGCTCGTGGCTCGGCTATCAACAACAAGAAAATTCGTAAACAACGGTGTCTATCCGCTGGTTAAGAACTAATTATTGTTGTTATGATTGATCATCTATGCTATATTTTAGTTACTTATTATTGCTGTAAGTAATCATCTAATGTAGTATATTCTTCAATAAGGAAGGTATATAACAAGAAAAAAAAATAAAAATATCCATGCCAAATTGTTTTAATTCTTTAACATATTTTCCATCTAGAGTAACGCACTTGGTCCAACGGTTTTTCAACATTTTCATTCCTTTCGAATAATGCTCTGAAGAAAGTCCTTTAAAATATGTATCAGTTTCCGTTTTGATTTTATCATCTGACAAGAATCTCGTTCCATTTCTTCAATTTTGAAAACAGTCAATAGTCGCTGGGGGCCAGGTCTGGAGAATAGACTGGGTGGAAAACCAATTCGTTGTGCATATCATTTAGTTTTACCTCTGCTTTCACTGAAGTGTGCTGAAAGTGAATCGCGTTGCCGAGATAAAAGAGCACTTTTTCCTTTGCCAAGTGAGGCCATTATTCTTGATCTCCTTCTTCAAACGGTCCAATAATTCAACACAATAGTATCCTATGACAGTTCTTCATTTTTCGAGATAGCTCATGAGTTTTGGTCCATGTCCATTACGAAAAATTCTGGCCAAGACCTTTCCAGTTGATTTTTGCGTTTTTGCACAATTTGGTCGGCTTTGGCAGGCTTTTAACCACTCTACGGATTTTTTTGGACTGTGGAGCTAGTAGTGGATCTATGTTTTGTCTATAATTGTGCATTGAAAAAATGAAAAAATGCTGTAGATCACGCTGTAATAGTGCCAAACAGCACTCCAAATCATCAGCACGTTGCTGTTTTTGGTCTAATGTGAGCAAACGCGGCACCTATCATGCGTTCAGATTTTTCATACCGAAATGCTCACGCCAGATTGTAAACATAGAGCTATCTGATGCGTCTACGGCTTTAGCCTGTGTGTTTTCGGCCTAATACGAAACAATGACTTTCTGGAATGACTGCATCTTATGGGTGGCCTGGAGGTAGTTTGGTACTCGTACTGGCTCGCCCACTTTTAAATTCAGGAAACCAATAATTGAGAATTTTATCTGACAAAACAGATACTCCATAACATTTATCGAGCTTTTCTTTGGTTTCCTGTACTGTTTTGTTTTTCAAATAGTAGTGTTTAATCAGAGCACGAGATTCGATTTTATCCATTTTATTAAAACACCAAAAGTTGTTTACTTACAGTGGCTGCCAAATACAATCTAATTGACGCAGGTACATGAAACTTGACATTTATTCTTACAAAGGATGACACTAACTGATTTGAGTGACACCTTATATTAGGCACTTTTTTTTCTATGATGATGCCAAGAAGAAGTTACTATCTAACTAGAGTATCCCCCAAATATCACTGTTGTACTCTCCGACCACTTTCAATCATTGAAAGCGCGGTAAAGGCCGTTTTTGCCAAACTATGGCCAAAAAACTCCTTACTCCCCTACAAAACCAAAATGTTTGCATCACAGCAATAGGTCTTGGCCCGTTATGTCCGAAACCACTCTAACCCAAAATTGGCCGATTTCAGCCACTTTTGCCCTAAAAACTTTTTGATTATTTGAATAAAATACTCGCAAGTACGAAAATACTCAATACATGATATGCTTTCAAACTGCACCATCTAAAAGTAGATTTTATTTTAACATACTTAACAGCATGACAAAACTCAACTTCATATAATATTTGATCATACACTTTGATCAGACTTAATGGTTTTAGCAAAACTACCAGCCATTTATACATGATAAATGCTAGCCATACAAATTTCCATGCATATCTGATTATTACATTCCATATGTATGCACACGTAAAAAAATCTGCTAAATAGTATATCCAATCCATTCAAATCTATTCTTCACAAGCGGTTCTACAAGCGTACTGTGTATACTGGTGTGCTTATACACTAACATCACTACGATTATCTCGATTGTCTCGATTGTCTCGATTCTCTCGATTGTCTCGATTGTCTCGACTCTCTCGATTGTCTCGATTGCAACAATCGAGTCCAACTTAAATCATCGAGATGTTTCGAGATATTTGAACAATCGAAACAATCGAGTTTAACATCTCGCAATCGCGCATCACTACTCTAGTATGCTATACCACAGCCTTGGGGGAAGGAAATTGAAGGAAAACGAGATTGGAAGGGTTGAGTTTGCAGGAGATAGCGGTGCACGATTCGTTTGAACAACTGTGGCTCATAGGCGAGGAAAACAGTAGATGGTAGGCTGTTCCATAGTCGTTTTGACCTAGGTAAGACAGAATCGTCAAATTTGACGGTACGACTAGCACTGATCGAAAGAGTATGTGAGTGAGCGCGTTGAGAGGCTCGGGTGTTGCGCGTAGGAGGTTAGAACAAACACCGTAATTATAGCGATAAAGAAGAGAAAGGCAACCCATATTACGTCGGTGCTCAAGGGATACAACACGTGAGGCAATAGTTTCGTCGCCAATAAGCTTGAAAGCAGTGCGGCCTGCCCCATGCCATATATGGGAGTTACAGTCAAGCTGGTCTTACGAGAGTCTTATGGATGTGTGCAGTGGGCTACTCCATAAGAGCACGTGAGCACGTGAACCCCTAAGAATTTATGATCTGAAACCCCATAACGATAACGAATTCGCGTATAAATTTCTTCTTACATACCTTATGTAAAAACACAATGCTTGTCATATAAATAAGTATTGCACAAATATTCTGGATATTCTGGAAATATTCTGGCTTTAAAAAAGAGTTTTTACTATACAAATGAATTCGCTGTCATACCCAACGGGAATCGCTGTAATGTATTCTGGCAGAATTCATCAAGTAAACATCCAAGCTGGGTTAGTTTTGGTCTATCTGATCTTATATACTTCGCTCTGAAGCGAATCTTGTTGTTAGAGTTTAGCCTCTCAGCGAAGGTTGATATTCGACAGCATCTCGACAATCAATATCGTTTGAATGTAACAAAATACAACGAGCAAGTGTCGAAAAACCGATGCTTATTAGGTGCATTTTTTGCGTCCGGATCTAGAGCTGGTAAGGGTAGGCAGCATAGAAAACAACAACAACTGAGGCAGTTTACAATGGTGTTGATTGAGACGCAAAAAAACGCATCTATTATAAAGATTAATTGATTGTATTATATTTTGTGGTGCCTTTGAGCTAGCACTACGAAGACGCGATGAGACTATTAAATCATGAATTCTGATATTTTCAAAGGCTTAATTAATTTTTTGGCAGAGCTCGATGCATCATTCACAGATCATCTGATCCAATTAACGGTTTTTAAGGGCACATCAAAAGATGCTCCAAATGATTTGCTAGATTACATGAATGCCATCTGTTCGGAACACATTAGAAAAGAAATTGCTGATGCAAGTTTTGTTCCGGTTATTGTTGACAAAACTACCGACATTTCATCTATGTACACTTCAATTTGTTGTTGTTGAACGAGTCAAATTTTGTGTTTGAATTTCTGTTTTTCATAAAACTATGTCAAATGTCAATATGTATGTTGTATGATCAGTTACAACAATATAACACAAATGCCACCAAGGTAAAAAGACAGATAGATCTCTTCTTGAGGTCAATCCAAAAATAACGGGAAAGTATGGAAAAGACGCAACTTGAGGCTCAAGAGAGAGAGCTCTATTCACAAAATTACAATCAATAGGAAATACGAGTGTCAAGTGATTAGTCCCACGTCTCACTTTGCCCCTGAATTTAAATCAGGTGCGTATTCAGAGCTAGGTAAACTCAAAGCTCAGTACGCGTTCTCTCATTCGAACCTAGACTCGAACTGGGGACCGCACACACAAGAAGCCTGTGATCTACCCACGAGGCTACCCAAGCTTCTAAAACATGTATATATGTATGCTTTAATTGAAGAACTGTTCTGAATTATTAAATTGAAGAATTGGTTATATTTTTTAGTTTTTTTGTGAATCCCCAGTTTATAAGCTCATCAGCCGCCACTGGATGTGCACTATGTCTTTCGGACGCATTAAATACAACACGGTTTGTTGAGTCCCTAGCGATAGTGCAAAGTAATGCTTAATTCCTTCCTTATTAAAGCATGTAATATAGCTATGCTGCTTACCTTGATATATACCGAGAATTTAACCATCAGCAGTCGGTTGATTGCGTATGCATTCGCGGATAATACTACGCTATAAAAGCACATACGAGCCTATCAATTAAAGGAATTAAAGAAGTTTTAAACTGTACTTAGCTGTATATTTTCACCTAAAATTTTTATTGTTAAGTTTTTATAGTTCTTAAAAATCTGTAAACTCGAATTTAACAGGCTATCTCTACTCTTTGATAGAACACGACCTCACACCAACAACTCATAAGCAAGACTTTGATGTAAATTTAGAGAGAAGGCTAATGTTGAAAAGAACGAACAACTGCAGCTCAATGACGCTGTCTTGTCAATGGAACACCAGTGGAAAGAGAAAATTGCGGGGCAAAAATAAACATTTAGGACAACTTTCGTATCACGATTAAAGATTAAAGATGACAACCAGGGAAAGGCAGAAGCCGGTTCACCGAAACAACTGAGCTTATAAAGCAGCATATAAGGATTGAATATGACGCAATTTTTAAAAAGTCAGCATAAATTTAATCAAATTGATGCTCATCGCTCAGAATAGAAGCCAGAAAGTCGACGAATCCAACTAAATTCGTTTGACAGAAACTTGCTGTGCATTGAAAACTTTATTATAAACTGTACAGTGAATACAGTGAATAGTTTGAGCAGTCTAGTGCGTACAGCACTGGCTTCTTGTTTGTGGGGTCGCTGGTTCAAACACAAGTTCGGACGATGGACCGCGCACCAAGTTTTGGGTTCACCTAGCTCTGAATAGGTACCTGAATTAATTAAGGGTAAAGTGAGTCGTGGAACTAATCATTCCACACTCGTATTCACATTGATTCCAAATTTGTGATGAAGCTCTCTACCTAGACCCGTACGAGGGTTGTTGTGGTATTTCTTTACTTTTACAGTGAATACAGCCGTGCGAAACAGTTTAAGAAAGAAGAAAATACACTTTCATTGGAAAAACATTGGTTAATGTCTAAAACGAAGAGGAAACACTAAAAAAAGCCTAAGCTGAGAAATTAAGGCACAGGGTATACATAACGAGCATGTACGTCGAACAATCTCTTGACAAAAATTTTAGAATTAAGGATTTCCCATCACGCTGATAAAACTCTTGGTGACTATCAGGGTGGTTTCAGGCGTGGAAGATCGACAACTGACCAAATATTTACGGTCAAACAAATTTCGGAAAAATGCTGGGAATTCAAGATTGATATCCATCAAATATTCGTCGACTTCAAACAAGCGTACGACAGCATCAACCGAACTGCATTATATAACATCATGCTGCAGTTCGGAATCCCAGCAAAGTTGGTACGACTGGTGAAAACGACCATGACCGACTCCACGTCACAAGTGCTGATTCAGAATAATATGACCAACTCGTTTTCGACGAATACTGGGATAAAACAAGGAGATGGATTAGCTCCGGTACTCTGTAACTTAGCGCTTGAGTATGTCATCAGCAAAATCCCCGTTGATACGAGAGAAACTCTTTTATATAAGTCGACACAGCTAGTTGCTTACGTTGACGACATCAACATTATATCACGTTCGTTCAACGACGCCAAGAAAGTATTTGTAGCTCTTGACGAAACCGCCAAGGAAGTTGGTCTGTAAATTACCGAACAAAAAACAAAAGTTATGACTCAATCAAGGAAAAGGACACCAATAAGACAAAACATAACGATAGGGGACTATAACCTTGAAAACGTAGACAACTTTGTGTACCTAGGGACGAACCCCTCGAAGAATGGGAATGAGCTTGACGAAATCAAACGACGGATTCAATTAGCCAATAAGACATTCTTTTCGGTGCTTCCCACTTTGAAATCTCGATGCGTACACAGGAATACGAAGCTTCGCATCTACAAAACAATTATTAGACCTGTGCTATGCTTCAGACGCGAAACCTGGAGACTGACGCAGGCATCTGAAAAAGCCTTGAATACGTTTAAAAGAAGGGTATTGCGAAGGATCTTCGGTCCAATATGGGAAGAAGATGGATGGCGAATCCGATACAACAACGAGCTGTATACCATATATGACGAGCCGGAAGTCTCTACCGTCATACGACTCCAAAAACTACAATGGGCTGGCCACGTCGAACGAATGAGCGACAATCGAATACCCAAATGATCTTTCAAGGGGCGAGTGAGCCGAGCCAGGTCAGTCGGTAAGCCACGCAAGCGCTGGGAGGATTCTATAGATGCTGACATCAGGTCACGTTTGGGAGCACCGAACTGGAGGACGCGGTCACTGAACCGAGACGAATAGAGGCGAAGTATTAAGGAGGCTAAAGCTCGATTCGGGATGTAGTGCCCCGATGATGATGATGGAAAATATCCTTCAAAGATGCTCGGTATTATATCAGGAGTAATACCGCCATTACAATTCGGATTGAAAATTTAAACTAACGATTCAAGAAGACTTGGTAAAAGATGGGCAATAGAAGGAGTAAGCGGTGAGTTCGCCAGAGGGAAGGTAAGAGGCTAAACATGAGGAAGAAAAAAATAATTGGCAAACATGTTATATGTACATTTCCTAGGGACTGGAAAGCATATTATCATAAACGTCACAGCAAACCTCAGAGCTTTGCCGAAAAACGTTTGATTAAATTGTCTTCGGATGTTTATTTAACATATTAAACTTCCTCTTCCATTCGCAAACGTGACAGATTTTCATAGTTCAGAGTCATTCTTTCCGTGTGCTCATACTAAGTCTAATACTAAATTCTGATTTCTTCAGCCCGTAATTTGTTCTGTTTAAGTAATGAGAGAGAATGCTAGACTGTTTTGCTGCAAAAATAAGATGCCATGAAAATTCGAAAATAAATAAACGAATCTGCTTAATATGATTGGGTTTCTATTTATTGTTTCCTGGAAGCTCTTAAACATAATTTCTTTAAAATACACTGAGTTGATTATATAACTGTGTCGATAGCTATATACGTTAACAAGCGATTTTTATTTATTTTCTTACAACCATAAAAGAAAATTCAGTTTGATCAAAAATGTTTGTGATAATGATTCTGCGAGGGTCTGACTTTGCAAAACTTAAAAAAAACAAAGCGAATTTCATACTCAATCTAATTTGAATTAATTATTGAATTTCTATCACCTTACATAAATCGACTCATTTGCCTATATTTTAAACCTTTGGTTTATATGTAGTAAAATCTATAAGCAACAAGTATTGATTTAAGCTAAGATTCAAGATACGGTTCAACTTATTGTGAGCTTAAATCTAATATAAAATAATTTTCGAAAGAACTATAAGATACATCAAATGGGGCTCCAGAGGCTATAAATTCATTTATTAGGGTTTTTTTTCAAAATATACAGATTTTGCTTAATTTTTTTTTTTTTTGAGTTCTTATTCTTCAGCAGTCATAAAAATCTCAGATAAAATTCTGTATAAAGATATGTTCAGTTTTTAGGCTTTAGTTTATAGCATTATAGCTTTTTTGAGCTTGTCGGACGATTTTATCGCCAAGTTATACAATGCGCATGGACAAATTGTTTTAATCTAATGCACTATGTCATATGTATTTATGTAAAACAATTTTCTCATGTGTAAATCAAATATTCTCTTCACATATTTACTGAAGTACTCCCTTACACCTAATAGGTGATGATGTTTGAGTTTATCTTAGCGAGTTCTGATATGGAAAAGAAAACCAAAGCGGAAGAAGGGTGAAAATAGAAAGTGTAATATATGTAACCAAGAGATTCCATTTTTTGCATTTTCGCCATTAAAGAATCATATTACCCAGCCAGGTGCTACTTTGAATTCAATGATTCGATTTATTTGAATTAATTATTTATATATATAACGTCACCAACAGATATGTATGTACCTAAAATTTCTATTCTCCGCTAAGTTTCAATATCAGAACAAACGAGTCATTTTGTTTTCACATACATACATAGATACATGCATACATTCCACCTTATTTAATTTTTCCGGCATTATGTTTTTCTTACAGGTTCGACTTTATTTCTCGCAATTACCAGACGACAAAGTTCCCTATGTTAATAGTGCTGGCGAACGCTATCGAGTGAAACAATTACTACAACAGCTTCCGCCACAAGACAATGAGGTAGGTACATTGCATGTACAAGTTTTCAGTGCAAAACGAAAAGAAATGTCTTCGACGCACGTTTGTAACAACTATTGAACGATTTGAATGTATTTTTGCAGGTCCGTTATTGCCACAGTTTAACCGACGAGGAACGTAAAGAACTACGACTGTTCTCGTCGCAAAGAAAACGCGAGGCTTTGGGTCGGGGTCTAGTTCGATTACTGACTGAAGATCGTAAATGTAAAATGGTAAGTTGCGAATCTTGTTGTTTAAAGAATTGTTCAATATTATTATCAGTTAACTTATGAATAAATCGTTTCAAGGCTTTTTTGTTCAGTTTCAACGTTATGTTTCGCATTCCATTAAAATAATATATACATACAATACATACGATTTGCAGTGATGTAATGAAACGGTATGCTATGCCCTTCCCACCCTTTAGACTCAAAGCTCCCAAGCCAGAATGGTGATCTTCAAAAGATACCGAGTCATTAGACCCTGCAGCTTGTCCGTAATATTCCAATGGTCGGCCATTTATTTGGCAAGTCTTTCTCCAATCTAGGGGCCATCTAAAGGAAAACAATCAAATTCAATCAATTTAATTTGATTTTCATTTTATTATATGCACAAATAACCTCCTGTATTCGTTCAAATGACCAAAGCCAAAAAATTTACTAAGATAGGACGAACTAATCCTTTTGATCTATATGACTTTTCATCAATCGATCTCTGATACCGAACTTTTCCTGACTAATCTAAAACAGTTGTTTTTTCACTTCGCCTCACTGAAGCATGAAGTTTGTCGAAAATTTTATTAATGATAAAAAAACTTTTCGTCTATTAAACATGCACCCACTAGGAGGCTAACCTCTTCGATCAGGCTGGACATTATTCCAGGGGCACCTTACCTCCCGTGGTCTCGTAAATTTTACAACCCCGGTAGGGTTGGAGACACCCTCGTGGCGACCTGCAGTCACGAGAAGGGCCTCAGCACAACCAGAGAAGCCAACTGTCGAACCAAAAAAGATCTCAACCTTTTCTTCCTTAGCACTTTTAGTGCTACTTTCAGTTTTTCTGGACGGTTTTTCTGCGGATCTCATTTTGCCGTATCTTCGAACCTAGGCCGCTTTTTCCCAGACTTGTATGGAAGTTTCGCCCGAAACAACTCAGAAAGGTCCCCGAATTCATTTTGGAAATAAATGTTTTTGCCCAATATCCCCTATCCAAAATTTTTTCGCCCTGAAAATGTCACTATTGTACTCCCCGACCACTTTCAATCACCGAAAGTTCCGTAAAGGCAGTTTTTGCCAAACAATGGCTAAAACCCCCTTACCCTCCTACAAAACCAAATTTTTTATATCGCAGCAATAGGTCTTGGCCCGTTATTGACCAATTGACCAATTTTGTCCGATTTCAGCTACTTTCGTCTTAAAAACTTTTTGAATAAAATACTTGCAAGTACTCGCAAATACGAAAATAAATACTCGATATGAAAATACTTGCAAGTACGAAAATACTCGATACGAAAATACTTGCAAGTACGAAATACTCGTGAGCATGAAACTATGAAATACGAGTAAGAAAGCACGTGCAAGTATGAAATACCGAGTACATATTAATATTAGGATACTATTACGTCGCTGTTTGATTGAAATGAATCAAATGGATTAAATTTATTAGGCAAATTGTTGATTACATGTATAGTTTACAAAAATACTCGTACCTAGTATTTTTGAATTTCGTACTAGGTATTGGCTGTTCCAAAAAAAAACATGTTCCAGTATATACGCTTCACCTCTAATACACATTAAATTTTGAGTAAACTTGGATGGATAGGACCCGGCAGGTAGAGCCGTTGTAAACGTTAGGGGACGAATCGTTAGTAAAAGCGTCGTGAAAAATTCGATTAGAACTACATAGTTAAGATCGGTGCTCTAACACAATATTAGCACCGATTTTTGGCTTTACCGATTTGAAATACATATTAATATTACGCAATGACGGACAATGCTATAATGAAACTACTCATCTCTTCTTATTGACTTAGTAGTCAAACTGCAAAAATTATAAACGGCAATTCCGGCAGAGGATCGTCTATCCAAGTTTATCTAAAAATTGTGATTAATTCGGATGCAGTTTTCAGTCAGCTGTCAGTAAATGAATGAAGTCGTGCTCCTACAAAAAGTAAACTTTCAAATGCCACTTCACCTTAGCACATCTTTATTGCATAGTGGGATAATTATATTCTTTGTTAATGTGATATTTGAAAAAAAAGTCTTACAAGTTCTTATTTTTCGTCCAACTGATACCGACTTAGCTTAACTTACGCTACTTGTGAAAGGCACAGATGAAATTGAGAGTGTGAAAACGTATTTCGTCATGGCTGATTTTTATGGTTATGCTTTCATGTCGAAAATACCAAGATCTGCGAAAAAGTTTGCAGATTTTGCAAATGAGCTCACTCAAACATTAATTCAAGGCCAGTAGCTAAAAGTTTAGTTTTCAAAGTAGCGCCGAATATCATTTTGTTGTTTTTTTAGAGCTATAGCGAATATATTAGCTATAAGCTGTAGTAGTTTCAGTATACATCTTGGATTAGGCGATCCAAATGGATGAAAATGAAAATACATATTTTCGGGATTAGTAACTTTAGAGATATCTATCTCAGATAACTTTATATTGCAGCTTTTGTACTGGCATTTTTCTCACATATTTCCGTAATTATTAAAAGATTAAAATAATTGAGTTTTAAAACCCTAGTTTTGAACATCAAAAAGGCTTGTTTTCGGTGAAAAAACGTGCTACTTAAGGAATGAAATATTGGTACATACCTATACAACATCAAGTTCCTAATATGAGAAGCGTCATAGTCATAACATGAATAGGAAACTTATTTCAAATGGCTGCTTCATATTAAATGTTGTGTGCAGCTAAACTTCAGCTAAATTATGTATTGAAATAAATTAAATAAATTTAAATTGAAGTAAACTTTTTCTTCTAAGTTTTTCTTATGAAGATGCCGAGGTTTAGAGGATGACCAAATATGCTGTTGTGCAGTCTTGACGGAAAAGAAAGGGGTGATTTCGTAGGAGATGGCGGTGGGCCTTTCTCTGAAATACTTGTAGCTTATAATCGGAGAGGAGAACAGTAGTAATTGAACGGAGTAACTGGCGCTGACCTAGAGGGTATGGGGATGAAAGACTCCGGTATCGCCGGTAGGAAACGCTCTCCAAAGAATCAGACCTGACATATGGTTAGAACAATCTCCACAAGATGTCGGTGCTCTAGCGTTTTAATGTAGACTGTGAAGTCGGGATCGTGGCGTTTCAATTCGAATTCAACTCCGCTTTAAGTATTCTGTGCCATGAATTTGGTTCCACAGCCCTTGTTTGAATACGTCAATAAGCATAGAAGTTCTATATTGGACTTATTGTAAATCCGTTTAAGCAGTGTGGCCTGCCTCCGCCCATATATGGAAGAAACGTTCCCGCATAAGTCAGCCATTGTACTGAAAGAGCATGCAAAGTCAAAAGTGCTGTCGTCGGTAAAAGTATAAATCGGATTATAAATGAAGGAAGGAAGATCACTTATAAATAGAAAGAAGGGAGTAGGAGATTTAACAGTACCTTATGATACCCCGGCGTTAGTATTGTGGACGTCTGATTTGAGACCATCTGGAATAACTTGAAAGGAACGATCAGCAGGGAAACTTTAGGCACCTAACAAAAAAAGAGCAAAAGCCAGATGCACGAAGCATACCTAATAGAGGGAGGTGACAGACTCTGTCCAAAGTTTTCGAAATATCTAAAAATGCAACCATAGTTTCAGGAAAATTATGGAGACACTAGATGCATTGCTCAGCAAAAAATATAAGTCAGGTGCAAGTCCCCAAACTGCTAGATGGACTGATGGGCATTCATAAGTGCGCTTGACTCAAGATAGTTCAATCATTTTCTCGAAGCGAGTGTGACTTCTCAGTAGTTAGAGTGATCACAGGCCTCCCCTTCTTGGGTTTAGGCTAAACGTGTTCAAGCTTTTATGTGGAAGAGAATATTCCTGTTGAATATGATAAGAAAAGGAGTTTAGGAGGAGGTTTCGCTAAGGTGTTGCGCAGCACTTTAGTACAAAGGGCAAAATGCCATCATATCCAATAGATTTAAAGACATCATGCTAACAAAGCATACGGACCAATTGATATCTTGCTAGTGCTAGACTAGTCGTTTGGAAAATTTCCGATTATTTTTAATCAGGCAAAGGTGTTAGAGCAGGGGTGGGCAAACGGTCGATCGCAAACAGTTCGACAGTCGATCACAGACATTTTTAATACATTACTAAGTTAATTTAAAATGTTAGCTAAAAATTTAGTAGACGATTTATTCAGTACATTTTGAAATGAGCCTTGGGTTAATAGATCCAATCGGACAGTCCACGCAGTTTCAGTTCACACAAAAGCTCGCAGAGCCTTGGTGGCGGAGAAGCCAACGGGAAAATCCGAGATAGCTATGCTCTCGATGTGTGCAGTTTATAGATTTATATAATTTTAGTAAAACTGCTTCACTAAATCTCGTATACGTATACGGTTGTCTCATTTCCTTAAATCTCTCTGTTCTATACACCTTGCCTGCATTTGCATTCGTCTCCCTGCTACCGAGATAGTAAATTGTCACACACAGCGCAAGAAAGGTTAATCTCAATTTTAGATAAAATAAAATTAAAATTAAAATCTTTTCACGCCAAATACTGACATTTGGTGTTTGAATTTTCAAAATTGAATTGTGTAAATGTCTTTTCAATAATAAAAACGTTCAAAAATTGAAATTCTTGACATCTTGATAAGTGTCCCCGCTTTTCTGCATTTTCAAAATTTTTGCTCGAAAGAATGACCAGATAATGGAGACATGTCAAAATTCAGCTTCACGATTAACTCAGTACTAGCCTAAAAAATGAACTGCACCTACTAAATTGACAGGAAATGATTGGAGACATGTGCCAAAGCTATTTGCATTTTCAAAGCGAATGCATGTTCCAAGCAATTTTTCACGCTTAAAAGTGAGTACAACTCTTGCTTATTATCAAACTAAATTTTCGCCGAAATAAATTTCACGTCAAAATTTGCATGAAAATTTAACGTGAAATCAAAAACAGTACTAAGCTTTAGATGGCTTAGCTCAGGAAGATTTTTGCAAAGATTTCTAAATCTTTTGCCTGAAATTATTGCATTTTTGGACACATTGGGAGAAAAACATGAACAATTGGAAGATCCAGTATGGCTAAAGATATTAGCATTTCTTACGGATTTTATGGGCCGTTACTGGAGAATCTAGCTGAAAGCTGAAAGATATTCTTCAGTTCGCGAAAGAGTCCGGGGCCTTTGATGGCCGCTTGGACTATTTTTTTTTCTCCTGCCCCATTTATCTGGTAGCACTATGTACCAATAGGTCCATGTGAGGCCTTGTGCCAACTGGTACAACCTAACCTAACCTACTGGTGCATGTAATATTGAAATGTTTTGTCCTGAACTGGAAAATTTTAAACAAGAATTCGAGAGACGATTTGCAAATCTCAATAACCTTCAACCGATTTTTGAATTTATTTCACTTCCTTTTGGAGAATTCTATAACGAGGATATTTCATCAAATCTAGTTCATACTTTACAACTGAATTCATCGAATCTAGAGTTAGAAATTTTAACCATAGCATGCGCAAATGAAATTTTTTTTTTTATTTTATTACCATAAAAAACATCCATTATTGAGATTGGTGGCAATAAGGATATTTGCATTTTTATCGATGTGAAGCAACGTTTTCTCAAATGAAAATAATCGAATCGCAACTTAGGTGTTCTCTGACTAATGACCACTTTATGGCATCTATTCGATTGTGCTTCAGTGCTTACAAGCCTAACTCTACAATACTTTTTGATGAAATGGAGAGTCACTCATATTCATCAAAAATTAATCCAAAGTATTTATTAATAAAGTACATTGCACAAAGTAGTAATACAATGTATTTAATACATTAATATCAATAAAGACCTTAATTTAATTTTTATTTGTTTTTAATTTAACTCATTTCCCGAAGTCGATCGCGCATAAACTAAAAAAATTAAGGTCGATCATACCAGTATTAGGTTTGCCCACCCCTGTGTTAGAGCCTCCCAAAATGGTCCGAGCTGTGATCGGAGTTACCAACAGATGTAGGAACGGTAATCGAATAGTTATCGGAGTGAGAAGTAAGAATCTTTTAGCAAGTTTATATTATGTCCGGGCACATCAGGGAGTCGAGTAATCCACTAACTACCACAAATTGGATAGATTGCCAAAACGCTCAACATGTCTACTCAACAGGCTTGAGGTTCTACCTAAGCTACTGAATGTTTTGCATATTGAAATCGCTAGTAAGCATGATTGCAGACGAAAGGGATGTCATGGAAGGGCTGTGATATGAAAAGCAAAAATAAACCCAGTCCAGAGATAATTAAACTGGATTAGCAGAACTTAATTAAGGGAGGGTGATAAAAGTCATAACATTATGTCCGTGAATGCAAGTCATATTTGAGGGGAGCAGTGCGGTATTAGGTTCAAGCCAAGTACGTGGTAGTCTTTGCGACCTGTGTCTTACTTGGTGACATAATTGGTAGCTTATGGGTTAGGTAAGTGGCAGCAGACGAAAAAATTCTTCTGTATTCTACAAATAATGCAGTAAATCAATAAAAACTTTTGCACGGTTTGGAAAAAGTTACTACTAAAAATAAAACACAAATGAAAAACGAAATGCGGAGCTTGCAACGATATGTAATGGCTATCCGCGATCAAAACTAGCCATTCCTATCCTAAAAAATCCATAGCAGCATTTGGTCTGCAATATTAAACTTGAACGAATCAAGTGTATTTTTCAGTTCAATTGTGGACGGATAATGATGTAAAGTTAGAAAAGGTTGACAAATTTGCGAGTTTAAAAATACTAACAAAAGACATAAAAGCTCTTTACCTTGGAATTACAACATTATTTTTCCTTCTTGTCTATAATAGCATAGACAGTGTATATCGGTTCTGAAAACATTCCAACCAGAGACTATTTGATGCAGGAATATGAATGATTTTACGGATTAAAGCTCCGAAACCAGTGTCAAATGGAATTGTCTGTTGGTCCGCCAGTGCCATGCTGTAAGTGTGAATGCGTGTGATTGGCTATGAGGGTGGCAAATGGGCCCGAACTGGTAGCCTTATGCTGGCCGCGTTCCCGGCAGCCCTCTTTACTAATCTAACCTAACTGAAGCTCAACGGATGATTTATTTTACCAATTTCCCATTATTTGGCAAAATGTAAATGCTTTCAAGTGTGAGAAATTCACAAGATTCAATAACGAAACATTTCAAGTTTGACGCAAAACTTATAAAGTGCGAAAACAAAACAAAAAAAGCATTTGATTGATTGATTAAAGAATATTTTTATTTCATTTTTGTTGTACATTCTTAACCTAGCTTAAAGTATAATAAGCAATGATAATTTAAAGTCTAGCGGCTATACTATTTTGTTCTGCTGGCTCTTATGGTTTTCTTTCAAAGAAATATTTTTTTCCTTAAACAGTTTTTATCTTACACACTAATAATACTACCCAGCTTGTACAAGTGCTGGGGTTACCTGAACAACACTTGACTTAAAATCTACCTTACACTACAATTAAGTTCTAACCTATACCTAATTATAACTAACCTAACCTAATTAGACCTAAAATTTAACCTAGGTCTTACATTTAGCCCCTTCTGTTCGACGGAAGGCCTACATAGCTATATAGCGCATCCATGAGCTGCCGTTGATACGCTGGCTTCGCGGGGCGCATAAATGGCTCATTGGATCCACCTGAACACCCTTTTGACCGAATCAGTCCGTTTTCATGTCCGTCAGTTTGTCCGTAGAATTTTGTCGTTAATTCTACAACCCGATTCCTAAGTGGCTTCAGTCCCGACTCCTGATAGAGGAGAAGGTTCTTCGGCCACTTTTTAGTTACCGGTTTGTAGAACCTACCAGTGCAGACGCGGAGGATTCTTCTTTCGAATATCTCCGCTTCGGCCATGACAGTCTTTGAAGAGGTAATCCAGGAAGGGGAAGCACAAGTCAGGATAGGCCAGATCAGAGTCTGATAGCAAATGGATTTAGCTTTGGTAGTCATACCCATCTTTTTGGCGAAAAGATGTCTGATGCGTTGAAACTGCCAAATGCGAATTTGGCTGCTTTTATTTTACGCCGCACGTAACGATTAAATTTAAGAATTTCGTGAAAATCAACACCGAGCTACTTTAGAGGTGAGCTAGGAGTAATCTTAGAAGTTCCGAACGAGACAGCGAGTTTTTTGGTCTTGTTGCGAATAGTTTGCGATCCCCGATACTTAGAAGGATTGCGAAATAAACTAAGCTGTGTCTTACTGCTATTTGGTTTGATGCCCCATTCGTCAAAGTAAAGACTTAATTCTGCCAAGTAGTATTCCAGGCTCCTCGTTGCTTTGAGCGGATCTTGGCTCGACGCGAATAAGAGCGTGTCATCGGCATATTGAAGAATTTGGACTTGAGGTTGGCCCACTGGAATGGGAAGGTCAGCGGTGAATATGGTGTAAAGAATTTGACCAGTGACAGAGCCTTGTGGCACTCTTGACGTCACAGGTCCTTTGGGAGAATCTGCTCCATTGACGCTGACATAGTATTGCCTGTTGGTAAGGAAGCTCGCTGCGAGTCTTATCACCTCTTGCGGGAATCGAAACTTGATCCACTTAAACAGAAGACCTCCGTGCCATACGGAATCGAAAGCCTTCTCGATATCTAAAGCACACACTACTTTTGGAATGTTTCGCTCATTCAAGTGAGACACGATTTAATCGTGCAGGTATGAGATGGCGTGTTGCGTCCCGTGCCTGCGCCTAAAGCCAAATTGGTCATCAGGAATCACCTGCATACGCTCGCAATGTTTTTTTTTATCTTTTCAGATTAGGGAGCAGAGAAATCGGGCGGAAATTGCAGGGCGCTTTACTTTTGCCCTTCCTATGGATGGAAATAATCTTGACTACTTTCCATGAGTCGGGAAAGAAACCATTGTTCAGGGCATTGTTACATACAAAAAACAAAAAACATTTAAAAGTGTTTTATTTGAGTAACCCGAACTTTTTGAATGAAATCGAGGAAATCGATTATACCAAATATCATATGTACGATAATTATTTTGAGGTACTACTTTTATTTCTATGAACCTCGCATATTGTGAATTTTCAAAAAGTTTGAAGGCTCTCTAACTGATAATTTGTACATTTCTTATTCATTGTATCATTGCACATAATTCTCGTTCATACAACTAAAATCGATCCCGCACAGGTTCAGCCAGAATAATTCTCAAAATAACAGGAAATCAATTCAATTTAAACTTTCATCTTCACATACTTTTTTTGTGTTTTCGCTTTTCACCAAGACTAGGCATTTCACGATAGATTTGAATAATATTTTTCCGTTTGTATTCACATCAACTACCATTTGCTTCCTTGGTGGTCCAACTACAAGCAGTTAATTCATTTTGAAATGTTTTTTCTTTCGAGCAGTGAAACAAAATAATGAAATATTCGACCTTTGAAGATGATTTTAATGGTTTTTTATTTTGCATAATATCTATAATAAGCAAGTGTGAATATTCAATAATCAGTATACTGGTTTTCAATGAAAACTACTAAAAAAGTTTGGTTTTCGAAAAAAAATTCCGAATAATAGTCATTAGTAGCATGCTGGGTAAAGCGTATATTTTATCGAACGGAGATTGATTCGACGCATAGTTTAATAGATATTCTGTGAATTTCGTATCGTTTGAAATTCTGAACACACGAATGGTTTTATAATGAGTGCTTAAGCTTGATTTATGAATTTAATTGAATTAATAATGAGCCATACCTTCTTGATTTTTACTTTTCAGTTGTTTTATTTTGTTGCATACAAGCTGATGAAAGATGCTTATCTAAATCTTCTAGCTTGGACATCCAATTAACTTTAAATGAACAAAAAAAGTATGATATAGTTTTTAGTTTTGCTAGACCTGAATTGTCAATACGGTCAACAGTGGACAGAAAAAATAAAGCTAGATTTGATGGCAGTTTGGTCTTGATTTGGATCTCGATTTCGCTTAAAAATTTTAGAAAAGAAAAACGAGAAATAATGCTGTTATCCTTTTTTCCTTTTTAATAGAGCAGCTGGCAGCTTATACTATGCTTTCATTGCTTGCTTCGGAATCATACGCTCAAATGAAATTCCGAAACATGGCCCATTCAATGGAAAACTGTGTAATCAAACTAGATGGGTACAGTATTTCGGATAACGCTATAAATCAATTTGATGCAGTGCAGTTCGAAGAAAACATTCTTAAATCAATCGTTGGATTAGCAGTATAATATCAGTTCCGGCTCAGAATCCAGAACTCAGAAAAACTAGCCTACTAACCGGATAAACTGTATTCCACCAAGTAGCTCATTACGTTTTTCTAACAAGGCGCATGTTTTGACTGAGCACCATATTATTATGTTGCATTCCTCGGGCAATGCCACGAAATTTTGGAGAACCCAGTTAAGAGATACGAAAATTCCGTTTAATAGAATGCATGCCCGCAACAAACATCTTCTTGTAGTTAGACTTAACGAGAACAAATTGGAATTTGAAGATCAACCAGCCAAAACTAAAAAAAAAATCAATTCTCCAACTTTCACACCAAGCGATCTATCGATCAGTCGGTTAAGATTAAAAACTGGCTGGACTCGGATTTTTTGCTAGATCCGAGCTTCTGGTTTTGTAATTAATACAGTATGTGAAAGATCAGGCTGAGTCCATTAAGACTAGAGAAATTTAATGGTCAGCGAACAAACTGCCTAATGAGGTGTAACCTGATTTCATCTGAAATGAGAAATCACTACGATAGGTAATTTTGTATGGTGGAAAATGCTAGCGGCGCGGTCGCATGCTTCCATCGGGATATTAAAGCTTAGACGTTAAGTTAATTATTACTGTAATATACGATATGTAATTGAATGCTTTTTGGAGAAAAGTGTTTGCTAACAATGCATGAATATGAATGCTAGACCTGAAAAATGAGTTGGTTTGATAAATTATGCTTTTTAACATCAGGTTTCATTAAGGAAGGTTGGTACCTCTAATTTGAAATCGTTTGCGAGCATTGTTCGAATGAATAGTACGTCGGTGCGCATATGAGGTTTGCAATCACGAACGTACTTAGCGATGATGACTTTTCGTCAAAAATTTTAAGTAGAGGGTATAGCACAAGATACATATTACACAGTTATATTAAATTTGGGTACAAATCTACCTAGATATGAGCATGAACAGTTATAGTTCATCAATGCAATCTAGCAATACGTACATTGAACCTAGAGTTAAAGAAATTACTGTGTAAAATGTTGAAACGAAAGTGAAACTCAAAATATTAGATGCATATAAATATTTACATGTTCTATATTGAAGTTGAATTGTTTTCTGCCCTTCGACGGTGATTTAGAAAAAAATTGATTTTCATCAACTTTTTTATGCCAAAAAATCATCACTATATTATACACAACATACTAAAGTCCCATCGAGTTTTTTGTTTGTAATTGACTTTCACAGTTGGAGAATCATATTTTCAAAGCTTTGATGATATATTTAGCAGCTCAGATATATTATTCGGTATACACTAAGAGTAGCGTTGAATATTACGAGTGCGAATCTTATTAGAAAAATGAATGCAATAATTAGTGTATGATATGTTCATTCATATGCGTGTTATTTTCGATTTAAGACGTGCATTACAAATTAGAAAATAGTTGCATAAGTTGCTGCAGCTTTTATAGTCTAGATAAGTGGCTAAGAGTATTGAAATAATTTTTTATGTTAATTCCTGCCTTTTTTATGTTAATCCTTTAATTAGTTTTGTTTGGTGATGATCCCGAAAAGTATCGTTCATAAATGGTTTTTGATATCGAATCTGTCAAAGTTTATCACTTATGGCTGCGAAGCTTTTAATTGGTCCAAAAACGAACAAGTTTCGATAAAATAATATTAAAAGATTTTCAGTTTTCATACAGTGGATATAGCTGTTTTGAGAAGATCCGCTTACATTCATCCTCGTTCAAATTGAGGAAGTTATTCATGAAAATTCCGCATTTTAAAAGGAAGGAAGTGTTTTATTAGAAAATATTATTAACATTCTCATGACTAGCATTTTTCGTTTTAACAAGGATTATGTAGATTCTTCACTGCTTATCACTTATCTTTCCCTGCATCTGCTGATAAAAATACAGTGAGCATCAATATAAAGTTAACACCAATATTTTTGGGAGCCTTTGTTCAATAACAGGATGTGATTGGTGTTTGCTGTTTCTGGATAATTTTGAAACATCTGTCTGTCCCAGGCGCGGATCCAGGATTCGGTCGCAGGGGGGTTTTTTCACTTCGAAGTGTATATACTCGTATATCTTTCCTTAGTTTGGAGACCCTATTCGATAGTTTTTGTTTCAGAGTTGGCACAGCGGTTGCCGTCGTTAGTAGCATTCGCATAGCAAAGATCATTTATGAATTTTACGTGTTTAATATCTTGGATACCACGCCAACGACAATCCGATAGCAGCAGTGTCTTGTCAAATTCTTCTCGAAGTTGTCAATGCCCGTGTGCCATTCGTACTATTTAGTATTTGCGAGTACTTCTGGCTGCTACCAACTACTCATGCTCTCGTTCCCGAATAGATGGTTAGTAGTTACGCCTTCTTTTCCCAACAGGTGGTCAATTATACCCAAGAGGTGTATTTGATAATTTATAGGCTATGTTGAAAAATCTGACTATTGGATAATTGACAACATGAAGGGGACTTTATTTTCGTATTTCACTCGGCTTGATCCACAATCCGTATCAGAAAATACAAGAAGAGAGAAATCGGCCAGTTTTACCAGATGAATCGACCAACATATCAAGCATAGAACAATTTTCCAATTGCATTCGATACTTGGACTCAACATTGAATATTTGCGAAGATTTTCTTGGATTTGTGCCAGATACCAACGTTTCTGGACAAGGTTTGGCGGATTTAATCAAAAACTATTTACATGATGTCGGCGTCGATTGCCCATTTATGTATGGTCACGGATACGACGGAGCTCCAGCAATGAGTGGCAAATTTAGTGGTGCACAGGCTTGTCTGAGATCGTACTTGCCTCTGGCGATTTATGTACATTGCACCGCACATAGCTTCAATTTGGCTCTTAATGCTGCTTGCGAAGTATCTGGAATAAAGAACGCATTGGGAACTATCGGATCAATTCAAGCAATTTTCCACTGGCCTAAAAGACAGGACATTCTGAAGAAAAAAATTTCCAAAATAAAAAAAAAGTGAGAGAAAGAAAAATTGAAGTCTACTTGCCCTACAAGGTGGGCTTAGTCTCATGAAGCAATTGCAATGCATATCGTATTGCAGCCGGCTATTATTGATGCATTTAAGAAATAAAAACGTGGAATGATCGTGATATTTCACAAAATCCGGACCCGGAAACCCCCCCTGTGGATCCGCCACTGGTCTGTCCTCTGATAAAACAATAGAATACTACCATCAAAAATAATGTTAGCAAGTTCATAACAATCCAGACAGAAATGTATTAAATTCAAGCGTTAATATAAATTTAACACATTTGAATATTCACTATCTAAAGGATGTCTTCAAAGAGTTGTGACAGCATCGTTGAGACCATCTTATCGATTTCAGTTTCAGTCAGGGACCCACTGATCAGAATTACCATATTTTTTTAATATATTTTAAAGTTTTCCCGATTTAATGCGTTTTTTAGGGTAAAAGTGTAAAGTACACAAAATGGGAAGGCAAACCACAAAAGAAGAGCGTATGATAACTATTGAAATGTCTAATATGGAAAAATCATTAAAGTAGTAAAAAAAAGTCATGTAGCAGTAAAAAGAAAAATAATTGAAAAATACGAAGATTTTGATACGTTGAAAAACATTGACCACAACAAACGACCTAAAATATTAAACGAAGTAGATGCCATAGGCATAGGCAAAGTAGTGGGAGAAAACTTAAGTTTAAGTGCCTCAAAAGTGGCCCAAGAACTTAGTCCAACAAAAGGAGATAACGTAAGTGAACATTTCATATTATATTTTAGTAGAATTCCATATCTAAAATCAATCACTAAAATCAACAGAAAAAAGCTTTTTGAATATGGGCAAAAGTACAAAAAAAAAAAGACTTTTCCTTTTGAAAGAATGTTTTGTTTTCAGATGAGAGTAACTGGAAATTAATGAAGTTGCGTAAAGAATTGAAAATTGAGAAGAAAAAGCAGCGTTTATAGGAAGAGAATTTAGTTAGTACCGTCAAACATAGATATGTTTTTCGACCTGGAAAGTCGGTAGTCTTGTGTTGGTTGCAGATTCAATAAAAAATTAAGATTATCTGAAAATTTGACACACAAATCTTTTGCCCAGCGCTAAAAAGTTGAAATTATGTCAGTTATGAGTATTTCAGCAAATGAAAGACTCCAAACATGCTAAAAAATTGTAAAAGAGTGGTTGCTGCAAAGAATTCCTAAGCAGCTAAATCATCTTCCATTCTCCTCTTAATCCAAAAGAAAATTTGTGGCATCATCTGCGTAAACAAATCAGGACACGAATCATTACTTCCAAAGATCACCTCAAACGAACACTTCTTGAGAAAGAAGGAAAATGACCCAAATTAAAAACTAAAATAAGTCAACTACAAAAAAAAGTCAACTATAACTTTTTTTTAGACTTTGGAGTTTTTTTTTACTTCGTTGCTATGAACTTCTTTATCAAACTTAATCAATTTTCTTTTTCAAACAAAATAGGTACATACAAGTGTTTCCAAATTATCCAGAAATAACACACATCAATCACTTATCTAGATGCTTTTGAACGAAAACTCTATATTTTTTTTTGTGCTATTACATCTGTATGTATTTTTATATATGTTTTATATACAGTAGCGGAGAAAATTCTGGAAACTTATTTTGCTGATCGCCGTATTCATTGTTTCTTGCTGAGAATAAACAAAACAATTATTCATTCCTACTAATTAGGTTCCGCCCTATTATTACAAGATTTGTCCACTGTTATCAAAAAGAGATAGCAACAAACTGTTAAAAAGTGAGATGATACCCTTTACTTGAAGGACAATAATCTGGAAACTTTTGCATGTGTACACTATAAAATCATATGCGTAGTGGATTAAATCATTGCGAATAAGCTAAAAAGTGCTAGATCAATGGTTCTGAGAGTGCAAACAACTGATAGTGCAGAATTGATTATATATTGTTCAATCGGGATAAACTTACATTAAAAGAAATTGCTGAAAAAGCTTACAAGAGCAAAGAAGGACTATTGAACGTTTACCGTCATAAGAAGAGTCCGTCTGTACCTAAACAGGGAGGAAAATCGACGCAAACTGATAAAAAGTAAATCACAGATTTTTGTAATTTTCTTATCAGATAAATAATAATTTATGCGCATAGAATTGATACCAGAATTTATATCATATCAAAAAAGGATCCAAAACTGACAGCTCTTCAAGTAATGGCTGCAACTGGACTTAATATTGTGAGCGTGCGGACAATTCATGGTCGTCTGGAGGAATCTGGATTTCATGGGAGAGTTCCTGCAAAAAAATCGTATGTTTCGAAAGCAAATGTTCAAAAAACGACTAATGTTCGTTGAACAGCATTTAAATTGGTCACCTGAAGGTTGGGAAAAGGTACTCCAGACGGATGAATCAAAGTTTAATTTAGCGCAGATTAGTTGTGCCCATTATATCAGTCGACCAAGAAATACCCAACTCAATCCCATGTACACTATTGGTACCATTAAACATGGGGCGGGAAACATAAGTTACAGTTACAGAAATAATGCAACATGTAATGCTGCCGTTTGCCAGGGAAAAAATGCCAGAATCCTGGATACTACATCAAGACAACGACACAAAACATACAGCAAGGTCGATTAAATGCTGGTTGGTAGAAGACGATGTTCGGGTAATAGAGTTGCCGTCACAACTCTCGGAACGCTTGAACACTTAAAAAGACGTTTACAGTTAAAGCGCTTTCGGAACGGCGATGAATTGTTTATCGCTGTTAATGAAGAGTGGAATCGTATACCGATATAAGTATTGACTTGATGCCTCGCAAATGTCAAGCTGTCATCAAAGCAAAAAGTGCAGTAGCAAAATATTAATTTTATAGTACGTTCGCACTGCACTTTCAAATCAGGTAGATTTAATCAATGCCTCCTAGAAGTACGGGCCGTCAGGCTACGTAAGCGTTTTAGCTATGATGTCAGTTATTCGGGGAGTTTTGACATTTCCACGAGGCAGTGCCGATGTACACGGAGATTTCACTTGCGGTTTTTTGACTAAAATATGAACAAAACGTTAGTTTTTTGTGCGTGGATGCGTTGTAATAATAATATTTAGTCATAACTTTCATTTTGTATCAATTAATTGTATCGACAGTAAATCCGCACGAAACAGCACATAACCTAACACCAACCGATAAACATTTCGTAGCGAATTTTTCCAATTATACCGCACGCACCGCATTAATTTGTGTTTTAGCTGTTCACTAGCACTGTTCCGCGGATCTCACTTTGTTTTCAGTTCAATTAGTTTAACACAACCTGTACAACTTAACATTTTCTCGCGGACGTCCCATAAGACTACGTGTGTTTTTCGCGTGTTATTCAAATTTATATCCACAATTTGAGAATGAAGGAGATGATTTGACGGTATGTAGCTGTTAGCACTGTGTGATAAGAAAATTGTTTCACCACTCTCTCTCTCTCTCTCTGTATGCCTAAAAGAAACTGTGTCTGAGGTTTCCAAAAGCGAAACTATGGTAATCAACTTTCCAAATGAGGATCGTGTGTGCCAGTTCCAAGATATGGATATGAGCAATTAAGCATGGAAAGTGATCACACGATAGATTAGAAAAAATTAGGTCAAATTTAAATTTTCTGTCGTTAAATCGCATTCGGTCGATAGAAGAATTAACCTTTAAAGCTTAGTATTGACATAAAAATCAAACTAAAAACTAATTACAGTTGAGTTTTTGGCAGATTGTAGTCCCGGCAGAGTATACGTTTCGAATTAATGAATTTATTACATCCCCAAAAAACTTGAAGCTATCAAGGGTGCTCGATCCTTGCAATTAATGAGAGGAAATTAAATTCACCACATGCACCCTCGAGTCACAGGCACAGTAATGGAAACTCTTTAATTAATGCTTTAATATTGCATACTCTCCTTGTTTATTACAGTATGCAATAATTCAAAGTGGCAGTACAGTTTTTTTTGACTTAGTTGCAAATTAATTTGGTTTTGGAGGCCATCTTAAACGCTCCTGTAATGCAAGAGACTTTTAAAAGCTGAAGTGTTTTTAATCGAATTGACTTACAATGTTTCGATCAAAGTTTTTTTTGCAACTGAAAATTGTCATTTAATTGGCAGAAGCCTGTGGCTAACTCTTTTAAAGGGAGTTTTACTTGTAATAATTGTTACAAATATCACTACTGACTACAAGCTCGAATATTGCGATGTATTATACTTACGAGGTTTGATCCAAAAGTCATGATAATCACTATAAACCAAGGGATTAAACTTTGAAAAAATATTTATTTTCCACCATAGTTTCGTAACAAGTTAATATATTTAATCCTTTTTTTTCAAATCCAAGATTTGCTTAGAAAAAAATGATTTGTCCCTATTCTCCTAAAACGCCTAAACAGCGATCATCACTTCGCTATTATCTAAAAATTCCTTGCCCCGAAGGTGTTTCTTGTGCTGAGGAAAGAGGTTATATCGCTGTAACTTTCGATGAAGTCATCGAAATTAAATTGGCTTAGGATATGTTATTACTTAGGGTGCCCTTACGTAGCTAGTGGTAGAAAATCTGCACCTCAAAAAAAATCTGCATCTCAAAATCTGCACAAATCTTCTACTGTTCTTCGAACATTAGTGTTTCTAGCGGTTCTGATGCGCTAGGGTTTATTTTCCTTCATAATATTCGTAGAAACTTTAAATCCAAGCAACTTTTTTGCACATTGTGTATTTGCAGACTTTTTTTTACTAGTACTATACTTGCTGATACAGTAACGCCTTTCATCATAAGGGACATGAAAGGCTGAGCTTCATTCCTAGCGAAGTGTGAAGTCCCGGCAACTTCCACCTTCAAATCATAATGATTTTGAGTTTTTCAAAAAGAACGTGAAACCTGCTAATTATTTCAGCGTTATCATACAAGACCACACGACATCAGATGATTACGAAATTTACAATACACATTGACGAATGCAAAAAATATGCTCGTATGGTATATGATAAATGTGTGGGTAACTCAATAGCTATGGCATGCACGTAAACAAAAAACGCTCAAATCAATGACCCTTCTGAACAAAATAAAAAAAATTCATCCTTTAAGAGTAGAATCCTTCACCAAATCACATCTTTTTTTAGCACTTGACATTAGTCTTCATGAACATGCTATATTGATGTTGAACAAGACCAAGTCTGATACAAGTGATTTGAAAAGAAAGTGTAGTCAACACTGTGGTAGAAAATACGCTGAGAAAAACACCTGCTTTCGCCTTATAAATTTCGTCTCGGTCACCAGATTTTAATGAAATTCACACAGTGGCTGGACCTTACATTAGGTTCCACGGTTATCTTCTTAGGCTCATTTGCCAAGTTTGATACAAGTTTCAAGTCAAATAAAAGTTGTCAAATAAGTCAAAATTGGTGGGAATTTTGTTGAAAAATTATGATAGGCCTACCAGCTATTGTAATTTTTGCATTTTTTTGTCATTTCATTACCAAGCGATTTTATTATTAAAATTTACAAATGGTAATGATCTTGTTATGAAAATAAAAGATGAATATTTGAATTTTGAAAATTTGAAAGGTTTTACGGATGGTAATCCTAAATGTTTTTGTATCCCTATAATTCCCTTCCCAGTACAGTAATCAGATCAAAACTTTGTTCACAGGACAGGTTGGCCTCAACGTGAAACATGTTTGGTATTTTATTGGCCTTGGCCTCAGGAAAAGGTTGCCACCGCCAAGCATTTCCGTTATTTTGGTATTGACAGATACTACCATTAAATATTAATATATGGAATATCTACAATGAAAATAATTAATCAAGGTGGGGCTAGAGCGCATGTGGTCGGGTACATTGATTAATATACCATAAACTTTGATGCTTTCCTTTTGCTCGTTGTCACTTTCAGGCCCGGCGGACGCCTTGGGCGGTGTGGGTAGTACTACCCACCTGGGAAATCAAACGGTGGGTAATTACCCACCCTAAAATGTTGATCCTATATGTCACATTAATATACCGAGAAAATTTATAATTTATTTTTCTATTGAATATTTCTAGAAGAATAAATTAAATGTGAAACAAAGACAGAATTTACAAATGTCTTCAACAGCAAAACTACCAAATTCCGTTAAAACATATGATTTCTAATGGTTTCCAAGGTTCCCTAGAAATCGTAAGTGTTGCCCATAAAATTGTGTTTAAAAGCGCAAATTGTAGCTAGTATTACAGTCAAACACACTTCAATTAATGTTACATATTGCAATGTTTTACGATCAAATGGATGGTCTAAGGTCGGTAACTCCAAGCCAAATGCGGTTTTTGCAATCTGCAGATCCACAAATTGCGGAGTTAAACTTCAAATCTCTTGACTAATCTTAATAAAACTAAGTAGTATACCACTACATCACGTACCCATCATAAAAATCCGATTTGATGCAGACGAGCACCTTTTGATTGTTACGTACTCTTCCTCAGCACCCTTTCAGTGTCACCACAGAGAAAACCAATGTAAAGAGACACGAAATACAAATAGAGATACGAAATAAATAAAAAGGGGGGGGGGGGGGGGGGGGTGCTTGGTTCTATGAGCTGGGGCCATCATATTATGACCTAGAGCAAAACGTAAGAAAACGGCGATGATGAGTAAACATAACCGTTGATGAAAACTGGGCAGCATTGGGTGGATGGAGTGCTTCTTTTCTTTGTATCCTTATTCTATGGCTACAATTACCCAGGATATCTATCCTGTTGCGTAAGGTATTTTTTAAGCGATATGTATTATGCTTAGTGTATTCGAATAGTCAGAAATTACTCTCTTTAGCGTGAGGGGCCGGCTTTTGGTTTGTGTGACTGACCTTGAGGCTCTTCAGCTCAAATGTAAACGCCTGAAAATCATATCTACGCAGCAAGAAGAAGAAGAAGATAATTAGGACAAAGAGTAGCAAAATGAAAGGGGAAGGCTCTTTCCGAATTTCCGCAGCGATATTCCATGACCGAACACACTATCGTGCACAGTATGCCTATGATCTCGAAGTTTTATTCTAGCCCCATCGCCATCGCTACTGAAACAAAATTCCAGCGAAATCGAAAACCGTACTGCGCACATGCGAAGGGACAAAGAAAGAGAGTTAAGCAAGAAGAATGGTATAGCTTCACCGCTCACACTTTGAACCTTCACGCAAATTTTTTAATGTGCACATTTCTACTTTATATTTCAAAGTCAAAGCTCTACCACGTGATTTAAGGTGCCGATAGTAGCGTTGAAAACAAAATGGACAGGTTCATCATAAAGCTGAAAAGTATTAATGAGGGACTCAAGGACAATACTTCCGAAGTCGCGAAACAGCCAACCGATTCTTTTGTTCCTTCGACATCAAGCAGTCCCAGTGACGATTGTCGGTATGAACTTAAAACTGGTACAGGTAGCGGTAGGTTCATTCTTTAAAATTTGGCTCATTCGGCCTCAACTTTCCTCTACATAAGCTTTTTTGCATTATTTACTCTCTTTTGTGATTCACTGATGAAGTAGATAATTCCCATCGAAACGTTACGGACAGCTAGTATAAACATATGTATACATATGCAACATTTTTTTATGGCTTGTTAGATTCCAATGTTTCGACATCGCTTATACCCAAAGCATATCAGCGATGGAAAGCCCAGTTCCCGTTCCTCGATACAAATGAGACTGGTTTTTGACTTGCAAAGCGTGCACATACGCGATCGCAAAAAATTAATACTTTCTTTTGCTGCCTGTTATTTGCAATCAAAGGAAACATGGGTTGACAGAGGCTTCAGCTATTGGAAGCACGGAGTAGAACGAATCAAAGCACATTCAAAAAGTTCTTTGCATCTCGAAAGTGTGGGGGCTTTAAAAAATCATCACTCTTCTGTGAACGTTGTCGAGCTTCTTTCATCTGAAGCGTCGAAAGAAATGATGGATTACCGCACTGCGTTGGAAAAAGTATTTAGCACACAAAAAACTTTGGGGAAGCAAGGTTTAGTATAACGTGGAGCAAATAATGATGAAGATTCTAATTTTATGGCGTTTTTACGAGCGCGCGCTGTAGATGTGGCTAAGCTTCAGTCCTGGATAAAACGAACTGGTTGTAAATGGCTCCACCACAAGATTCAGGAGGAAATTATAGAACTTATGGCTACTGAAATTCTGAAGGAATATGAAAAAAATTAAGGAAGCAGAATTTGTCGCAATAACGTTGGATGGAGCTGCCGATATATCGAGGACTGAACAATTTTCTGTTTACATTAGAATTGTATCTGAAGAGCTCATAGCTACTGAGTACTTCATTGGATTTTATACAACATCCGACGAGAAAGCTGAAACATCGTTCAACCTTGTGAAAGATGTTTTCTCACGCTTCAATTTTCCTGTTTCTAAACTTAGGGGCCAATGCTACGATGGTGCGGCAAACGTTTCTGGGTCAGTTTCGGGACTTCAAGCAAGAATGAAAACCGAAGAACCTCGTGCCCTTTTCGTGCATTGTAATGCACACAATCTTAACCTCGTAGTTCAAGATACAATGAATGGGGTTTGAAAGATTTGATAAATTTCGTGAGAGATTCTCCCAAACGTCTCGCTCAATTTCATGACTTACACAGAACCAAAGAAGCCGCCGGCGGTATTAAACTTCCTACTCTAGCAGCATACTGTCCGACAAGGATAAGATTCTAATTTTTATATTGATGACTTTTGCGTAATCTGGTGAGTACTCCGAGAGGGTCGGTGCACTCACCGGGACACGCTATTATCAAGCATTTAATCCCATTTTTTAAAGTATGATATTTTTCCCAGATGGGTTGTTCGAATAAAATACTTAAAAACAGTATTAAGTAATTATTCGTCTTTAATCGACTTCTTTTTCATACAAACTACAAGCCAACATATTGATTGTTCAATAACAGCCAAAGCTTCGGGATTTTTAGAAAATATTGAGTCATTTGAATTCATATTTTTGCTTATTATGACGATTGAAATTTTCGAGCGAAAAGAAGTATTGAACACTGATCTTCAAAAAACAGAAAACTGTGTTGCCGATTCTTATCGAAAAGTAGAGGCCGTAGTTTATAGTTTAGCCGGCGATGGTGATACGAAATTTGAATTAATATGGGAAAAGAGTAGCAGGATGGCGGTCGAACTTGCAATTAAAGAGCCAAAATTACCGAGAAAACGTAAAATTCCTCGGAGATTCGATGTAACCAATGCAAAAAATTTTGTATTCGAAACCCCCAAACTCATGTACCGTAAAACTTATTTTGAAGTATTTGACCAAGTCAATGCTTCTTTGAAAAATCGGTTTGAAACAAACTCCAATCATTTTTTCAAATCGTTGGAAAATTTTGTTATCGGCAAATCCGTGGATACTCAACAGATTATTGAATACCATCGTGGAGATTTTGAACAAAGTAGATTAGTTAATGATCGTGGAATGATATTGCAAATTATGAATCGGAGTGAAGCAAAAGACGATAATTTAAAAGACGTCGTTGGGTTTCTTCGCAAAAATCAATGAAACGCAGGGCTAATGCCTGAATATGTACGGTTTCTTCGTTTGCTAATGACGATTCCTGATTTGTCATGCTCAAATGAAAGGAGCTTTTCAATCATGCGCAGAGTAAAAAATTACTTACGGTCCACAATGCTCCAGGATCGTTTAAATCATCTCGTTATTCTATATGTGTACTCCGACTAAGCTGATGAGCTTGATCTAGAGTCTTTGATGGATAGGTTCATAAGTCGAAATTCAAAACGTTTAACAACGTTCGCTTTGCGCGACGTACACCGCAATAAATAATTCACCTTTTACGTGTTATTTATGTACATTATTCTAATAAATGAATGAATGTGCAAATGTTAAATGCTTTTTCAATATATCCCAACAACCCACTTATCTACAATAATCGACCGTTATTTACTACCCACCCCGGAAAAATGTGTTCCGCCGCCCCTGGTCACTTTAAGGATTTCGACGTGAAGCAGTGGTGATGCATTGTTTGCAAGCTTTGAGCAATGTCATCATTTGTGTTATAAGAGATTCTGTGTTCCAAGTTTTATAAGATGAGCACCCGACAACGAATATAAGTAACAAGCGTTTTCACCTTGTTTTAACCTTTTAGATCAGCATGCTACATGGCCTTTGTAACAGATTGTCTGCAATAAGGATGTAATGATTCCTCTATTTTGATTCGATAATCAATGTTTCTAGTAGTTCCTATGCGCTTGTATTTTTGTAATATTTCTTTATTCAATATATTATGTCTAAGAAGTTTTAAATTGTTTACCTTCAAAAGGAGTACTGCAAGCTGTGAACTTTTTCTGCGTTTTCGAAAAAAAGAATTATAAAAAAAATATAATAAGCCGTGGACTGTGAAAATTAATGGGTCACTGATTCCCCTTCAATTACAGAAATTATTTTGATGCTCCGTTCGTTTGTAAAAATTTCAGTTTTGTTCTTCTGTTGGATACTTTTTCGAAAAATCATTCCAGGTTACCCGAAATCCTTATTGGCCATATGTGCCATCGGTAGCATTTGATTTCATTTTTATTTCAAGGTAACGACCGTTGTTTTTTTTCAGTGTTCTATTGCCACTGTCAGTGAAAGCCGTGCATCAAGGCAATACCGATATGTAAATAGTGCATAAGTTGTGGATCTTTTGTTTAGATATGTACAACCTGAACAAAAGATACATTTATATAAAATCTATTGGATTTTTTAGTCACCATTTAAGTTTCAAGACAATAACGCAATTCTGTAGCCTTGATGGGTGTCAATCACAAAATGACTCATCCATATACATTCAGAAAACATTCATGTCTGTCTTCAAACAAACTATTGACGTCTGCCGCTTGGAAAATCCTTAGCCTCGTATACAAACCTGACCGACTCGGACTGAATTGGCTTGAAACGGATTGAAATGAAACTTCAAAGTAGGTTTCTGGTGCGACTGAATTAACCGAATACAATTCAGCCAGTTTTACTAAAGTGAAGTATGTCGCATTGGAACGTCACATATATGAACCAAACTCAAGTGGGCTTCGAATTTTTCAATCCCTCAATTCATCTTTCCGAATCTTTTAAAACCAAAGTCAATCCGATCCGCAATAATGTCGTGACTTATCCAAATCAATCCGGTACGCGTATACAACGTGGATTGATTTAGCTTAATCCACTTTGAAATCACATTGTATACGTAACTCTTTTGTAAAATTTCATTTCAAAACAACTCATTTGAGCGCTTACAAATCTTCTCTCTTCTACCAGGCGAAAAAAACTGAACCTTATTCTTATCTTCGATTCCACTTCACTGCTTATAATAGAGACCTGAATGATAGGAGCCAAACATTTTTACTAGTCGATAATGACAAAGGCTTGAACACTTCAATGCACACGAGTGCTCGATTTTCCTGAAAAATCTGATTTTTTCAACGCTACAGCAAGAATCCCTTTTCTGATGAAAAAAATATTATTCGATAATGTTATCTTTCTCACAGAATAAGGAGAAAGAATGTCTCGTCTCTGCTCTGGAAATTTTCACTTTTGTAAAATCTTCGATGGGAGCTTTAACAAATGTATCGGTAGAGTTGGAGTGTAGGTGAGATAGGCAGAATTTCAGATTTTTTCTAAAATATATATGATGAAACCAATTCAAGTACTTGTTTTCATGCTTCTGCGGATTCGAGCATTTGACACAAAGAATATACAAAGGATTCCGGAAAATGAATCAGTTCTTTCATATGAAGATATGTATGTAAATTACATAATCAGTGAATCAGCTCTAAAATTATTATAAATTACTTTCAATCATCTTTCTCCCCTACACAATCGCACATACCTTTCGTGACAAAGATCCTTGGGACATTGGATATATCCTGGGCATCTTAGAAACGGCCGCAATTAAACGGTCCGCTCTAGAAAAAGTCAGGGAAGTGAAAGATGAGCATGGCGCCTTCAATTACGAACAAAAGAAAGCGGACCTGCACTTAATTGACTGGAAATTTACTAAATGGAGTCATTCATAACAAGATAGAGGGACGACTCAATTAGCCCGGCGATAGATCCAGCCCGGGCATGGCTGAACACCGGAACAAGGATTCGAGTTATTTCCAAATCCCATGCTATGTATCTTCCGTTGAGCTTCTATTCACTGTTCTGCAACATTTTTTTTTTTGGGGTGCTAGACTGTGAATAATTTTTCTATGTATTTTACAAGTGTGCATCTATCATTTTAAAAGGGCGTTCAGATTATTTAGCGAAAGTGCTCTCCAGAGATTTGCATGGCGATACAGTTGACTAGACTATTATTTTTACGAATTAAATAAAAATCAAGGTGATTGAGTGTTCTACGAGATCTTATAAATTTATCTTACTGAAGCATGAAATGTTTGAAGTATTATTAAAGAAGTGTTTTTCAAAAGCGTACTTAAAACTTTACTTTGATGTTTGTGTGCTTTCCCTTTTTTGAAAGCGTTATGCTTTTCAACAAGGTTTTAATTTAACTGTACAGATTTAACAATATTTTTAAACTGGGCTATCTGGAAATCATTACCGAGTACATGATTTGTAGATCTCTAGCTCAGCGTTTCTGTCATTTATTATTAAACGGTGAGAAAAGTTATCTGCTTAAATAATAACAATATTTTTCATTCGTATTTTTTTTCATTTGTTTGCAGTGTGAGGATCATCTGTCCTCGGGGGATATAGTCGTATTCGCTACGCGTTTGGGGTCGAATGTTTGCTGGCATCCTGGTTGCTTCGTTTGCACAACGTGCAAGGAGCTGCTTGTCGACTTGATTTATTTCCATAAGGACGGGAGCCTGTACTGCGGCCGACATCATGCAGAGACCCAGAAACCGAGATGTTCGGCATGTGATGAGGTAAGAATTAATGCAAGCATACTTTTCACATGTGTTCGCTTCGGCTTATATGTACGTGATCCGTTTGCTAAGAAGTAGATAGTTGATAACTAGAACACAAATAGAGATGTGAAGAGCATGGTATTTCATTTCCAGAGGCGTAAGAACATACGTCCGTACATATATCAGATGCCTTTCAGCTGTTTGTTTTGCTGTAGAAATTATCTGAAGCACGTCAGTATTATTTCAAACACGATATCATGGAGGAATTTTCGCTGAAAGGCTTGCGCGCTTTAGTTTAAAACGATCTATTTGCAGGGCAAAAAACTGCTATTGATATTTTGGTTGCAATTTAATTCTTGTTGTACATGCAAGTTTCGATCCAAAAAAAATAACTTGCTAACTTGCTTACTTTTCCATTTCGACTTGACGTGAAATCTCGATCGACCAAAAAATGTATACATTAAAAATAGTTTAGTCCGGAAATTATAGTGTCTACACTGTGATGAATACATAGTATTTTCATGAAAATTGTTAATAATTACATCTATTTAATTCTTGTATATTTTTACAGTTTGAAGGCTGTTTTGATTTTATATGAGCAGTATTAGAAATTTTCTAATGACATTAGATACAAAAAAAAAGTACAGCAAATGTTTCTATATTGCTTATTGAGGGAAAACTATAACATTTTCATTGATGAAAATTCAATCTTTCATTCAAAGCCTAAAACAAAACAAGAAAAACAATTCAAAGTTCAAAAAAAGCATCTTAATCAGGAAGAGAGAACGATTAAGGCATCCCATATTTATTCAATGCAATCAGTTTTATTGCATATTTGCCTCGCTAGTATAGTACAATAATAACCAGCAGTAAAATGAAATAATGAAACAAATAACTCAGAACGAAAAATCAAATCCGTTCATAGAACTGTCTTAATCAATTGACTTGGCTTCAGAAAATTTGATAATTAATAACATTTTATGCTCCTGGTTTATACATTCAATGTAAAATACTCGCGAGAAGAAGAATAATTTCAATCAAATTCAATTTATTCATTACTTTGATTGCGGTGTAGGTGCTCGCAGTTTGAACACAATATACATACATATGTATATCAAACGTTTCTGACAGGGGTATAGCCCGGCTCTAATTTATATTACTATGAGATGTACATTGCCCTACACAGTTGTAGATAGAGCAATACAACTTCAACCTTAGCTTCTCCTTCGGCTAGCTGCTAAGTGTGGCACGAGCCTAAGCCGCTAGCACTGCAGCTACTGTTGGAAGTTGCGTACTTTGTTCTTCTATCTTTGCCTTTTCTTTTCTTTTTGACCCTTAAAATATTTTTTATATTGTTTTGAAATTTTAGGCTTTCTATAATCTCGAAAAAAAATAGATCCCTGCACAAAATTTGTTACTTAATATGGGCCATTATCATAATATGAGTCATAAATTCTTCGGAAACTGTATATGGCAATTATTCTAGTGGGAAAACTTCCGTAATTGACGATATCTGAAAGTAAATCAATCTTGTAAAATTTATTTTAAATATGTGTCTAATTGGTTTGATTTGTTAATCGTGTACACTTTTTGGGGGGTTTTAAACTGAAATTATACCATTTTGGTGATTTTTGAGCCTGGTGTGGGGGTTTTTTCAAATCTAGATCTGGAAACACTGGTCCAAAGTAATCCAAATTACGAAATCAGAGCACCGATTTGCAGTCTTCCTTGAAAGAATCAGACAAACAATTCCTGCGTTTCCATACTAAACCTCGACCCCCGGCTTTATCTTCGAATATCTTTTTACATACTTGATGCTCGTCTTTTCGCTGTACACGACAATCCCATTGCTGCTTTTGCAGTCTGATGATTGTGGGGACTTCTGGCTCGTAAAATATTTCGTGCAGCTTGCGTCTGTACATATTTACTATTTGCCGTTACCGTTCTGTTACTCTTCTGATATAGGGAGGACAAAGTCTGATCAGGCCTTTTCGGGTTCAAGCTGGCTCGGCAACGACGGGCTGTGAGTGCCTTGAGCTGTTCATGGTAGAAGAATTGTCAGGATAGAATGCAGCTGTTGATCTCGCAGAGCCTGCGCTGGATTACTCATATAATTCGGTTTACACTGTCACTATACCGCAGGTTTTTATACGTATATATATATATGTACATATATCTGGAGGTCTCCACTACTACCGTCTCTTACCTAAAATCCGGCCGTTCGTACTTAGCCTTTAAAATTTTCCAAAAACAACTCCTATTCATATTCGGCCTGTAATAGTTTCCAGAACAACCCCTATTCACTCGGTGATTTCTATATAAATCCAATCAAAGGTAAATTCATGATTTTATGATACACCACTATCTAGCTATCGAATTATCTTAGAATTTTATGGCCCATGACCTTCCGGGCTAATGCGTGCCCTAGCAATATCATATCGAATACATAACTGTCCATGTAAAACAAGAAAGTAATTTATACTAGTCATTTTTGCAATTTAAACTTAAAACTAACAAAATAATTAAAAAAATAAAGATGTCTTCACTCCCGCCGCTCGCTCGTACCGTTCATTTTCTTCAAATCAAGAGCCCGAAGCAAGAAAAAGGTGGTTTTGCTTCAGTCTTTGCATTATTTTCAAGAAATCTGCCTTTGGCCAGGCCTTACTCGATTCCAATGCATAATCAATTAATTTAAGGGCTAAAACTCCTAATTTTCGGATGGTGCAATTGAGGTACGGAAACACTTGCACGAATTAGTATTCACTATAGTGGTTAACATGCTTAGCCACCGATTCGGTACTCTTGTATCGCCAATCGGCACAACTACGTTACGATGCGGAATAAGCTTTAGAAAGGAATTCAACTTTCGGAATCAAATAAACTTCTTTTTGTTAAGAGTTAATCGAATAAAATGTCGGTTCCCAGGGCCAGATTTGACCTTCTTGCCGCCCCTGGACAGTTGTGAAATTGGCACCTCTTCTCATCTCTTCCCGCCTGTCTGATTCCAGCTCCAAATTTATCGGCTAAAATCCAACAACAACGAATTCAACATTTTTTTGATAATTGTTTGTTTTTAGAATATATAATATATTACAATACGATCCCTAGAAACTAACCATACAAATACAATCCAAATGCGGTTATAAGGAACAAGCCATATAATATAAAATAACAATACAAACACGATTATCAGAAACTAGCAACATTTTGTTTAGTTCTTTCAGAGAGTCAAATTTTGGTAATTGTCTAGATGATGAGACCGTCGGTAGGAAGGGAGTAAAAAGGGTCGAGCTGATAGGGCTGACCTTGCTTTTTCAGGGGGTATTTTCTTGGCGCTGGTGGGGGTAAAAAATGGATTTTTCTTCATATTTTTTACATTTTCCCATTCTCGTTTCCAAACAATCAGCAGGATTTGTAGTGTGCAGAGATGTTGAAAATACGTCGAAAACGTAATAAAGTGCAATAAGTAGTGAAAATAATTTGTTTTGAATCATAAAAACAAATAAGGATAACAATTCTCCCCTGTAACTAATTTCAAATGAAGCGATAAAAATTTAAAATGCACATTAAAAGATGAAAACATTTACTGGATATTCTCTATTACATTTCACGACACTGAAAAAGCCTTCGACTACGTTGCTATAGCCAAAATGGCACTTAAAATATAATGTGGCCATATAGCCTGGGCGATGGGCTTTTTTTTACGATGAATCCGGGGCATGCCACCTCGCAAATTCCTCCTAAACTTCCCGATGTTCTGTGTGTGTCACCGCCAGTCACCGTATCGATAAAATTCATCGAGTGATAGACTGTCAGATGTCACACACCAACAATCTGAATATATCAGCAATATTTTCTCTGATAGCTGCCAACAACGTTTTGATATCTCGTGTATCAACGGGAACCACAAACGCTTCTCTTGTCTCACGGCAAATACCTCCAAAACCCATTGGCCCGTTACAAGCTGATCGCGATAATTTTTTCGTTTGCCCAGCTTGCATTCGTTGGTTTCAAAAATAGTCCCGAGACCGCCGATTTTGCTTTTCTTCATGCTGATCCAAAAACAGCATATTTAGCAAAAACTTAACCAATCAATGACTGTTTGCCTCAAAAGCATCAATTCTTTCTCGAGTCTGATGACATGTGGCGGAGGAGATGTAAGTTAGTATGCAAAAAAAAAACGGCAAATGTCTTCCAAACTGAAGTGGGTACCTAAAAACCAAGTAACCGTCATCGCAGAAACTTTAAGTGTGCATCTAATTTTTTGCAGCTTATGGTGTCCAACCTACTTATAAATCGTTCCAGGACACCTTTAAATCAAGGTGTCGTGATTTACACGGACTTTTTTTCCGCATTCCGGCACAAAACTGTTTCTCTTAATACGCGAAAACGAAATTATATATTATGCCCAAAAATACAAATATTTGCATCTTGTTCAAAATCGAATCAATACTGATAAGCAAAGACAAATAATGCACAAAATTTGTAAATCGAAAAATTCAATCTCGTTATGACCATTCGCCTGGTAACATCAAAACATTGCCTAGATTGGATCGATCGAGAGGACAGGTCGAGTGTTTGCGCACAAGGCGTGGAGATAGTCAAGGGTGGTCGGATGACCTCATTCAGTTTGTTTAAAAGTGGAGAAAGGGTCTGTGAAGTCACATTTCATATTTTTACCCCCACCTCCTGTGCCTCCACATATCGGCCGCCATCTAAAATCACTTTTGTACTGCTAACCAAGGTCAGTTCTACCAGCTTCACCCTTTTTCACCCCCGTCCGGCCGATGGTTCCACCATCTAGACATTTACCCAAAACAAATTTTACTAGATAAATACTCACACTTGTTAGATAAATTCTCGCCGCACTTTTTTTTTTAGCAATTTGCGTGATTAGGTTTTCGAAGTCTAAAGAACAGAGTAACTCAGATTCAAAACAGATTGCTGAGCTGTTGAGCGATCTTCCATCATCGTGGAGCGTAAATAGTTTTTATTCTTTTCAAGAAACGCATAATGGATTCAGTTTCCACTCCTCCCACATATCTGCCGCCCTGGGCAGTTGCCCATCCAGCCCTGTCCGTTCCGTATTCACGTTTTAAAAAAAGGAGGCCCTACTTAAATAAAATGGTTTTACAACTCGTAAGCTACGTAAGTAAATGGTTGATTTGGATCAATGGGCAGTTAGTTTCGAAGAGGACTGTCCTATTTTGTGTAATTATGTATTCAACTATTACCTAAGAACCGGTCTTTTGAAAGCATTCAACATGTTTTTTTAGTGTCCATGTTTCACATTCATTGGAAAAGACAGGTCTTATTATTGACCTTTTCAGTTGGAGCTTTGTTTTCGTAGCTATGCAGCTGGTTTTTCAAGATAGCCAGAATGCATTAGAACGTTTTACTAACGAACTATATTCTTAGTTTTATTTCCTCAGTTTCATCGCATTTTGTTGTCGATTTTGAACCTTAGTATCTAAACTCATTCAGGTTTTTTTAATTATATACGTCTAGATCTATATTTTGTCTATTAAGGGACCTCTTTCTTGTTTGCATCGATTTTTGTTTTTATCTTGCTGAATTGTAGTCCTACCCGTCTTTTAATTGCTGCTCAAGTTTCAGCAGCAGCTCTTTGAAGAAACGTGAAAAATTGCTAATGTTTTCAACGTAGGCTACTACTTATCTTTTATTCGGCTTCCTTACGACGAATTCAAGAACTAAATTTAATTGCAGAAGGACCAGCCCATTGCTTAGTCCGATATTTGTGTCAAAAGTGTCCTTCAAATGGCTGTCGACTCTGTTTTGATGTTAAATTCCTGGCATTTCTAGAATACTTGCTTTACTGTGAACACTTAATCAGTCGTGGATCGAATAAACCTAAAGCATTTTTGGCACTCCCCATGACATTGTCAGAGTAGACTTTGATTTTACTTTCTAATATTGTCGCGAATGTCGCGATATGCATCTGCAGTTTCTAAAGCGTAGTTTCTCTCCTTTATTTTGGATAAAGCATAGGATATTTAGCGTCACTCCTGCGCCATTTGCTCTTAGTGGCAGATGTGCTGGCGCACTTTCTGGATGTCTTTCATGGTGATTGATTCAGCCAGAATTTCATCGGCTTGGCTCTTTATTATTTTCCTGACTTTTTCCAGCATTGAAGAGGCTTTTGAAACTTCATCAGAGACATCTATTAGCTCTAATTTTATTGAACCATACGCAAGATTAAGGAATCCTTTAAAAAAAAACAGTATATATTTTCTTTATCTAGATGGCTTTGGTATCCATTAGAGCTGAATATGGTTGATCTGATTAAAAGTATTGCCATTTGGTGATGTCCATGCTCTTTTGTCGATGCGTCGTGTCAAACTTATCACTATATCTCTACTTCACTGAAAGTTTATATCGCCCTGGCCGTTGTCACTAGTTTCATAGTGGAGACTGTATCCTCCAGCCATTCTCTGATCTATTTTTTTCATTTCTGACCTTAGCCTTGAAGTCACCGAGTAATATAAATACAATTGCGCTGCTTCAGCTGGCTTGGCAGTAACCAATTCTTTTAACTCTATTATTGAGTACATTTTCGATGGTTTTGGGCTGTATATGACCAATATATTGCTTGAGTTTGATGAATCATTGCTGGATTGTTAGTTTAAGCATCCCACGGAAGAAGTTCAGCGGCGTAAAATTGCTTAACCGATTGGCATCGCTAAAACGGCTTATTAAAATCACAATCAACCATTCGTTTGCACAGAAGTTCGTAATTAGTATCCGAAAGAGCGATTGTTTCACGACACATATAGTATTTTGAATCCATAGAATCCATCATTTCTTGCCAAGAAAACTAGATGGTCATCATCTGTAACGCTATCCACGAATCGTAACGGTGTAAAAAATGGACCATTAACGCCACTACATTGGGACAATTTTGCTTGTTGACATAGCCACTTCGATAGAATTGATAGCATAGAAAACATGATCAACTGCCTACACGAAGCTGATGTTTTGTAGCCTTCAGTTCGTGAGTCAATTGATCCTTAAACACGGAGAATGTGACGTCTTAGTGCATCATTTTGCTAAGGTTAGTGTGGTCTTTTATAATCTACGATTGACTCGAGCAGTTTCGGCCACTCTGGCAATATTCTCAGAGGCACCAGCTCTCGCCTGTTGTCCACTAGTAGGTCTGTCCAATAAAATTTTCGACGTATAATTTCGACGAAAATAATTTTTAAAAATTCACATTGCATGTGCTACACTATTCAATTGAGAAGTGTGTTTTTAATATTTTAAAATATTCAAACGCCGTGTTCGTTTTGTACAGTAGAAATATAAAATTAAGCTGCTATCAGAAATTTAAGTCTGAAAGAGCTGTCAGTGTCAAAATAACACATGATTTAAAAAGAGACCACTAAATGTTCTACCCTTTACTACATGAAAGCATTATGTATAAATGTCTCTTGGCTTTCCGCAAAAAAAGAAGCAGCAAACAAATCATTGCTAGCTATCCAGCATTTTCATATTAATGGCTCGAGCAGTGTCACAAAGTTCTCACTTTGGGCCAGTTTTCTATTTATTCTATTTAATAATCTTGAAACTCACCATATTCAACGTCCAGATCAAACGCTCTGATTTCATTTGTATCTGCCAGACTTTAATCACTTTGTTCGGCATAAAATTAAAGCTCTTAAAATGCCCACTAAGACATATTATTTCGAAGGCGAGATGAAAAACAAGAAAAATTTTTTGCTATTATACCTGCATTCGGCCAAGGCTTTCTTATGTATCGCTACTCTAGGCTACTTATCGGAAAACTGTCATAATAGATTTGGAAAATTATATGTTTTAGCACAGGCTTATTCGAAAGTTCAGCGATTCGTAATGGGCCGGTGAACTCTCCTCGTCATCAGACACTATAAAAAAACACTTTAGAATATGACACTTAGTCATTTGGATCCACAGGAAATTCTAATGAGCTATGTATTCACCTGGAAAAAAATCGATAATGCGTTAAAGCAATAACTTTCTAAGCAGCAAAAATATGCCACAAATAAAGCAACATAATATTCTCCAGATAAAACTAGATGAAGAAAAAAGAAAAAATAATATAATAATCAGCTAATTCAAATTCGAGTTCTCCGTAATTGTAAGTTTTTGTAGATTCCGTCTGCTTAATTAGGACTGTGTGCGTATTCAGCATATTGTAACAAATTGAAAAATAAGTTCAACACTTGTTTAAATTAATTTTTATATATTTTTTTATAATGATATATTTTTCCAATTATATAATCACAATTACAACCATGCATTTATTTCTAAATTTTTTTCTATATTCCCCCTTCAGATTATCTTCTCTGACGAATGCACGGAAGCCGAAGGACAAACATGGCATATGACACATTTCCAGTGTTTCGAATGCAGCAAACAGCTGGGTGGTCAGCGTTATATTATGCGAGACGGAAAGCCATTTTGCTTAGGATGCTTCGATTCAATGTTCGCCGAATACTGTGATCATTGTGGTGAAGTGATAGGAGTCGATCAAGGACAAATGAGCCATGACGGCCAGCACTGGCATGCAACTGATAAATGTTTTGCGTGCTGTACATGTAATCGTTCATTGTTAGGACGACCTTTTCTACCTCGAAGGGGGACCATCTATTGCTCAATAGCATGTAGCAAAGGTGAGCCACCAACGCCTTCGGACAGCTCAGGACCTGGTCGGCCACCAGAACCTAGACATATCCCTCCCAGTGCACAAAGAAGCCCAAAAGTTGGAAGCAGGCAGCCCCACGTTCCGAGTATAGAGAGTCCGATCAGCTCAATAAATGATGATGGTCTCGATAGATTTCCACAGACTGGAAGTCTAGAGAAGAATCTTGATGATCGAATGCCGAAAATGCCTCGCGATCAAAGACGAGAACCAATCGACCTAACTGAACTTACGATAAGCCTTGAAAATCTTGCCACCAGTGAGAAAACATTGCACTCAAGTATTGATCAAAATTTAACGTCTTCTCTACCCGATCTCCCGGACGTCGAAAAAGTCGAACAAGAATCGAATGAAAAAGACGATATGTCACCGATGAGCTTACAATCGCCCAATATTTCTGAAGCTACGACCAGCACCCAGGAAGTGCTGAGTGAGCCTCGCAGGCCAAAACCGACGCGCAAACGTCTCGAAAACATTCACGATACGATGGCAAGGTCAAAGAGCTATACGGATAACACAAGCGCTAGACGCAGGCGAAAGCGTCGAAACCAGATCCGTTTCCAGTCAGAGATGCAAATCAACTCCAACCCGATCCCTGGCACATCTTACTCATCTCCGGCTCGTAGTACAGCGAACAATGAATCTGATGCGTCTAGCGTGTGTTCAACTTGTTCCAGCAGTTCTTCTTGTCCCGACGAATACATCTACAGACTACCCGCTAGGAAGCACTATGGCGGAATCAGAGCCGCATACGTTCCGAACGATGCCGTAGCCTATCAGAAGAAGTATCAGGACAAGAGGTCGGAAGCGGACACAAAAAACTGCATTATATCATGACAACCGCCCGGCCATTGTTGCAGCTGTTGTGGTGGATGCCTCAAACGTTTGCTAAGGATGTTCAATTTTTCATCGAAAGGAGACACTGACGTCTTCCATGTCTAGTTCTGTTGTTATAGAGGCGTTGTCTATACGAAGCTCGATCAGAGTAAATGTTGGATTTGAATTACCTTGTTGCTGCAAATGCAGGAGAAAACATTTAGTTATTCATTCATTTAGTACCCACATTTGTATCTTTTATCCTTTTCCTAGCATCTGTCTTCTCGCGACCATTTCAATGAAAAATTTCGAAATTACAAATGTCGTCTACCGAACAGAAATAGGTATGAGCTTATGTACATAAGGTGACTAGCCTATTCGGTTAGTGTCTTCTACTTGTTGAAACGATAGCGATAACGATAACAGAAGCTTTATTTGCAATATATCATTTTGTGTAAATTAACAATAGTGCTGTAGAATTTAGTATATAAGCGAGAACAATTGTTACGAAATATCAAAAACCTCAAAGGACATGTGCAGATATCACGTTGAATCGTCTTTTTATCACGGCTGCGAAAAAACATCTGAAAGGTTTGCGCACAAATTATCGATTTTTTCTTATAACATTGTTAAAACTTGAAAAAAACTAGAAGTCGATGATTTTTTCCCCGATCGGAAACGTACAAAACAGTAGTTATAATTATGAATACAGTAATTTAAAATTCGATATCTTTAGATATTTTTTTTGAAAAAAATCTTATTGAAATTAAAATACAAAATACACATTATTGTCTACTGGTAAAGATTTTAGTGTTGCGAAAATTATATCATTTTGCGGAAATAAATGTTTTTATGGTATCTTTTGAGTTTCATTGAGCTATCTGCTACATACATTTAAGACTAAACGAAGAAAAGATTCTGTGGAATCAAAATGGAATAAGAAAAGTTGCAAGGAAAGGCAATAGTAAAAGTTTTAAGAGATTTCGCAAAAATCCCTGCCCGAAATGCCATTATAGTGTTGCAATCAAAATCAAAGTCTGCGTTAAGTCATGCCATTTAGGGCACTACTAATGCATGAAAACTATGAAAAAGTATTTATTTTGCATATTTACGGTGGCGATTGTGAGGATTTTAAAACTTACACATTTAAAAAAAATCATAACTTTGTCAGTTTTTAATATTTTGAGCTAAAAATGTATATGGATACTCTCAAGACATAGTAGAAAAATATAAAGGGTTGCAAAAAAAGGTGTAATCACTGTCGCCAAAATTGTTATCATTGTCTTCAGCAAACAAATTATTGCGTACACTAGAACGCAGATTATACGTCATATTGCTAAAAACAAAAAAGAAAAGCATTTGCAAACTTATTTTTCCGCTTTTTTAAATTGATCTATGGATTTATTAAGTAAAAAAATTGAATTTTTACCTCAAAATTGACGTCGAGTAGATATGGGGTCTATTTGACCCCCTAATCTGCTTCAAAGGCTTCTCAACGACGACCGACGACTTGGGACTGTATGCGAACGGTGTAAACTTATAGTCAAGACACAGAAATACACTTAGGACCCTATAGTATCCTTCTTTTTCAATTGATAGTTTCATGTATTGCGGCTTTTCTCTATTGAATACCGAAGTGACCAAAGAACCGTTATAATATCAAACATATTCATTACTTAATTTCGATTCACATCAGCGGACTTAAATTTTATAAAAATATATACATTTTGACTAAAAGATTTCGGGAGTGATAAAATAAAATCCAAAACATTAATAATTTATCCAAATTTGAAGCGGTACTCTACTTCCAACGAGCAATCCATACATTTTTAAAAATTATATTCTTTGATGGCTTTGAGATACTTCAGCGATTTCGTTTCGATTTAATGAAGATGAAACGGGTGCTATGGGGCGGCAATTTTAACTACGGGAACAAGAAAAAATCACACGAAGCCAAATCTAATTAATATGGTGGTTGTTTTCAGATATAAATTTTTAAGGTAGCATTTTTATTCCAAAATTCGGTCATAATAATGGTGTATTTCATGATGCAAACTCCATGAATTCTTCTTCGAAAGATCTGGTCTTTTACCGAATGCTCTCTCTCAAACACCTAATAAACACCGGGTAATAGTTTTCCTTTACTGTTTGACACTGTGGATGTTATTCTGAGTGGATAATTCCTCGAAAATATAAAAAAACTCTAGCGCACCTGAACCGCTAGAAACACTAATGTTCGAAGAACAATAGAAGAATCGTGCAGGTTTTAAGGCATATTCCACCACATGAGCTGCTTATTACGGCCAAATTGTTTCAAATGCCACCTTTTACTTTGGTCTCAAGAATGCACTATAACTCATATGGTAGAAGGTTTCAGATATTACCACTGGCATGAATTTCAATGTTTATGAGAGCAAAACACGGGTTAATTATATTCGTTATCAGTTGCTTATTTCACAAAATTTTGAAAGCAGCATCTCATATAACATCACTGAAGAAAATGCTCAGTGCCTGCAGCACTGTAACTGAAGTTGGTGTTTGGGGCTGCGATCCGAAAAATTTGCAGAACTTTGGATAGAATATATCACATCTGCTTCACGTTGTTATATTACATTCAAAGTTATAGGAGTATAAACAAATTAAGCGTTACCTGCAGCGAGTTTTTTCAAATAATCGAAAGCTTAATATTTGCTGTTAATTGTCACTACAATATCATTACCAATTGAAAATTCTACGATAAAACCGCTTAATAAAGATATTGCAAACAAACACAAAACTAACAATAGCTGGCAACCCTATTGTGGCTTTTCAACCAAATTTGGCCTGAATAATGTTTATAATACATTCCATTAATTGTATGAAATTTGTATTGATTTCATGACTGCACTGGAAGTTATAGGGCAAAAAGTTTTATTCTCCTGAGCGAATTTTCAAAACCAAAGAAACAAAAATTACCATAGCTGGCAGCACCAATCGAATTTTTCAACCAAATTTCTATCAAACAGAGATTAGAGTAAGGTTCAGCTGCTGTGTCAATTTCATGAAAATCTGGTTACTTATTCACATTTCATAGGGCAAAAAGCAGTTTTTTTTCTTTGTAATTTTTCAAGATGGCACCACTTGCACAGAGTCACCTACAATTCAAAATCGCTTCTACCAGATCTGGTTCTACTTAAGTTCAATGCATTCTGTAAATTTCAGTTGTAACTGATTATTGATTCGTGAGTTCCCGTGAACAGAAGTTTTTGATGCTAAAAATATAGGTTAACTGGGAAAGGACTACCGTTCTTGTCCGACATGAAATTTCCAAAGTTTAACTTTGAACGTGTAGATAAAGCATAAGATTTGTACACAGATTAGTTTTATTGTAAAAAAACGGACATTTTTTAGGATATTCGATGGTTTGAATGTTTTCACTTCCAAATTTTAATTTTTTCAAATTTAAGACACCAAAATTATCATAGCTGGCAGCTCCAACCGAATTTTTTGACCAAATTCCTACCCTACGACCAAATTTCTACCAAATTTCTACCTACCAAGCGACTGTATGAATTTCGTCAAATTCGAACGATTGAATCAGAATTTATAGGGCTAAAAGCAGTTATTTTTTTTAGTGATTTTTCAAGATGGCACCATTAGTTCAGAATCGCCTGCATTTCAAAATCACTTCTATCAGACCTGGTCCTACTTAAGACCAATACATTCTGCAAATTTCAATTAATTCTGTTTATCGGATCGTGAGTTTCCGTGAACAGAAGTTTTTGATGCTTAAAATATAGGTAAATTGGGCAAGGGTTACCAGGCATGCCCGTCATACCATATAAATTTTTTTTTGTCTATGTAAACAAAGCACAAGATTTACATATGAGAGGCTTTTTTTTGGAAGAAGCGGCATTTTTTCAAGAGAGACGATGATTTGGAGGTTTTTACTTTCAGCTACAGAGTTGCCAGCACGCTCATTAAAAGCGGCACAAATCCACAACTAAATAATACCAATATGTCCTGAAATGATTGAATAGCTCTGTGAAAAGTTATCGCAATTTAAAAATTTTCAAGTTTTCCCGTTTTCTTTGGCACCTAGCGCACACATGGGGTTAAAAAATTCCAAAACATTATCCGATTCACATGTAAAACACGTTCGAAATTTATATTGTCAATTTTATTTTTGCAAAAATTATTTGTGTACGGAATAATAGGTATATTAAAAATATCACTCAAATGGCCGCCGGCGCCAAATGGTTAAAGATTATTAGCTTTTTGTGAGACCTGGCACTATTCTGCAGATACACCAATGTGTCCTGAAAATTTCAGTTCAATCGGATGGCGCGTTCCTGAAATTTTTTCGCTGAAATTTTTTGATGATATATATATATATATATATATATATATATATATACATATATATATATATATATATATATATATATATATATATATATATATATATATATATATATATATATATATATATATATATATATATATATACGTCGTAGCACTACAGCCCCTCTCGGGCCTTGGCTTATATATATATACATATATATATATATATATATAGAAATATGAATTTTTGGCCAAAGTGATTTTAATACTAATGTTCTTCTTCGAACATTAGTAAAAAACAGCAGATAGAGCCTTGATTTTGACTTTGTCTCGCTTTAAATTTCGGCTCGCTTTACAAGCGCCATTCCGATGATTGATGACTGGCTCGCATATTATATTCATATATTCATGGATCCAAGATTCAAGTAATGTAGCTTTCGATGGATTCGAGGATCAAATCCACTCATTCTAGCATGTCTTCACACACTCGACTACGATGATTCATTTGAAGGAAATTGAGGTCTCTATTTTTTTAATTGAGGATTCCGGCTACGACGCATCTCAAACGCAAAACATCAACCACAATATTTGAGCCAATTTACGAGGGAAATTAACTTCACGAGCTAGCTCTGTGACTCTGAATAACCTCATTTTTTGAGATCAAAGGCAAATTACCAATGGATTCACGACCCTTTTTAAACACTTTATATCATCCAACTCTCTTATTTTGGTAATAACACACTCACCAATTACTCGCGGTATCATAAATTAATTTTTATGATGTGGTGTCTAAAATATAATTACAATCTCGCTTAGTATAGGTTTCTGCTTCTGGAGATGGAATTTCTTATGATAATCCGTCGCTACAAGATTCGTCAATGGTAGTCGCTTTGGCAATAATATTGTATTTCTTGTCATTATTGGCAGCTGTGAGGCAACGTTAATTCTCCCATGCATATGTATGACTCGGCTTTCATTACTGTTTAAATGCTCAATTTGGCAAATTCTTGTCTTAACTTTTCAATTTCTACAGCAAATCGGGAACGCTGTACAGCTACAATAGGAAATTTTTCTCCCTCTATACTTAATTTGGCGCAACGCCTGTCTGTCGAGTTGAATTGACTCAAACCTTTTCGTCTAGTTCATGTGCGGTAATATCCTCTAATGTGTTTGGCCGGAAACTTGGATCTAGCAAGAAGTAAACTGGACTTTCTATTGCCTGTTATGCGCGCGGGAAGCTAATTCTCCAGTAGGGGTTTTTTAAACTTAAAAAGGACGCTGTTAGTGTCTCAATACAGCCCAATAACTTTCCCTACCAGCTAATTTACTAGATATTCCATGTATTCCATGTTCGTCCTTGGGATGTCTACACATCTAGTTGTTCAAATAGAATCCACGATAGCTGTACACTTCAGTTACATACACTTCAGTTACTTGGGCTGTGATACAAAAGGCTTCTTCTAACAGCGAGTATCTGGTGATGTAATAGTCAGCACAGTGTTTTCTTGTTACAGCCTCCACTATTTCTGATGAATGAAGGGAAGATGAAGCAAATTATGGTATTTAACATCCCTAGAGTATTGCTTCAAGAAGTTACATAGCTGTTCTATGGCTATCATAAGTCAATAGTAGCAACCGGTAATAAATTGGAGGAAGAAATACGCGGGTGGCTGCTCGAAATGCAATTAAACCTGCAAGCCTAACAAGGGCCCAGTAAAAGTATCGAGTCTTGTTAAATCTAGAACTGTTATAGAACTAACTACTGTTACAGAACACATACTGTCCGAGACTTGAGTGTTAAGCAATAGAAATTTTCGTTCCAGACCTTCGAACAAAAACAGAACATGAACCGACCTCTGACAATATTTTACCAGAACGTTCGTGGTCTGAGGACCAAGGTTAATTATGTTAATATCTCTTCTGTAATCGCGTCTGATGATATTGTCTGCCTTACAGAGATCTAATGTCTGGGGATATATTTAGCAATGAAATTTTGCCCCTTCATAATGTTTTTCTCAGAGATCGTAATCGATCTGTGAGTAATCTTTCATTAGGAGGTGGTGTTTTAATTGGTGTACATAAATCTCTGAATGGAACGTTCTGCAGTGACGTCATTCCTTCTGCCCAGGTTGAATGTGTGATTGTCCGTATTTCTCCTTCAGCTTCCTCAGTGTTACCTCAATCTACATTTCTTGTAGTAGCCCCATTCTGGTATATGCACGTTTTTTTGTGAAAATCTCGTCCTACCTCAATGGCTGCTTCTCTTCTGCTTCCTTACTGTTATGTTGTGACTTGAATATCCCGTCGCTGAATTGGGATGATACTTTCTCTTGTATTTTATCTTCAAGCAATATTTCTCTCGCCACTTCTTCCTTTATGTCCCTTTGCTCACTTTTCCAATTCAACAACGTACCTAAAATAACAACAGGATTCTCGATCTCCTTCTGACTAACCTTCACCCTTCTTCCTTTTGCTTCCCTTCTTCCTTTTGCTACTCTATCTCCGTATGTGCGCCCCGATCCTCACCATCCTCCTCTTTTTATGGAATTAACTCTAACCCGAACGTCTAAAGACAAATCTGCCTCTTCTCTTCGTTTCAATTTTAAAAAAGCAAACTATTCCGGTCTGTCCAATGAAATAAATGGTACTAACTGGTCTAATTTTTTCAGAGGGCTAAGTTTGGATGATGCTCTTTACAAATTTTATTTCCTCTTGTCCAACTTAATTTCCTGCTACACTCTTCCTTTCGCTGTAAAAAAAAGTTGCGGCTCTCCGTGGTTCACCGTTGATGTCGCGATTGCCTTTAGAGCCAAAGATGCAGCGCGTAGCAAATTCAAAAGGACGGGCTCACTTGATGACCATTTGAAGCTTAAAAGGTTACGAGCCGCTGCTAAAAATGCACCCAATGACGCAATGCGGGTTTACCTTGAGTATGTCGAAACTTCTATTACTTCTGACAATCCTAAGCCTTTTTGGTCCTATATCAAATCCCTTAAAACTTCCTCCGCCATTCCTTCTGCTATGTATCTTCATGATAAGTCTGCGTCCTCACCAGAAGATTCTTCTTCTTTCACATCCCACCATAGGAACTCTTCATCTTCAACCATTTTTCCTGTACCTAATTGTACCCTTTCTGATTTTTTTACTAATACCTTATAAGTCGAATCGTTAATGTTGTCTCTTAACATAAGCACTAGATTTGGTTCTGACGGCATTCCAAGTTTTTTTACCAAATCACTGTCATCTTTCTTGTCTGTTCCATTGTCATTAATGTTTAACCTCAGCATCTCAACCGGAACCATTCCATCGCTTTGGAAATCCGCCAATATATTTCTCATCCATAAAGCTGGGGATATATCCTCCATCTGTAATTACCGTCCCATATCGCTTCTGCCATGTTTCAGTAAGCTCCTCGAAAGAGTGTTTACAATAGAGTATACCCTTTCGTCCAGCCCCTGCTGGCCAGTGAACAGCATGGATTCATCAAAAGTAAGTCAACGGTTACAAACCTATTGTCTTCGACAAACACCATTGCTTCCGCAATCGACCAGCAAAAGCAAGTTGATGTCCTCTATACCGACTTTGCCAAGGCCTTCGATTCTGTGAACCATGACATTCTTCTGTCAAAGTTAGTAGGGTTTGGTCTCTCCGGTGGCCTTTTTTTACTGGTTCGCCTCCTACGTTTGTGATCACTCTTGTGTTGTTACTGTTAACTCTTGCTCTTCCACATCCTTTTTGCCTACCTCAAGAGTTCCGCAAGGATTCATTCTTGGCCCTTTATTGATCCTTTTGTTTGTTAACGATCTTCCTTCCCTCTTTAACTCACACTGCCTTTTGTACGCTGATGATCTTAAAATCTTCAAAGTGATTGAATCGGTTAGTGACTGTATCATATTGCAGAGCGATTTGGATGCTTTGGCTAACTGGTGCACTGCTATGCTAATTCCCTCACTTTGAATGTTGTGAAGTGTCATCAAATTTCTTTCACCCACAAAACAACCCCTTTGCTCTTCTCCTACTGTGTCCTTGGCTCTGCTCTCAATGTTGTTTCTAGTATCAAGGACCTTGGCGTAATTTTTGATTCCAAATTGAAGTTCGATTTACATATTCTACACATCACTGCTAAGGCTTCTCGTTTTTCTGGCTTCATTATCAGATCCTCTAAACGTTTTGTTAATCTTTGCACTTCTCTATATCTGTTTTTTTCCTTTGTCCGTAGTGTTCTTGAATACTGTTGCCAAATTTGGTATCCACATTACGGATAGTTGATCGATGCGGTTGAATCTGTGCAACGCCGATTCACCCGCTCCTTGTTCTATCAGTATTCCGTATTGTGATTACAGTATGCGCCTCTCCATCCTTCTAATTCCTTCCCTTGAGTCACGTAGAGTGTTCCTTGACGAGTGCCTCCTTTTTAAACTTTAGATATATTGGTTGACCCTATCATTCAACCTTCTGTTAGAGAATCGGGCCGTTCTAGTAGAATATTATTTAACTTTAATGTTACATTCGCCCGTACCGACACCTATTTCTTTTCCCCCTTTTTGCGTTTGCCTCGTCAGCATAATAGCCTTCGTCAGCACAATAGCCTTAACTTTGGTCCTCTGCCTCGAACGTTATTAGTATTTAAAAATACCTTAAAAAATAACGTTCTTTCTTATACTTGGAATATGTCCTAATCTACTTAATTTGTTTTTTTCTTTTTCGGTCGACTAGCTTTTTATTCTTTTGTTTGTATTATTATTCCATTCTGAATTTTATTAATTTTCTTAGTTTTAATGTTATTTTTCTATCTTTTTCTTATATATTTTTATATAAGTTCTTTTTTTTTCTTTACTGTTTTTTATTTTTTCTTCTTGTCTAATCTATAATTGGATTTATTCTGTAGATTCGGACAATAAATAAATAAATAAATAGACACTTAGAGTAGTTACGGTGAAGAGGAAAGCGCGATTCCAGAGAAGCTAATAACTACATGCGATCTACTAATAAGGTGATAGATTCACAAAAATAAAGTTAGTCAATCCGATGGAGTGACTAACTATCTACATCATATGAGATAAAAATACCTAACTTACTTAGCTTACTTCCTATAGATGGGCTTCAAAAAGCTCTTACTATACAAGCCAGTGAATTTTTACTCCTGATAAGATTGAGAAACGTTGCTTGTGTGTAATATTAATTTGCACTAATTCTCAACAAGCGAAACTAAAATAGATTGAAACCAAAAATTTCAAAATTAATAAAATCTATCTTTCAGGTCTTTCTTCTGATTACACCTCATGGGCCATATTTCCAGGCCTTCATTTATTTTTTAAATGCTTGCGTAATCTTAATTTTCCAAAATCAGCCGACCTATACATACTCATATATTCTAATATAAAAACTATGTATTTACCTAAAAAGTTTTAAAGTATACTCGAAGTTTTTAGCGACAAATATTTAGCATCTAATGCTGTATTCATAACGTATTCGTGACTTGACACTGAATGGTGCTTCAAAACTATGGCAATTACATTCAAAGTTAAATGTATCAAATTCTAGATATCTACTAGACTCTACATATGTAAAGAGTCTGGCTCTTAACCCAAAACAATAATCAAATAGACAAAGTCTTATTAAAATATGTACTAAAATTTGTTATGCGGTATTTTTTACGATGCCTTTGAAACCATTTCATTTTTATGCATCTTAGATAATATATTATTTTAATACAAGATAACGGAAACTGTCGACACCAGGTTTTAAATGAATTAATCTTCCTAATCACACAAATGTGGGTGCCTCCACCTTTCGAATGAGAACCGTTTTAATGGGCTAATGTCGTGTTAATAAAAGTCTGTCCGTCCCAGAAAAAGTCAATCAATATACAATGGGATGTATCGAGGAGTGTCATTTTTAATTAGTCTGAAATTAATCGTTTGCCTCTACTCTGTTTTGTTAAGCTTTGACTATTAATTTATTATAAATTTTGAAATGCATTTCAATTCGATAAGCGGGAAATAATTTCAGAGTGAAATATTCAAGCTGGCTGTGATTTTGAATGCAGAAAAAAATAGTTTACTGCCCATAGTAAAAGTTAATACGGATAACGTTATGTATCATGTCAGGCAGAGTCCAAAAGTAATGTTAGTTTTCTGTTGAGCTCATGTTTCGGAATTCCACCTAAAACTGAAATTGGAGTCTGAGGCACATTTGTCAGCCATCAACATGAAAGTTTCTATTGAAGAAGAGTTAAAAATTTGATGTTACACACTGATATATATGCATAAGATATCTGTAAAAATGATTCTTTTAAAACCAAACGGTAGACATTCTTCTAGAGAAAAACAACACCATAAGTTTTCATTTTGACATTGATGTCTGCTAAATAAACACTAGTATTGCTAGAAACTATTCCGAAGGAATACATTTTTTGTGGTATATGGTAAATTATGCGAACGAAATATCTGACGAATATAAGAGACGATTATTAGGGTAATCATAATGACAATTAAAGATGCTCCAACTGTTTTTTTTCACTGTTGCTTGATTCAATTATTGTGAAAAGATGTTGAAGCTGCCGAGTAGGATGAAATTGCGAATAGTGCAAAGTGTCTAATGTAGAAGACTGTAGGGTTGAGCTAAGTTTTTATGGAGCAAATGAAAACTGATAAAATTTGAATATGATTCATAAAATCAAAATTGTGTTTGAACTGCTCATTTTTTAAAATATTCAATTTACTGTCATCAGTCCCTGTAGCTGCCTGCTTTGGAACACTTCCTGAAGACCGAAACCTCCTCTAAACGTTTGGAGCTGCCAAAAGCAGCTCTAAGGGCTCAGAGCCTTGCCTGGAAGAAATGTTTATTCCCAGATGTTTGACAAAACTGGTATCGTTCACTAGGAAAAGACAACGGGAAAGTCTTTTTTTAGTGAACGATACCAGTTTTGTTACCCCAGAGTTCATTGTGAGGCTGTGTCTTGCGCACTAACTGCAAATTTTCTTTTTTTTTCCTCCTTCCTTCCACTCTTTCCATCACTCAATCAAAATGTACGGTCCGTATGCATCAAATCTCCTCAATATTATTACTTTCGTACTTTCCAGACAATAAAATATTGGTATAAGGAAAAGCACTTCATTATACACTATCGTCTTCAGATGATATCGCCTATTTCATCTCGTCAAGACTTATGCCCAGAGAAAAGTTTAAAAAAAAACTCTGGTTGGCGCCTTCGTTACCTTTGTGTAAGGAATGATCTTAGATTTTCCTTAAATTTAACCAAATTTGCTGATTTTCTTATATCCTCTGGCAAGGTATTATAATAAGCCAAAGACTGTTGCACTGGATCCAATTTCAAACGATCTGTCCTAGCTTTTTTAATCGCAAGGCTATTCGCCGATCTTGTGGCTATCTGAGTTATTTCTCCAACATTTCGTAAAGCATATGGCCATTTCAGTTTTTTGTTAAGTATCTTAAATATTAGCTTTCCTTGTTCAAGACACATTATTTGTTGTATGCTCAGTAGTCCTTTTTCACGATACACATGCAAACTTGGAAGCAGAGTTGACATTTTGTATATAGTCTTGATAGCCTTAGTGATTAGTCTTCCGATCAGATAAATATTTTGTTTTGATGTTTGCTTCCACAAAACTGCTCCATAAGAGATGTTCGACAAAATAAAAGCATTGAATATGTCAAGTTTGATGTTGAGAGATAAAAAATCATATTTTTTTAGGATTCCTTTCATAGGCGCTACTTTATGTCTGATGCTATTGATATGTTGTAGCCAAGATATTTACTCATCTAAAGTTAATCCTAAGTATCTAATTGAGTTGACCTTTTCCAGTTGTATTCCATTTATTTGTACAGACGGATTAATTTGCTGCTTGTTTTTTTGTTGAAATATTAAATATTTATTTTTCTGGATGTTTATAATTAATTTACTTTGTTCGAGCCAATTCCAATATTTTCCTAGGTCATAATTTATATTTTGCTGAAGATTTGATTCATTTTTACCGGAATACAGTAGTAGTGTGTCATCATTAACGAAAACTATTCTCCCATCAAATAATGTCCTGTACGCTGTTAATGTACAGTAAAAACAGTAATGGCTCAAGGATTGATCCTTGAGGAACGCCGATGTTTATAGTGCATTCCTGACTTTTATACATATTGTTGGTTGTAATAATACGCCTGGCACCCGAACGTGCGGAGAGTGACGTGCAAGTAAATGGTCGATCTGTTTGAAATTACTCCTCTCACCTCTCCTCTTCGTCCTATCTACTCGCCTTCCCGTAGGCGGTGCTGTTAATCTTGACCAGAGATCGGGTAACGATATCCTAGCGATATTAAACCCCCGGTGGAAGGGAAAGAAACTAAGTGGTAGATAGTCCGGTCCTCCAGGCTTGGGGGTTGGAGCGATGGACCGACAATCCGTCCTCCACAAAAATTTAAACCGTTGCGGAACTTACGGAGATGCCTCGGATAGGATTGGACCAACGGAAACGACCCGGCAAACGAAACATGGACTATGCTTTTGGATCCTGGAATGTCAGATCACTAAATAGAGCTGGTGCTGTAAAAGAATTATTATTACAGGCCACTCAGTACAAATTGAACGTGCTGGCAGTCCAGGAAACGAAATGGACTGGTAGCGAGATTCAAGACATGAGATCGCACACAATATTTAAGAGTGGGAAGCCTGCAGGAAGCCGTGAATTTGGAGTGGCATTCATTGTGGATAGGGAGTTCAAGCCACACGTTATTGACTTCAAGGCAGTAAGCGAACGTTTGTGTGCGATCCGCATCAAAGCATAATTTTTCAAAATATGGCTGATAAATGTCCACGCCCCGACAGAAGAAAAAGACGAAGAAACGAAAGACGCATTCTATAACCACTTGGAAAGGCTATTCGACTCATTGCCCTCAAATGACGTCAAAATAATACTCGGCGACTTCAACGCTAAAGTCGCGAATGAAGAAGTATATCGGGGAACAACTGGAGGGCACAGTCTCCACGATACAACTAACGACAACGGCCAACGCCTGATTGACTTTGCGTGTAGTAGGGATATAGTCATAAGTTCGACATGCTTCCCACATCGACGCATCCACAAAAGAACATGGGCATCACCAGATGGCAATACCTTCAACCAAATTGATCATGTCCTTATTCAGCGGAGATGGGCTTCCAGCATACTTGACGTTCGGACGTTTCGAGGAGCAAATTGTGACTCGGACCACTACTTGGTCCAATCCAAATATCGATGTCGCATGTCAAAGGCGTACGTGACGAAGACGAGTCCTCTGCGTAAGTTTGACATCGGAAAGCTCCAAACGGCGTCAGTAGCAGAAAACTTCTCAAAAACTCTTGAGACTAAGCTTACCCCCATCCTACAAAATAACACAGTGAGGCCGGTTGACGAGGTCTGGATGGAGATGAAGACAGCAATCAAAGCCGCTGCAGAACAAGTGGTTGGGTATGAAGCCCGGCGCAAAAGAAACAACTGGTTCGACAACGAATGCCAGGATGCGCTGAACAAGAAAAATCAGGCATATAAACAGTTCCTTGAAAGGAACACCAGGACGAAGAGAGAAAAATATGAAAACCTCCGACGAGTAGCAAATAAGATCATTAGATGTAAGAAACGAAAATATTATGACGAGCAATTAAAGAGCATTGACGAAAATCTGGAAAGCAATAAAACTAGACAAGCTTACAAAGTAGTGAAATGTTTAAGACGCGGATATCAGCCCAAGACGACACTCTGTAAAGACGAAATCGGCAACATCATCGCCGAAGATAGCCAGATTAAGGAGAGATGGGCCTGCTATTTCAAAGAACTCCTTAATCCTGCACATGGCTCAATAATATCAGAGCCGATAGACTTCTCTGACGAAGTCCCGATCGCACCTCCAACGCTGGAAGAAGTCAAGTCTGCCATAAAAAGCCAGAAAAACCACAAAGCGCCGGGCATTGACGAGATCCCAGTCGAGCTAATTAAATACGGTGGAAGCTGCCCTATAAAAGCCATCCACAAATTGATCCAGAACATCTGGGGTCAAGAAAAAATACCGCAGGAGTGGTGCAAATCCATCATATGCCCTATCCACAAAAAAGGAGACAAACTTCGGTGCGAAAACTACAGAGGCATATCGCTACTTTGTACATCCTATAAGATACTGACGAAAATATTAAAGGATAAGATAAATGTATACGCAGAAAAGGTATTTGGGGAGTACCAAGGAGGCTTTAGGTCTGGTAGATCAACTACGGATCAGCTCTTCACAGTCAAACAAGTGCTTGAAAAATGCTGAGAATTTAACATCGACGTCCACCAGATTTTCGTGGATTTTAAACAAGCATATGACAGTATTGGCCGAAACATACTGTACAAAATAATGCTATACTTCGGCATCCCGGCAAAACTAGTTCGGCTGACCAAAATGACGATGACGTCGACAGCATCACAAGTCAGAATCAACAACAGTCTGACTGACGCCTTTGACACAAATGTCGGACTAAAGCAAGGGGATGGGTTGGCCCCTCTGCTGTTCAACCTAGCACTTGAGTACGTGATAAGGAAGATTCCTGTCGACACAGGGGGTACGCTTCTCTATAAGTCGAACCAGTTAGTGGCCTACGCGGATGACATTAACATCTTGTCCCGTTCCTTCACATCCGCCAAAGAGCTCCTGTTGAAACTTGACCAGGAAGCCAAGGAAGTAGGCCTGAAGATCAATCAGACGAAAACAAAAATCATGACGCAAACAAGAAAGAGGACCTCCATTAGACAAAATATAATTCTTGACGAATATAATTTAGAGAATGTGGACGAATTTATATACTTAGGCTCGAAATTGACAATGAAAGGCAGTGAAACTGACGAAATTAAACGGAGAATACAGCTCGCTAATAAAACTCTCTACTCCGTTCTGGCCCTACTGAAGACCAGCTGCATACACAGGAAGACGAAGCTCCAAGTCTACAAATCAATCATCAGACCTGCGTTGTGCTACGGATGTGAAACTTGGACCCTTACCCAAGCATCCGCAAATATGTTGAACGCCTTCGAAAGACGGGTCCTCAGGCGTATAATTGGAGCTAAGCAAGAGTGCGGCGAATGGCGGATAAGATACAACCACGAGTTGTACGAGGTTTTTGACGAGCCGGAGGTTGCTACAATCGTGAAACTGCGGAAGCTGCAATGGGCTGGTCACGTGCAACGAATGGACGAGCATCGAGTACCTAAGAAGGTATTCGACGGAAGGGCCGAGGGTCGAAGACCAGTGGGAAAACCCAGAAAACGCTGGTCTGACTCTGTCGACGAAGACTGCGCAAAGCTGCTCGGATTTCGAAATTGGAGGACGCGGTCATTGGACCGAGACAACTGGAGGCGTCACCTACGAGAAGCCAAGGCCCGAGAGGGGCTGTAGTGCTACGACGATCGAATAATACGCCTGTTGATGAGATAATTCTTTATCAACAGATTGAAGTTGTGATGGATTCCGTATAATTCGAGCCTTTGAAGCAGGATGTCATGGTTAATGGTGTCAAAAGCCTTTTTGAGATCCACGAAGATTGCCGCTACATAGTCGCCCCTATCCAATCCATTGACGATAAAATGCACTGCATCTAACGTTGCTGCTAGTGTACCACTGTTTTCTTGAAATCCATACTGAACTGGTGTCAAAATTAAGTTAGTCTTAATAAATTGTAGCAATTTTTTTTGGAATTGCTCTTTCAAATATTGTACTTAGGACACTTGTGACAGCTATTGGGCGATAGTTTGATGGCTGGGTTGGATCACCAACTTTGAAGTTTGGAGTGATTTTCGCTAGTTTAAGGCAATCGGGAAATGTGCCAGCTGCTAGGTGTTTATTTATTACTGTAGTTAAAAGCTCCAAAATATGATTTTTTTAATATCCTCTGAAGTTATACTATCCAGACCAGGAGAAACCTTTGATTTAAGGTTGTCGATTATTTCAGATATTTCAACAGGTTCAGTGGGACGTAAGTGAATTGAAGTAAACATATTAGGCTCAATATGAAAATTCGAGCGTGATGAAAGTTGCAGTTTCTCGGTGACTAGTGTTCCAATGGTAGCGAAGAGGTTGTTTAACTACTGTACTACTTCTTCGGGGTCTGTAATGGATGTTCCATTTATTAACAGTTCTTCTATGCACGTTGATGATTTGTTTTGTTGTTTAGACAAGAGATCATTTACTAGTTGCCAATATCTGCAGGTATTCCCGGCTGAAGCTTGAAACTTATTCCTGTAGAAATGTTTTTTGGCCTCCATGATAGCTCGATTCAATTCCTTCTTCATAGCTAAATAGATTTGCTTTTTGGACGTGGAGTTTGGATCCGTTTTGTGTTTTTTTTTTCAAGCAATTCTATTTGAAGCATCAATAACATTCTTAGTGATCCAAGATTGTACTCGTAAAGGAACTTGTTTCGTTATAGTTGCGTTTGCCTTAGCTTTTTTTATCTTCTCAGTCAGCTCCTCAAAGTCGGAAGTTGGAGACCCTTGAAGATTATATATGAAGTTCCTTAAGAAATCTTTATAATTGGTTCTGCTCATCGAAATTTTTTGAGGTTGTATTTTAACATTGACGAAATTTTTGATGGATAAATTGATCACTTTATGGTCTAAGCTGGGCCAGTCATCATCATTGTAAGACATGCGTTCACAAGACTATTTTTTTCCTCTGCTGCTGTTCTAATATCCATAGTTGATTAACTTCGATCATTCTTTTAAATTCCGGGCACTCATATCTGTCTGCACGGTTTTATTAAAATTAAATCTAATATCCATTTTGTAACACATACCACAAACAGATCATTGTTCATTGCTAGTGTGGCCACGTCATCAGCATAAACTCGCACGTGAAGCCGTTCTGAATGCTGCTCAATTAGCAGGGAGTCTCCCCAGCAGTGGTTATAGTGCACCTCCTTGTGCGCATCCGTTTTTGGCCTCCGTCTTCAAGTAGAAGTTAGCTCCAATCTTCAACCATGACAATCTTGTGTCATAGCAGCACGTAACTATTACATTAAAACATTCTCCACGGTATGAGTTTTTGTAGCTTCATAAAGATCTCTAAAGAGCACGTAGTCAAAAGCACCTTCAATATTCACAAATGCTTGACTTTAATATTTTTCCTCACTACCACACGTGTTGCTCTTCATTAACACGATAAAACTTAAGCAACCTGGTGCATATATGTCACTACAATGTGAGACTGATCAGCCTAAAGCTCCTTGGATCGAATAGTCATCTCTTCCAAATTTCAGTATGAAGACTACGTTAACCTACCGCTAAGATGAAACTAGCTTCCGCAAGGCTAGGTATGTTCTAAAAATATCCTTAAGGTCTGCCTTATGATGGAAATTTCTCTCATAGATGTTTTCGAAGTACAAGTTTTGATCCTTGACCTTTTTGCTTTTTGCAGAGCCTGGAGATCTTTCTTGCACTCCGCAGTACGTCATAGAATTATCTGAAATATTCCTCTACGAAGTCGTCATCAAATCAACACGTAGCTCAGTCAGTGTTGGTTGGGTTTATTTTCTATACCAAGGGTATTGGATCCATAACTGAAGGCAGCATTAAGAAGGCGAGAGAGTTAGATCACATCCGATGCGTGCCATCCAATCATTGATCAAACTATTCCAGTGAACAAAGCGACATATTAATAACCGCGCTCCTGTCAAGGGCGACAAAGATCTGACAAATCCAAGTGTTCACAGTCGGTAGATCCACAGATATTGAAAAATTACAGAGCTTGCCTCTTTTGGTGCTGCCTCAACTTATGTGCTGCTAGTTAGCATCGCAACTCACCAAAATTTACAGTTCTTTTAACTCAGCTTACCAAATCAGGCCCTTTAGATCCTACGTTAGCGGTGCGACTGAGGAGTCAAAAGAAAACTAAGGAGTAAAAAAACTACATTTCTGCCTAGCGTTATTATGATAACGCATGATTATCGCTGACATGTTCCGGTATAAAAATTGTCTGAGCAGTGTAACATGAAGTAGATTGGAAACCAGAATACAACACAATGCAATACAGAATACGACTTATTTGCTGTCTCGAACCCTCGTCTCTAAGTTTTGCAAATTTTTTGCTAAGAAGAAAGGATGAAGCCTTGGTGTGTTTGAGTTAATCTGAACAAATTTTATACCATCTGGCATAGAATTGTTCAAAATTACCGGTTAAAAGTTTGTTAAATATCTCAATTGGTATCACAAGCAAACCTTCCTCTCGCTTTCCTAGGTATGCACTGAGATTTCATTTTTTACTGCATGTACTATTGCAACAAAAATGAATGAAAGCGTCGTCTTCTGCCCAATAAATTGGTACAGGGTGGATGTTGAAAGACACTGTCAAAATAAATGTAATAACTTTTTTCAGTATAACTAATCGATTCCATTTTTCAATCCTTGATTTTCAACCAGGAGATTGTCTGCTCAAATGAGTAGCAGCAAACAGTCACTGCGAATAGTGGTGTACTCAATTTCTTTATCAAATTGAATTAACAAACAAACGTAAGGTAGACGTACCGATTCGCTTTGAATTTTGCCAGAAAATCATTTAAGGGGTAACACCACTGTAGAGCGTCAAAAAATAGCCTAATTTATAGATTTTTTTCCGGAGAAACAACACAAGAAAAGAAATTATGCTTAAACCTCCGAGAACACACCTATTTTTTCGATCATCCAGAACAATTGGGGTCAAATTGACCCCAACCACTTTTGAACGTCTATAGAATCGCCGTCACCGAAGATTTTCATTTGAAAAAATTTGTAGATGTAGATTGCGGCCTTTTTTAGTAGTTCTTATGCGTTAGAAGTAGCCTAAATGTTCTTAGCGTACCTAAAACAAATCGCGAAAAAAACAGTTACATCGAAAATCAGCTTTTTCACAAAAAAATCTTAACTAAGTCAATTTTCAATATTTTTGGCTAAAAATTTAGGGAAATACACTCAAGGTATGACAAAATCATAAAAAAATTAGTCCTATAGTGACCCTTGAAAAAAAGTATTTATTTTGCATATTTACCGTGGCGATTGTGAGAATTTTAAAATTTGAACATTTAAAATAAATCACAACTTTGTCAGTTTTTAATATTTTTAGCTAAAAATGTATATGGATACTCTGAAGGCATAGTTCAATAATAAAAATATTCTGAAGACATAGTACATATATAAAGGGTTGCAAAAAAAGGTGTAATCATCTGAATAATCAGATTCTGATTGCCCCGAGACATAGTCGTCTTCGGAGGAATCACTGTCGCCAAAATTGTTATCATTGTCTTCAGCTAAGAAATTATTGCGTACACTAGAACGCAGATTATACGTCATATTACTAAAAACAAAAAATGAAAGCACTTGCAAACTTATTTTTTGGATTTTTTCTTCAAAATTGACGTCGAGTACATATGGGGTCTATTTGACTCCTTAATCTGCTTCAAAGGCTTCTCAACGACGACTGACGACTTGGGACTGTATGCGAACGGTGTAAACTGATAGTCAAGACACAAAAATTCACTTAGGAGCCAATAATACTCCTCTTTTCCCGCAGGCCTAAGTGCTGCTATCGGCCAAAAAGGTCAATGGGGTCAATTTGGCCCCCTGTGTTCTCGGAGGGTTAAAGGTCTTTAATGCTTATACATTAAACTGTTTATATACATTTTTTGCCGGCGATCAAAAACAAAATGGTAGATGAACAGGTGGTTGACTGAACGCCCGGTATCAATGTAAGGCTCCGCGGTCGGAAAAGTTTCTCCTCCGATTGTGACTCTGGAATAAAAACCCAAAATGTTTTCCATTTTACATACAAAAGCTCGAGAAGCCACCTAGATACTCTCCTATGATGTTATCATAGAAGGGCTTCATTTTGCGTTCAATAATTTTGGACCATACTTTATAGGACGAGCATAATAAAGCAATCCCTCTGTAGTTTTCGCAACGTAATTTGTCTCCTTTTTTGTAAATGTGGCATATAATACTTTTTCGTCAATCGTTTGGCAACTTTTCTGCTGCCCAAATTTCCACCATTTCTGAGTAATTTAAGAGTTCCACAATTTCAGAGTAATTCGGGAGGTATTCCATCTATTTCAGGAGCTTTATTTATTCGAAGGTTACGTATGGCTGCCTGAACTTCTTCGAATGTTGGTGGAGAGATGTGAATGTCCTGCTCTGCTTTTGGGACATTTGGATCTGCTGAGTTTGTCGTTGGCGCGGGATTAAGCAGCTGTTTAAAATACCGTGCCCATCTTTCTTTAATCTCGACCGAGTTACTGATGATGGATCCACTTTCATCCTTACAAAGGCTCATTCGTGGTTTGTATCCCTCGCGTAGCTTTTTGATTGAGGAATACGCAGCTTGTGGATCGTTATAGGTCATGTTTTCGTTCAGTTTCTGGATCTTGTCGTTGATGAGTTGGCGTTTCTTTTGGCGACACATTTTTTTTGCCTGTCGCCGGAGAATGTTATAGTTTTCGGTTTTAGCTCGTGTTGGTCGTTGGATTAACTCTTTGTAAGCCTCATTTCTCTTTGTGATAGCATCTTGACACTCATCATCTGACCAGTCATTCCGAGGGTTTGGCGTTTATGACCTTAGGCCATAAGGGCCATAAGGGTTTGGCGTTTATGACCTGCTACTGTTTTGATTCCTTCTTTTACCTTCGTCCACATGGTTTCGATATCTGCGTCGTTTTCTTCCGCCAGTGGGATATCTTGGAGCTGATTTTCGTGCGTCCACATGTATGTAATAGCTACCGAGTTTTCTTTGAGTTTTTCTAGGTCGTATTTTGGAATTCGATATACGACATGGGTATTTCGCTCGATATACGACATGGGTATTTCGCTCTGATAAGGTAATAGTCGGAGTCACAGTTCGCGCCGCGTAGTGTTCGGACATCAAGAATGCTGGTGGCCACCCTTTTTTCCACGAGAACGTGGTCTATTTGTTTGTAGGTGCGACCATCTGGTGATGCCCACGTTCGTTTGTGAATGTCTCGATGTGGGAAGTATGTTGAACTTACAAGAAGATTCCTGCTAGCTGCGAAGTCAATCAAACGCTACCCGTTTTCGTTCGTAATTGGATGAAGGCTGTGTCCTCCTGTGGCTCCTCTATGAGTCTCTTCGCGGCCGATTTTTGCATTGAAGACCCCTAGAACAATTTTCACGTCATTCGAGGGCAGTGCGTCAACGGTGCGTTCTTAGATGCTGTAAAAATTGTCCTTCACTGCGTCTTCCTTGGCTTCAGTTGAAGCATAGCAATGCACCAACCAAACATTAAAAAATTTTGTTATTATGCGAATCGCACACAGCCGCTTGTTTATTGGTTTGAAATTGGTGACGCATTGTTTGAATTTATTGTCTACTATAAATGCAACTCCGAACTCTCGACTTCCCGAAGTTTTTCCACCAGTAAACACTGTGTGCGTTCGCATCTCATTAATTTTGCTGCCAAGCCATCTAGTTTCTTGAATCGCCAGAATGTTGATATTGTATGCTGAAGTCTCATTAAGAAGCTCTCGAAGTGCACCTGCTCTATATAGCGATCTAACGTTCCAAGATACGAAAAACTAATCCATGTTTCGTTGCCGAAGTCTTTGCCGTTAAGTCAATCCGATCCGAGGCTGATCTCCTGGTTCCGTGACAATTGATATTTTTACGGGGATGCGTTATCAGCGCCTTGCCCAACCCCCAACCTGAGGGTTCCGCTCAATGATGCGGAATTTTATTCACTTTGAGTCACAATGGTGTGCAGTTTCGTCAAGCTGAATTGTCGGGCCTTAATTTTTCGATGAAAACTGTCTTACACTGCGGTTAATGGAGGCCGTTGCTTAAACATGTAAAAATATTTTTTCTTTCCATAGCAACGCCAAAAGTGCATCTTTTTCAATTCGGTGTGGTTTCAATAAGATGGTACAACTTCTCACAGCACTGCAGCCAAAAATTCTCTAATAAAGTGATTTCCAGAAATTTCACATTCCCTTGGCCCCAAGGTCTCCTGGCCTTACTGCGCCAGATTTTTACTTGAGTGGTTATTGCGAACAGGAAGTTTACAAAGCTAAACCAACATATCTGAATGGTTTAAAACAATCACTTCGAAATTCCAGTTGCAACCCTCCAGGCAGTAATGAATTACTTTTTGATAAGATTTAACACATGCCTCACCGGGCGTGGGCCATTTAAATTCAATTATTATTAAGATTCAATAAAAAAAATTAATGAGCATTTACCAATTTTCAAATGCGTAAAGGGCAATTTAATTACCTGGATTCAACAAAAAGTTATTTGAGTTTCTTCTTGTAACAATATTCATTAGTTTCCATGACCCATCTGATCCTCTAACCATCGAAATCAAAATTGTCATTCTTTCCCTACAACCCGCTTCGGTTCTGCAAGTTTCATACAAAATCAATAGGATCGTTTGCTTCATGTTAAACGCTTTCAAGACCTCTATGTTTGTACTGAAATATGAAATAAAATGTGTAAATTTGAAATTTTAAAATAATGTCAGCTTTGAATATTGAAATTGTTTTCATTCCCAACCACTAACTTCCTTTTCGTACAAGTCTTCGCCTGTAATTTCAAAGCTCATAAATTTCACCATCCTTACCTAAAATGTATCTAGTGCTTCGCATTCAGAAGAGATATTCAACATTTAATTTAAAATCGATAGACCGATAGAATGGGCCAATTTTCAATATTCGATTGCTGCCGCAATGGAGACTTTAGCCAAAATCACGTCAGCACAATCTACTGAAATGTTTCCAGTGGGAAAAGCAATCATGACGGACATTCCGCTTATAAAATATTTAAGCTCTGCTATAACCATTCTCATAAAACTCCCTCTTAGCCAAAAAGTAAACGGACGATGGGGCTACCCAGAATCAAAGATCCCAAAAACCTGTGGCTAAACCTAAACACTGCTTGCATCTGGGAAAAAAGGTAGAATTTACGACCTAATTCCAAGTTGCTGTTCTCAAAAGGGGATGCTCGCTGCGAGAAAAACTTCTTCGGAGTCAGTTAGTTAGGGGTGAAAACTTGGCACACTGGCAACGTGCATATGGACTGGCGTCACAAAACGTCATGTGCTGTGTCATTGAGTTGAGTTTTACGACCATACTTGAGATGGGATGAAAGGTAAAATGGTGAGTACGAGGTCTTACCTGAAATTATCCGCCGATTAAGCCAAAATACCTTAAGGATGTTTGTACGATGCCGTGAATAAGTTGCCCAAGCAGTGTGGGTGGATGGAAGTGCGACCTGTTCATGGCTCTTCGCTTGATGCTGTCTGAGCGTGCCGGCATCCAATCTTTATGGACAACGAACGAACGTACGAGTAGGTGCAAAGACATTGTTATCAACACTTGACTACTTCATGCATTTTCAAAATTGTTGTGAAAATAACTAAATGATTGCTATGTGGGCTTCAGTTGTTTATGGTTAGGGTTACTTCGTTTCATTCTGTGAATATTTAGTTAATATAATTTATTTTACAGATGATTCAGCATCAAGTTGACAAAACTATGAACCTATTATTTTTATTAATTGTTTTCTAGCGCAGGGATCTGAGTATTAAGCTACATATAAATCGAAGTTACATTAGTAAATTTCAAAAGAAGTAGCTCTTATTCTCTACAACTTTGATCCTGTTTTTATTGCAAAATCCATTTTTCTCAACTATATTTGACAATTGAGGTAATATTACCTTGCTCGTAGTTCTGCAATCAATAATCGCAGCATAAAATAGCTGAATCAGCCCTGAATTCACCTGTTCGATACCTTTCACTTGATTCTTATTTCCTCCGAGCGCTCTCGGTACAGCTATCCGCTGTTATTTATGGCTGCAAAGACGAATTTTATTACCGTACGGTTTTTTGTGACAAATTCTCAAGATCGAGCTGCCATAAATTTCCGAGTTTCTCTCTGCAAAGGTGTTTACGGAGAAACGACGGCAGTAATGGGCTGAGTACTGCATCAAGTCTTTCGCCGGCTGTCGTTTATAAAGCCACAAAAGATTTAAGTCAATTAATAGGCAATTAATTACGCATTAGTGTGTAATAACTTTAAAACGGTTTCCTTTTCTCTGGGATTTGATTTATATTATCCTCGAGTCAAGTCGGCATGACTTGATTCAGTAGACGAGATTACAAAATACTACATAGGCTACTAATGTTCAGTTATCTGAAAGTTCATGCATCGTCGTATGTTTGCTTGTAGATACTCCGTGTGAAATCTAGAAGCAAGATGTTTACTTTGTTGGAGTGGAAACGATATCGAACATTAAAAGTATGTTTTACTTATTTATGTGGGGCCAATGAATGATAGTTAAATTTCTTGGGAAAGTGAGCAACAGAATAGCTACTGTTTAAATTAGAAATGCTTCTCAAAAAAAGGTGTACTCAAATATTATACAAGCATTATTTAAATACATGGACGTCAATCTGGCTTATTAAAATCGACGTAAATTTCATTTATATAATAATATTCATGCAAATGAAAGTTTCGACCTAAGCTTTTCCCACTTAATAATATTTTACTTCAAATTTATGTTTTTTTAGCCTCTCTTTTATTTGCCCCGTACAGATAAAATCTTTTGTGTGCGAAATTACCCCAAAATTGTTCGTTTGGCTATCAACTCAAATGTAAATTAAATATCTACCTATTTGCTGCATTGAAAAATAAAATATGCTAGACTTTAAATACTTGTAGGAGACTCGGCAATTTTCACAATAATAAACCTCTCTCAAAAATAATATTCATAATTTGAAGGAGCTGTGTGAACCAGCTCTTTAGAAAAAAGAGCAACTCTTTTGAAAGAGCTACGTGAGCCATCGTTAAGAATAGCTCCGCCCACTTCATAACTTCACTTTAGTGGCAAAAGCGATGTTGCGGAGCCACTCAAGCAACCACCCGACCAAATAGAGCTTATGCATATACACACGGCAATACTTCATTAGACTACCGTGTGTAGTTGAAGCGAAATCTAGGCTATTTCTAACTTCGGAACACGAACATACGACTATCGTATTGCACAGTGAAAAGAGCCAGCTCCGTTGAATGAAGAATGAATGAAATCACGGAGCCAGAGCGAATAGAATGTGAATGATAAGTACTATGTGATGGCACTGTGCGAATGATAAGAACCGTGCGAATGATGAATACTGATCGTGTGCGGTTATTGATGGCGACATTTTGTGAGCACACATTATACGTTGCCAAATGTTGGCTATAGGCATAGGTAGATTTGGTTTTTTGGAAGATTATGCTGAATGTATTGTCAAATAGAAAATTAGAAAAAATCTCATAATGAGTAGAAAGTTAAAAGAGACTGTGAGTTTATATAAAATTTTCGTACTTGCAAGTATTTTATTCAAATATTCAAAAAGTTTTTAGGGTAAAAGTAGCTGAAATCGGACAAAATTTGCCAATTTTGGATAGAGTGGTTTGGAACATAACGGGCCAAGACCTATTGCTGCGATACAAAAATTCGGTTTTGTAGGGGAGTGAGGGGTTTTTGGCCATAGTTTGGCAAAAACTGCCTTAATGGCGCTTTCGATGATTGAAAGTGGTCAGGGAGTACAATAGTGATATCTTAAGGACGAAAAAACTTTTGATAGTGGAATTTGGGCAAAAACGCCCATTTTCACCAAAATTATTTTTTTTTGGTCAAGTATGAATTCGGGGACCTCTTTGAGTTGTTTTGGGTGAAATTTCCATACAAGTCTGAGAAAAAGCGGCCTAGTTTGGAAGATACGGCAAAATGAAAATTGACGGAAAACCGTCCGGAAAAATTTAAAGTAGCACTAAAAGTGCTAACGAGGAAAAGGTTGAGATCCTCTTTGGTTCGCCAGTAGGCTTCTCCGGCTGAACTGAAGCCTTTCTCGTGACTGCAGGTCACCACGAAGGTGTTTCCAACCCTACCGGGGGTGTAAAATTTATGAGACCGCGAGAGGTAAGATAGGACAGTCACTACTGATGGTTGGCCAAAGTTTTATGGCAGTGACACTATATTATGTGAATATAAATTGTGAACTGAAATCGCATCTCTTGGAATTTTTGGAGTTCAATTATAATTTGTCTTCTGAACTGAAAAAAAGTACTTCAGGAATGGGGTGTTTTAGAAAAAGTAGCACTAGTTGTGACAGATAATGCGCACAATATAGTCACCGCTGTTCGCTTATGCGATTGGGAACATATTTCACGTGTTGCTCACACACTCAATCTCATAGTTCAGAAAGCAGCTTTCCAGCTAGAGGTCACTCTATCAAAAATACGAGCAATTATTACTTACTTTAAAAGAAACTCACACGCAACGGCAAAATTACAACAAACACAGAGGCAAATGGAATGCGTAGAGCTGAAATTAAAGCTTGATGTTGTTACCAGGTGCAACTCTACGTATTCTATGCTAGTGCGCATTCAAGAAGAAAAGAGCCACTTTTGGCCACCTTAGGTGTCCTGAACTAAAATCTACCAACTCCTTCTTCTGATGAATGGAATATTATGAAAAGAGCCTCTGATACACTGAAAGAAAAACTCTTGGTTGGTTCAACTATTTTTAATAGTATTGCAACGATTCATTCAAAATCGTTAAACGAACTACGGAAAATAGTTATTTTTATTATGTTAATATAGTTAATTTAACGATATAAAAGTAGTTGGTTCTGGTTGTACAAAAAATATCGCAACATTCATGAAATCAACTGTTTTAATTGTTTCATAACCACGAAAATTAGTTGATAAATAGAAAAATTTTCATCAATTCACTCGAAACTTCAACGTTTCGAATTATCAACTGTTTTTATGGTACTTAAACTACTTCGCAATAGTTGATTTCAACAAACGTAATTCAGTGAGCAACGTCTTTGGAATTACTCTGCGCAAAGTAGAATGGTTTCAACATTTGGATGTTTTTCATGCTCCGAATGAAATTGTTTATCAACCACGCGTCATGGTGCATAAAAGTAATCAACAATTTTCTTATGGTTGTTTTAACTATAGCCCTAGTTGATGCAAAAACAAGTAAGGCCAACTGTTGATTTTTCATACTCCTCATACTCATACTCCTATTCTATCATAGAAGTTTCATATGCTACATGGCAAAATTGTGTTCGGTTTGCTGTTCGATATAATTCATATTCATGTTATGCTGTGAAGCCTTTATATTTCCCTTCTTCTACTCACAAAATATAAGTCTTCTGTTTGCAGATCACTGTTATAAAACAGGGAGTCCCGAAAACAAATACGATTATCCCAATGCCAGAAATTGTTTAGCAGTTTCAATTGTTTTCATAGATGCTGCAGCTTGCAGCTATGCATATGAACTGAATTTCACGTCTCACGTCCTGTTTCTATTTAAGGCTTGGATGGATTATGTTGCTATGGTTTATGGCTTATCAATGCTCCTCTAATGAAACAAGCATTTAGAGATAAATATACCAATACATCGTTACCGCCTGAACCAGTACTTTTTTGCACCACGGACGTTGTTTATCAACCACGCGTCATGGTGCATAAAAGTAATCAACTATTTTTTTATGGTTGTTTTAACCATAGCCCGTAGTTGACGCAAAAACAACTAAGGAAAATGGTTGATTATACCAAGATTTTTCTTTCAGTGTATATTGAACATCATCAATGAGGCTACTCTAGAAATAAGCAGTGAGAAAACGGTATCAAATTCGAAAATATATATAATGCCATCAACGATTAGAAGCTACATTTCAGAACTCTGTCTGAACGAGAATGAAACTGCTGATGTACGCGGTTTTTTAAATGTGATCCAAAGAGAACTTTCAAACAGGTTTAAATTATATAAAGGAAAATGTTTTGCCTAGAGAGCGTTCTTTTAGATCCACGATTTAAAAGGCTAGCATTTCAAAATGAATCCACGTACAAACTTGCTTGCATGCATCTAATTTGAATACCTGCTGCACATGGAACGCAAAATTTGCTATGGCGAAAATTTGATGACAAAGTCAACAGTGTAAGAAGCCAGCAAAGCTATGTAGATGCAGGCATTAATGAAATAGATAAGTATTTGCAACATGTAAATATACCCAGAACTGCTGACCTTCTCAAATGGTGGCAAGAAAAGGAAGATATATATCCCAAAATTTTGAGATATTGAGGCAACGATTGGGTAAAATGGCCACGCCAGTTCCCTACGAACGAGTATTTTCAAAAAGTGGGTATGTACTCACTGAAAAGAGATCTTATTTATAACCAAAACGAATAACATTAGTGCCATTTTTCACAATAATTAATAATATGGAAAGTTTTTCAGATATGATTTTTGTTAATCCAAATGATTTTTAATTTAAGGTCTATTTTTAAATTTATATATGCTATATTATGTTCTTAAAAAAATATTTATATTAGATTTGAGCTTATTATTATTATTAAAACAACAAAAAACAGCAATTTACTTTATACTTTTGTAACCATAAAAAAACCCTAGCGCATTAGAACCGCTAGAAACACTAATGTAGAGGATTTGTACAGATTTTGAATGTGTATTCTACCCCGACTTACTTTTCCTACTTAAAACTAATACACCCTACGTAATAATTGAATCTAAGCTCATTTTAATTTCGGTGACTTCATCGAAACTTACAGCGATAGAAAGGTGTTTGGGGCTGCCATCCGAAAAATGTGCACATCTTAGGAAATTTAAACATTGTCTACCTATAAAGGTTATTGATTTTACCTGTATGAGTAAATTATTTCCATGGATATAAGTCGGAGTTGTTAAAATTTGTCACAACCAGCGTAAATAACAATTAATGATTTCCAACTGCAAGTGGTCACACCAGTCAAGCATGCACTGTGTGCTAGTGTCTGATGAGAAACAGTGTATGCTTTCGAAACCACTTTGTCAAAAAAATTTTCAAGATAAATTAAATTTTTTTTCAATTTTAATCATCCCGCAAAAACAATTCCAATTGTCTACTTATTTTCATTGCAAATGTTTGCGATGAAAATACTTAATGCAAGCATTTATTGGAACGAAAATAACAAAAAATATGTCGCATCTGCCGTACGTTAACATCAACCTGCTGTGCGAATTTCGTATTGATCTAATGACTGCATTGGAAGTTATAGGGATGCAAAGAAATCTAGGATTACCATTCGCAAAAGTTTTCAAATTTTCTGGATCTTAATATTTGGTGTTTATCATAGATATGAAAGAATATGGATACGAAATGGCTATCCGTGTACCCATACGTGAGTGTGCCTTTTTTAATTCACGCACAACATTGCTCTCTCACAAAAATTACGCTCAGTGCACCCCTTTCTACCGCACTCACAACCGAAAAGCCTTAATGCTGAGTCTTAATGCTGGGAACACCAGATCGGTGTAAGACGGAAAGAAACGTCAATGTCAGTTTAATTTGTGTCGGGAATTGAAAACATTGACTTTCAGTCAAAATTTATCAAATAAAATTTGAAAATTTTTCGGTGTGTTCGTTGGAAACGTGAACCTACGTTTGTGCGCAATAATTTGTGTCGGTTTCGCGAACAAATTAGCGGTCAAAAATGTTAAAATAGTGCGATAATGAAGTGCCGCGTTCCAGGCTGCAAAAGCAGCTACCGAAGTGCTTCGCAGGGGATTTCGTATTTTGCGTAAGTAAAATAAACTTTTGGCAACAATTTCCTATAGTTTTTGTGTGAAGTCATAATGAATTTCATTAACAAAAAGCATTTTAATCTCCACTCGCCGGTTCGAAGAAAGAAATGTCAAACGACGTTCAAAATGGCGATCTCTCGTGGTTTTTTCACATAGGCTTTGCCGTATGAACTCTGTAGGGTACACACCCGTACCTCATTCTCACACCAGTAAACAGAAAGTCGAAAATTTGCACATTTCTCTCGTTCGATTTCTAATCCATTCTCTCTTATATCTGTGGTGTTTATTTTCACTATAAGATCATTACGATTTGAAAGTTCTATAATAAAATCGCTTACTAAAGGTATGCCAAAAAAATACAAAAACGAACATAGCTGGCAACGCTATCATTATTTTGAAATTAAGTTTCTACTGAATATTGCCTACCATAAGTTTTATTTGCCATTTGAATTTCGTTATAATTCAATGACTGTACTGGAAGCTATAGGGCAAAGAGCTTTATTTTCCTTAGGAGTTTTTAATTTTGTCAAAATCGAATGACTGAATCAGAATTTATTGAGCCAAAAGCAGCTACTTTTCTTAGTGATTTTACAAAATGGCACCACTGGCACAAAGTTGCCCTCATGTCAAAATCACTTCTATCAGACCTGGTCCTAAAACCAATACATTCTGTGAATTTCAATTGATTCTGATTATTGGATCGTGAGTTTCCGTGAACAGAAGTTTTTGATGCTAAAAATATAGGTTAATTGGGAAATGGTTAATAGGCGTGCCCGTTATAAAATTTCAAATTTTTTAATTTGGCTGTGTAGACGAACCATAAGATTTATATATGATTGGCTTTTTTTCCAATATCTGTTGAAAATCTCTATCTATCACATTCCAAGGAGGAAAAATTTGAATACTCAAACGAAACTATAAGATATGAACATGGAGTAAATTTGTTACCCCGTCCTTTGAAGAATTTGAATAAATATACCTTGCTTCACATTTATTTCAAACTTGCTTTGCTATAGCTGGTCTACTTACAACTTAATTCTCTATCGATTTTCGTCTAGTCCACATAACATGTCCACAACATGAAACGGATCTCATATTCTTGGATGATTGTCATGTCAATTACATAGAACATCGTCTTGAATTATCGTATCCTGTTGACCACAGATTGCATGTTACTTGTACATGCATTCCATATCCTTTCTAATGCAGTGTTGAATGTAAGTGTTACCGGTTAGATACGGAATTTATTTTATTATGATATTTTTATGCAAACGTGCAACCATGAAAACATGTATTCGATCAAGCAATCGTGCAATTCATTCAAGCGTGTCATGTTGCAATAATACAATTGTGTAATCATAAAATCAAGCAACTTAACTCGATAAACACCACTGTTTTGTTTCACATTATGTATATTTAACAAGGCTCTAAAATTTGGTGATAATAAGAAATCCTCAAAACTGAGGGCAGTCAGAAAAGCATGGCTTCCATGTTCTTTCATTGTATGACTGTTTGAGTATATTGGTTAGTCTTGAGACCCAAATCTGATCAGTAGTTGGCAGAAACAGTGGTGCCCAACGAGAAACTTGTTCAAATAGTATTTGACGACACGATACTTTATCTGCATCCTAGGGCTTGTTTTCTAGTATTAAATGAGGCTTTCATTTTTCTCTCTTTCTTGAGTTCCACCGCAAACGCTTCTTAGAAATTTTAATTAGCATACTTGATTCATTTGTGGGAAAGTATCAAGATTTCAGTGAACGCACTTTTTCTAAATATATTGCTCAATTTCTGGAATTGTCGTGGCTTCTTCACTCGAAGCTTTTAGCACGTTGTTCCAAAGCACTCGAGTTCGATTCCCTTTTGTCTTATCAGAATCTGTTCATTTATTAAAACATATATTTTGTAAGTCTTCAATATTAAATTTCTAATATCTAGCATTTCGTTTTGGTGAATTGGCTTTGATTTAAGGGCAGATTGAACCAGTTATTGCATTTCCTTTACCATGGTCTTTTAAACATCTTAGCTCATATTTTAATAAAAAAAGGAAAAAAATTGGTACACATTAAATACAATCTTAACTCAGCTTAAGCGATTTTCTAGGATAAATATGTTGAAAAGTTTACCAATTACTTCTACGGAAGAAGATAAGAGTCTGGATATTTTACTAGCAATGAGGTCCGAGGCACAACTTGTACTTCTTGGGGAGTGTAATGTGGAGTCAAGCAAGAAATGAATGCGTAAATTTTTCACTAAATAATGTTATTGAGTATAGATTTTACAGTTTCATATTATATATACAGAACATTTAAATCCCTGCATGACATACATACCCTATGATAACTTTTCAGTTTCTTTTTTTCTGGTAAAGATCTGTAAATCTGCCACCAAATTTCTTCTAAGCAAGCTCCACTTTGTTCAAAGCTAAGGTAGGTGTTCCAACTTTATCTTTATGACTGTATCTACTTCTATATGCATCCGGTACATCATATAGTGGAATATTGAAAACCAAACAATGCACCATCGCTTAATTAAGGGTGAAGAATTATCTAATTGTTGATTTGGCTTGGAAGGAGCCACCCTGACATTGTCCGATAAACGCTTAATAGTACGGGTTATCCAATCTGTTCGAATAGAGCTGAGAGTCTCACAAGACTTACTTAACAATGCTTTATTTTTATAGTTATTACACATTGTGTCACCTCTTATCTTATGTATATTACAGATTGTGCCAGGATATTCTCATGCTTCCATAAATGCAACTCTTTATACTTTTTAGTGTTACCAACAAAAGCTCATTTTGTTGGGTTGTTGGAATCTTCAAATTGATGATCATATCATTCAGAGATTCGTTGAAGATCACCCCTCATCACTCCAGAATGCCGTCAAAATCATTGATCAAACTCCTCTCTTTGCCCTTACAGTATGCAGCGTGGTATGTACTGTATCATGTTTGGTAGAACTTCGACGAGTACTCAGTAATGCATCCGAGACTGGTATGGACCTTACTTACAATTTTTTTCGCGAATGAGAAAGCCCTAGCTCAAATTAGTAGTTTGGTTGCCAGCAAAGCTCAAGATTTTTACTCGAAAATTGTCAAAGGAAGTACGTAGCTAAGAAGTCTTATTGAATGCGGAAACTCTTCATACTACGCTAGCAAAGGCAATCCTGGTGCTATTTCTTTTGCTTCCTACCGATCGGCTATTCTCGCAGCATTCGACGTGCGCAACGGTTAGGCTGAATTGTTTTGATCTTTTTGATTTTTTGATCTTTCAATATTGCCAATTAGGGAAGAAAGAAATTGCTAAGACTTCAGTGAAAATTTACAAAGATGCTCGTTTGGTATGTGTATGTAGCTACTTTGTACTATTCTATGTTGACAACCAAACAAAATTATCAAATAGCTGATGATTTTGGAGCTGCCCATAATATATACTTTTTTCTTCTGGATACACACATACTCATAAGCTCAACTGGCCTTGCTTAGCCTGTTAACTGGGGACTGAACTTTTGTTCAATTCGTTTCACAGTGGGGGCTTTTTTCTTTGCAGTGTGAAGTACAGTGATGCCAATTTAGCTACATTGTAGCTAGATTTAGCTACAAAAAAAACATGTTAAGCTACAAAATTTTTCATTTAGCTATTGGTTATAAATTTAGCTACTAATTTATAGATTATAAATAGTTTGTTTTGCTTTGAGTGCATTAATTTTCACTAGTTTATTAATATTTAAAACACTCAGTGCTTGAAAATAATTTTCTCAAATTCTAATATAATTGCTAATGCTTTGGGTAGGTAGTACAATAGTACTACTACTACGTACTATGTCTTTCTGGACATAGAACACTAATAATCTGCTCCGAACAGTTTTATTTCTTTGGTTCGGTGCGAAGAAAAACCGAGAGCTTTAACTCATTAGGAATAAAGTAGAATAGTTAAGACAAACACAATATGTTACATATAGAATATACATTATCTGTCTAAATTTGAAGGCAAGAACCGAAAAATTCAGGCGTAGACATAAAATAGCAATAAAACGTAGACAAGATTTTGGCACAAAACCCTAGAAGAGAGTAGGAATCGTGCTCAGTAGTAAAACCAAACGTTAGAATTGTGCTAGCTTTGTTTTTTTTTCATTTTGTAGAGTTTTTCAACACAGCGCAAAATAAAGACTATATTTTCTCCGTTGGGAGCACCACCTCAAAAACAACATCGGCAACCAATCAAAGCTACAATGTGTATTTTCGTTGTGAACCGTTGCGCATTAAGATTAATTGACTATTTGAGTGAGATGTGTAAGAAACTGGCAGTTGAGTCCAAAAGTTGGAGCAGGTGTAGGATTCATCGATCAAAAACAATAGTGAAAAACGTTATGTTTCCATACTTCAAATTGGATTTAAAGGCAGATATTGATAACTCTATTTCTAGTATTTTAATTGACGAGTCTACGAACATTTTTGTGATATTCACCAAAAGTTTATTATAATTTACTTGGCTTCGATTGAGCTAGAAAGTGGAACTGCTGGAAGTATTACTACTACCATAAACACATGCTTAGAAAACTACAACCAAAATATTACAAATATAAGAGACAACGCAAGTGTTATGGTCGGAGTGAATAACGGTGCATTTCAAAAATTAGGTTGCCAAAATCCTTTTTTAATATTAATAAGATGTGCTTGTCATTCCGTTCAGCTTTAAGTTTCTGGATCATTTCTTCCCCAAACGTTAGAGTTTTTACTTGCAGAACTTTATAATTGGTTCTCTAAATTACTTTGAAGATGATACGGAGTTAATAAACAAGGTGGTTGTCAATAAAGGGATCAGTATCAAGGATCATTAGCCAATAGTTAGGGCTAAAAACCCACTTCAGTATAGTCCAAACATCAGAAGAATGTTATCAAGCAAAAATGATTTACAAGGTTTATAACAATTACAAAACCTTTTATATCTCCTGTTTCTGCAACCAGTTTTAAAGGATGCTTCTATCATGAATAAAAAATAGAAAGCAATTCTGTTGATCTCTCTAAGCTCTTTAACGAATTTTATACTATTTTATATCGTTAAATTAATTAAGTGCTCATTATCCGATGTACATCCAATATTTTTCCATATGAATTATAAACATAGCCTTAATAAAACTGTTTTCAGGAACCTTGAGTTTTTTATTCTGGGAGTTAGCTACACTTTTTAGCTACAATGGAAACTTTTTAGCTATTTTTAGCTATATTTTTCCTAAATTCTAGCTACAACGACTGGAAAAAAGTTGGCAACACTCGTGAAGTAATTCAATATATCAACACAAAGGTTTAGTGAGTATCACTCATGATTGCGTTACTCGTTCGAGCTGAAATTTTCAGGACATATTGATGTATAAATACTTGAAGTTGGTCCGAATGAAGATCAAATTAAGATACTATTAACCCTTTGGCGGCAGTGGGGACTCTAGTGATTGATAAGGTATTTCTGTGTTTCAATGGTTATAAGTAATTTACAAAAACCAAGTATGCGAAATGATAGCTAATAATCTTTTCAGCTTGGTTATGAAAACTTTCAGTTGAGTGCGTTATAGTAGGTCCAGCATATTTTAAAAATTTTGGATTGTGATAACTTCTGCTGGAGTTACCCACCGATCATTACGAAATTTCTAGAACAGATTAACACTTTTTGGAAATTGATCTGTGAGATTTTTGATGCATGTGCAGGCAGGCAAGTTTGAAAAAATCACGTGAAAAATCCTTCAAATTATAGTTTCCTGATTTTTGAATAAAATTAGTATTAGATTCACTTTACCAAAAAATTCATGTTTCTTTAATTATTGAAATTTTTTTTTTTAAATTTCATTGATTTTTGTAATTTTTTAATTTTCAAATGATGATCACCATTTTATGAAAATGAGCAAAGAATTTTGAAATTTTGATTTTTAATTACTATTATTTACTGTTTATTCCCATCTTTTTGTTATGAAAGAAATATAGCTTAAATCATAAACATTCATAAACTAAGAAGAACAAATCGCGACAAGCACATTTCAACACCCACCACTGATCACGCCTACAAACCATAACTTCATAACCAGTTTTCTATTATAATCAAAAGTTCCTTTTTACATTGAGCACCCCGATACTCTGTTTTTGCCCGTTTACGATTAAAATTTTTCATGACGAAAAATGTCGTCATGCCCATTCTAATTAACTTCTTGGGGTGACGAAATATTTCGCTATGCCCAGTTAACAGGTTTTCATTTGGGATCAAGCTTAAATTCGAATATCTCTGTACTCTAAAAATATAAGTTCAAATCTGAAAATTGGTCTTCCAGCATATTTAGTTTGGTAAATATGTAGATGTTCCGCAAAAAGTTCGTTAAACTTTCCTGGTGAACTTGAAAATTTCCTAGATTTACGGAAAAATTTCCTTGATTGACATTTCTGACCAGAATACACCTGGCTCCATAGGTTCCTCTCCTCCACCGGTTGCTCTCCTTTACGGGCTGCTCCCCTCCACAGGCTGCTCCCCTCCACCGGTTGCTCCCTCCACCGGTTGCTCTCCTCCACCGGCTGCTCACCTACACCGGTTGCTCCGCTCCACCGGTTTCTCCAATCCTTCACCGGTTGCTGCCTTCCACTAGTTGCTCTCCCCCGCCGGTTGCTCTCCTCCACCGGTTGGTCTCCTCAAATATTTTACATTTTTTACATTTTATATATTTTAAACATTTATTGAATTTTTTAATTTTTACATTACTTAAATATAAAAAAAAATTTTTTTCCATATATGCATCTTAAATTTTGTTTAGTTTTTTAAATTTTTTACACTTTTTAACATTTTTGCATTTTTACATTTTTACATTTTTTTTCATACCCAAATGGGCATTGTTAGAAAATTGCCAGAAATGCGAAACAGCTGGCATTTTGAAGTTAATAAAGAAACAGCATTCAAATAAAATTGAAAAGTCTTGAATCTTACAGGGAATAGAGCTATGACTTGGCTAGAGCTTCTTATAAAACAATCACATGCAGAACTTTTTTCAGAACAGGGATAATACGATACTTGTAAGTTGAAAGAATTTTGAGACGGAAAAATATTTCTAAGCTGCGTCAGAATCAAGCAAAGCAAAACATATTAATTTTCCTTCGGCTTAAATACTAGCTGAACCAATGGCAGCCCCATTTCTGCGTATCCGGTCAACCACAAATACCAAGAAAAGTGGTTTCTCATTGTCAATTTCCGGTTGAGCTCTAGCGACCAGTCATTCGCGTTCAGAGCATTCTATTTCGGTTGATTATCTCTAATTAAAATCTCTTCATCGGATGAAAGCTTCGACGGGAAACACGAGACCGAATGTTGTAACGCGACATCATGTCCGGAACGACAATACATCCTTGACCGCTGGTCATCCACCCACGATTGTCCAGTTTGTATATGCTGCATTTTGAACTGTCGAGAATAAGGGAATGACTTTCATGCGAATAGCATGGGTGGATGCAGCTCATTGTTCATTTTCAGCTCACCGGTTGACTTGGCTTCGTCATTGTGACTTACAATCGACAAATCGATTATGTATTTAGTCAATCAGATGAGGGCAGATCCTTTTATTTACGCTAACGTCTAGCCTTACGTTGAAAATTAGGGCAACATCAATTGGATAGACCTTACTGGTAATATTTTGAATTGAAAGGTAATTATTCAGAAATATTCCACAGCAAAAACAGGGTGAAATCAATTGCAGATCTGGTGCAACCATCCATAGTCATATGTACATATACATATATATTTTCAATTGTCTCAAATGGTCATAGTATATTCAGCATGATACAATGAAAACAAGTTAATCCATTGCACATTTCTATTTCTATCCTATTCTCGTGCTGGTGACAACTGTGAGTGATTTGCCTTTAAGCCACTGTAAAATTGGGCAATTTCAAGGAGAGTTTTTTGGGGTGTTAATTGGGCGGTATTACCCTTTTGATGATGAGATTTGAAGGATTGATTTGTACTTTTAAACGTCCTTCATAACCTCGAAGAAAAACATTTTGTACAAAACACAATGATTAAAAACTCAACAGCTTATTCGATTCATTTAAAGCTTTTTATGATAACAATGCTAGCTGTTTGAACGTGCGATGTTAGGATGAAGATTTATCCAGCCGGATAGGGTAAAAGATGTAAATGGGCATTGAAAAATGTTGGTTTAATGAGGTATGTATGTGCATATGCCTATGTGCTGAGCTGATTGACGGTAATGAAATACATACACATGCTCAAAAAAGTTTGCGTACACTTATTGGTGAAAAAAAATATATTAAAATATAAAACGTTACCAATTACTTATGACTAAGAATTTTAGTTTATTGCTTTCAGTTAACACTATAGTAACTAAGGATACAACTCATTACTCGTTCGTTGATGTTAATATTAAAAGAAAAAAAGTTTGTGCACAAGCCCATCAAAATGCATCCAAACAAGTCTGCGTACACCTGAAATAATTTAATCATCTTATTAGAATTCACCTTGATTAGCTTATCCGATTAATCACCTTAATAGCTTTTTGCAAACCCTTTCCCATAAATGACCTCTTTTAGCCTATTTTGCATGGAGTGAACTAGCTTTGTAGTTTCTTCGGTCGTTATAATGTTCCACTCCTTCAATATGACATTTTTAAGTGATTCTTTGCTTGTAATTTGATTGCAGCGAATTTTTCTCTCAAGTAAATCCCACAAATGTTCAATGGGATTTAAATCCGGTGATGGAGGGGGTGTGCGCAGTAATTTTGGGACATTAAAGACCAACCAAAGCTTATTTATGTGGGCAGTATGTTTGGGGTCATTATCGTGCTGGAAGTAAAAAGCATTCCCTAGCCTTAATTTCTCAGCACTTTGCTTGAGATTGTTTTTTAAGATATTCAGATATTCATATTTGTCCATCGTCGACTCTATAAAAGTTAATTGTCCCACTCCGCTCCCAGCCATACACCCTCAAACCATCATACCACCGCCACCATGATTTACAGTGGGAATCAAATTTGCATTATTCAATGCAGTCGAACGTTTTCTCTAAACTAATTTGCGTCCTATTATCCAAAATATACAAAATTTGCTATCGTCTGCAAAAAGAACCCATTTCAGAATTTTTTTGGTATGTTGACGTAAGTTTTCGCAAAATTCATTCAGACGATTTTGTGCTAATATGAATGGCTTTTTACGCGCTACTTGACCATGGTAACCGCGTTTCCTGTGAATTGTGCAAACTGTTTCCTCGCATATTGTTTTTTTATATTTCTTTTTAGTTTCTTGAGCAAGTTGGAAAGCCGTTAACCGGGGATTTTTTTCCACAGAATTAATAATATTTTGCCGTTCACGTGCAGTAAGTTTAGGTGGACGTCCTGATTGATGCCGAGAAATAAAATAAAATGCGTTCTTCCAACTAAATTCGCAATTTCACGAAAACTTTTTCTCTTTTCACGCAGCTTTAGTATCAACTTCCGTTCACTAACACTTATTTCCTTATTTCGAGCTTCCATTGGAACAGATAGTATTTAATTCACACAATATTGTCACAAACTTCACTAATCAAACCACAACGTGTATAGAAACAAATATGTTTGCAGTGCAACTGTTAGTTCTAGCTGTAAATCCCAAAACAGTGTGATGTGTACGCAGACTTTTTTGTGGCGGATCAGAAACTTCTAAAGATTGAAATCACCATATATTCTTTAATTCTAGGAATTTTGTTATCAAAGTTGCATTTATGCATGTCTAGCAGTGTACCCCTTCTTATCAAAGTATTTTAATCAAGGGCACTTTATTGATTCATGGGCTTTTGTCATGATTTAAATATTACTAGTAAGGTGTACGCAGACTTTTTTGAGCATGTGTATGTGCGAAATGTACTTGAATCTGTATGAATGAATTGAAATATAATAGTTTTATTGATTGAGGTTCTTAGCTGCGATTTTGAAAATGTCGTTACAATTGGAAATAGGGCTTTTAGTTTTTTTTGTTTGCAAGAATTTTCCAACACCTCACATATGAATATGCTTTATCGACCAAAAAATAAGCACATGAAATACCGGAAGGAAATCGAGCGTAAGCACCAGAAATTCATATAGTCAATAACATATGTATATTCCAGACATTTGATTTGTTTGGCAATGACCTCAATATGTAAATAAGTGAAACGCTTTTGAATATGCATGTGCACTTATCATGATAGAGTACGTCGGTGTATAATAAAGGATTTGTTTCATTTGGGCTCATTAGAACTTCTTTAGATTTAATTGTACCTTAGAAAGAAAGAATTGTGGTTTTGGGTGCATTGCACGGACTTTCTACGCTTAATTGCATCGTATAGATTGTATACACCACTATATGCAAACGATAAAGAATAATGCGCTCGGCTTAAACATTTCTCAGCCTCATGCCTTGAGAACTACTTACTGTGCATGAATTTGATGTACATATGAAGTTTTTGTGCAGATTTTGATGTTGAGTAAATTTAATGTTACATAAATTCACGTAAAAGCAATCGTTAACAAAATATAGAAAAAATGATTTTCGAGACCTTTGACCTTGAATAACTTTTGTTGCGCAGACAATTTTCTAATGGACTTTCCACATTATGTTTTTCATCTTATAATAAACACATTTCCGTCGAAAAATCTCCACTTGAATTAATTTTTTCGTCTTATTTTCCTGGCCTAATTACCCTATCAGGCAGAATAAATCTTCATCTTTACATCGCACGTACATACAGCTAGCATTGTGATCATTAATGGGCCATTTACATTGGCGTCCATGCGTCCACGCGTCCATGCGATCTAGCGTGTTTTGCTTACACGAGTCAATTTGATTTTGTTTATATAGGCGGGTCTAAAGCGAAGGAGGTGGAGTATGCTGATTCATGTACAATACATTTTAAAATGATTTCTTTCGCTCAGTGGCATGTGTGGATGATTCGTTGGTGATCATTTAAATATATGTTTTGTGGATGATTATTTTCTTATATAATGATGTGGATAATATATATTTTGCATCCTTACGTGCATGACTATTACGAAAACAAATTGAATGCATCTGAATATCTAGACACAAACATATATATGTAGGTATATATACTCATATGGATAAATACATACAACTTTATGTTACCAATATATTTGTACGGAGCAAAAAAACATCATCATAAGCGTGTAAAATCCATCCACTTATCGCCTTAGCCCCGCCTTCAAAAAACTGGATTTGAGTTGACTTGACTCGTGTAATCTAAAAACGCTTGGACGCGCGGACGCATGGACGCTTGTCTAAATGGCCCATAAAAGCTCTAAATGAATCGCTGTAGTGAGCGAATTTCATAGTTTTTTATTTGCAAAACTAAGCTATTGAGTTTTTCATCATTGTGTTTTGGTAAAATAAGTTTTTCTTCGAGATTTTCAAGGACATTTAAAAGCACAAATTATTCCTTCAAACCCCATCATCAAAATGGTAATACCGTTTCATTAGCACCCCAAACACCCGATTTGACACTGTAACTTAAATATAAATCACTCACAGTTGTCACAAGCGCAGAACGAAAGCATTTTGTTAATCGGAATTAACTACATTCTTTTCATTGTATTATGGTATTCAGAGTGTTCTGTGTTTTATGTAATATTTTTGATGAAGTTAATGACTAGGTAATACAGCACAGTATAAACAATTCAAAAATAAAATTTCACGATTATCCCATGAAACTTTAAAATTTTCCGTATCCAGCATGGAAAGCTTTTCAGTCAAGAATAAAATTGATGCCTAAAGATATGCAATACCGATCGATTTCCATAGTGAATTCACAATGGAAATTAATAGTGGCTATTTTTATGTTTTTTCCTACGAAATACACAAATATAATAGTGGCCGTCGAAAGTTACAAAAATCCAGTCTGTAAGTATGGTTTTTCCACTCGCTTAAAAAAGAAACAGTTTAATCGAACACATTATGCAGCGATATAACTAGCTGAGACATTAAATAGTGAAAATCGAAGTATTCTGATCAGAATTATTATCACATCAAGCTCATTGTTTGGCACCGCGGTCTTATCTATAAATTTCAATTATTTCCATTCCCCTACTATCTTATTAAACTTATTGATTTTTTTCTCACAACGCGTATATTCAAGGTGAAAATTAAGAATAGTTTTTCGTCTAATTTTCCCATTCTCGCGGGTGTTCCACAAGAAGCAGTTCTAAGTCCCACGCTTTTCAATATATATTGCTTATTTTTTTTTTTATGCCTTCTTCACTCCACTCTCTCCATCACTCAATATGCACGGTCCGTGTGCATCACAAAATCATCAGTAAGTAATTATTCCTAGTACTTCCCAGACAATTGGTGTATTGATATAAGGGATAGTACCATCTTGCTTTTTATAGTTAGTACTTTAGGTCATATTGTGTACATTTCATTTGTCATCAAGACGTGCGTCCAGAGAAAAGTTTACAAAAAACTCTGGATTTCATTAGCAGTGTGCTCTTTCGATGTAGATCTTTAGATTTTCTTTAAACTTTACTAAGTTTTCCGAATGTTTAACCAAATTAGGCAGTGTGTTAAAAAATTGTATTGCTTCCTGTACAGGGTTGGTCTTCATCCTTTCCGTCCTTGGAGTTTGCACTGATAAATTACCCGCATTTCTTGTTGGAATATTAGTGGACTCACCAACAGTTCGAAGAATGTTTGGCCATTTGAGCTGTTTCGTTAAAATCTTATAAATCAATTTACCTCGTTCAAGCAGTATAAGTTTGTTGATATTTAGAAGCCCAGTTCTAGCATATACCGCTGAAGTTGAGGTAAGTGTGGGCATTTTATGAATTGTTTTGATAGCTTTGGTCATAAGTCTTCCAATAAGCTCAATGTTGTGTTTGGAAGTCTGGCTCCACAACAATACTCCATATGTGATTAAGGAAACACTGTACGCATGGTAAATGGTAAGCTTGGTTTGTAAAGGTATAAATTCAAACCTTTTATTACTCCTATCATAGGTGCCACTTTGCATCTGATGTTGTTGATGTGGTTTGCCCTTGTCATTTTATCATCTAGCACCAATCCTAGATATTTAATTGAATTTACATTTTCAAGCTGTACCCCGTTTATTTGGATGCGTAGGTTCACTGGACGTTTGTTTCTCTGCTTAAACACAATGTATTTAGTCTTATGGATGTTAAGAACTAGTTTACTTTTCTGAAACCAGCTAAAATATCGTTCTAAATCTGCATTTATAGTGTTCTGTAGTGCCAATTCTTCATTCCCGGAATAAAGAAGAAGGGTATCGTCCGCAAAAAAGCACAATTTTGCAAGATAGCTGAATGTCCTGTATGCTATTCACGTATAGCAGAAAAAGAAGCGGGCCGAGGATAGATCGTTGTGGTACACCGATATTTACTTCACATTCTCGGCTGACGTAATTAGAATTTTTGGTTACTATCGGCCTATTTATTAGGTAATTTCTGACTAGTAGCTTTATTTTATCCCCAAATCCGTACTTACTTAATCGTTCTAGTAAAATTACATGGTCGATGGTGTCGAAAGCTTTTTGTAAGTCAACGAAGATAGCTGCGGCATGATTTCCTTTATCCATCTTAGAGTTGATAAAGTGCACTGCATCCCAGGTTGCCGCTAACTTGCTACTATGTTGTTGGAACCCATACTGAATTGGGGCCAAGATTGAATTTTCTTCTAAGAATTGTAATATTCTTGAATTTATTACCTTCTCAAATATTTTGCTCATAATACTGGTGACAGTAATGGGGCGGTAATTAGATGGATTTGCACGATCACCTCCTTTAAATACAGGGGTGATTCTTGTTAATTTAAGGCAATCAGGGAAGGAACCAGTTTTAAGGTGTTCATTGATGTTGGCGGCTAATATATTTATTATGTAGTTCTTCAATAGTTTGATGTCTTCGGAAGTGATTGCATCGAGCCCTGGGGATACTCCAGCTTTTAAATTATCTATTATTTCAGGTATTTCTTGCCGTGATGTAGTGCGTAAATGCATGAACGTTAAAGTATTCACTTTTATGTTGATATCTGAGCCATAAGTAGCTTGCTGCTGCTGTGTAAGATTACTCCCGATAGTTGCGAAGTAATTATTTAGATGTTGAGTTACAAGAGAGGGTTCATTTAACATGGTTCCATTCACGCATGGTTCATTTATGCATGTCATATGCATTGTATCCTTTGAAGTTGATGTCACTTCTTTAATTATTTTCCAATATTTAGCACTATTTCCTGCTGCGTTCTCGAATTTATTGGCAAATTAACGTTTCTTTGCCTCCTGCGTAATCTTATTTGACTCCTTTTTTTTATTGTTATTTCATTCTTGTTTTTTCATAGCACAATTTTGATTTGCCATGTATCTTTTGTAAGCAGTTCTTTTGCGTTTAGCAGCATCAATAACTTTCTTAGTAATCCATGATTCCTGCCGAACTCTTACGTGTTTGGCAGGTGTAACTTTTTCTTTTGCTTTCGATATAATATCGATTAAACCTTCTATAGTAGCATTTGGCCTCATTTTTAATTCATCAATTACATATTTCACGAATTTCCTCTTATCAGTTGAATTGATGGCTATCATCCTGGGCTGTGCTTTTATATTTCCGCATTCAACGAATGCGGACTATCACTCTGACAAAATTAAGAGCATTCTAGAATATAGACTTGAGAAACTTTATCATAACTGTTTTAGGTGGAAGATTAAAATTAACTCTGCGAAGACGAAAGCCATCTTCTTTACGAGGAAAAAAAGTTGTAATCTCGACATCAGCCCGCTCAACTTCTTGGGGCAAGATATTCCCTGAAACCAAGATATTAAATATCTTGGTGTGACCCTTGATAGCAAGCTATCATATAAAAATCATGTTATGTATAAAAATCATGTCTGCAACAAAATTTCCATGTCCATCAAAATCTTATACCCGCTAATAAATAGAAACTCTCCTCTGTCAAAGAGTAATAAGTTGCTCATTTATAGAGCTGGGATACAACCAATTATTTCATTTGGTTCTCCTGCCTGGAGCTGTTGCGCTGCGTCCTATATTAAGAAGCTTCAGGTAATGCAGAACAAATGCCTGAAAATCATACTAAGCCTTGGCACTTTTCAACATACTCACTTCATCGTATCGCCAACGTGATTACAGTAGTTGAACTGGTTAAAAGAAGATCCATTACTTTTCACAGAAAAATTTTATGCATAAACAACCCTCTCCTTGCATTTGTCTCATCAAACACTCCTGCTTGATGCAAATTTAGGCTCCAGGAACAGTAGCGATTAAGTAGATTTAAATAGTAGATTTAAGTATATTCGTGTGCAAAGTTTTTGTATTCTTTGAATGTTATCTTTGTGAATTTACTCTTCAAATTGTTAAAAATTAAACACAGCACGAGCTAGATTTTGATAAATGTAGTTTGTAAAAATACTAGTCTGTATCACTTGAATTTTAACTTGTATTAACAAAAATAATTATAATAATAAAATATATATTATCTAACTCATTTTCATTAAGAAAATTGGATACACACTCATATTCAATTGAATACTTTAAAAACTACATCATTATTACTATTTTATCCATTGATATTTCTTCGATGGATCGAGAGACATTATTCCTAGTCAGTATTAAGTACCTGCATTCAACATCCAGAACAAACAGAATTTTGAGCTGTTTCACCATAACAACCCCTAAAATATACCGCAGTGAAAGTAGAAATCGGATTCGGGCAAATCTGATTATTATGCCGCAGAAAGCTTTGTGCGGAATTCGTGAATGCTTCAAGGAATTTCTAGGTCTGACATCGGTTCCATTATGCCAAAGGAATTGCAAATGAAGTGAACTATAAGAGGCGAGGCAACACGCCTAGTCGCCTGCGACGTCAAAACGACAGAGTCTGAATATTGAACAGAATCCTAGCTTGGGGCAAAGGCTTCGCAAAGAAGTGAAAAGGAAATTCGTCTCGAGGAAATTTTCTTTAAGAGACCAGTCACTAATTTTCTGCTGTCTGTCAACGTTGCGTCAGACTTCAATTAGGCATTTATGTCAGGAACATTAACGGGAAAACTTTTCACTTCCAAATTGATGATGACAAGTTTCCTTTTCTGGCGATGTACAGTAGCTTGAAAGCGACGCGATGATATAGATTAGAGCGTGACATAATGACTTTAGTTGATTCCATTGTACTTCCGATGCTTTAAGAATTTCGGGTAATGGTCTGTGACTAGAAGTCTTGTTACCATCATGTACCTGAAGCATATTTTCATACTGAAATAAGCTTTAAAGATTTTTCAGGAGCGATGTCAGATGTATTTGTTCCTTGGAGAGAAAGTCCTGATTTTAAATTTCAGGTTCATATTAGTAATTTGCTTTCACTTGTGAAATAATTTGCAAATGTTGGTTTCGAAAACTCTTTTAATTTTTTTCGAGCGTAATTATAGACTTGGCTGTGCAGGTATTCATAAACGAATAACGATTATTTCCCGTTGCCGTCGACGAGTAATAACAATTTTCACTTTCCACTGCCTATCACAAGCATGCTAAAATAGAAAACAACATTCAAAATGCCCATGGGTTGTTCCATTGTCTCATTTCCAATTCCATTAAAGACTGACTAGCTCTGCTATATTCACTTTTAAATTAGGGGTTTCCTCTAATTGGATGGCCGTGGCCATTCGAGCTACTTTACTGATAATCTTCTTAGTCCACTTGCACGAAACGGCTCTGTTGTCCTAGAACACTGACTGAAACTCTGTCCTTTGGTACTCCGTTCGGACAGTCGTTTTTCGAAATTGCAGGCATTACTATCATTCCCAATCGGTTTCGAGTTTGTGTCGTTACAGCAATTGTCTCAAGGGTTTTATTGTCTGTAAGTTGCTCTTTCGAGGAGTGGTCAACTAATTTGCGTTAACACTTGTCGTTATTATCCGTGTTATTGGCAATTACGGAAAATGTGTTTTAAGTTTGAAATTTGATCGTAGGGTAGGGGGTGCTAAAATTCGTTTAGAGAGTATATGTACCCCATATGTACATATCCGAATTTGAAGAAATCTTTTTGAATATATTTTTGATGCAGATTAAAGATATTATATTCTAAAAAAAACAATAGAACTATAAATGTGATTATGAACGATGGTTTATTTTATTTAAATTTAAGTAAGCTAAACAATCAACTGATATTGTTTTCATTTTCTTTTAATTTATAACTATGTACATATATCCGAAATTGTAGACATCGAACTATATTGATTAATCCTAAACACAAAATACAATTGAAAACTTTCCTAGCTCCTCTACGCAAAATAGCACATCTCACACATTATTGTTATTGCAGGGATTGAGATAACTTCGGAAGGGATAATTATTCCAAAGACCGAAGTCATTAGTTTCCATTTGACATGGTCCTTTCAACAAACTTTTCGCACCCTCCCAGTCAAAGAACTTCTGGTAAGGTTCTTTGTTCATTCCATTCGTAGTCTAATAGCACAGTAGTGTACAGATGTCGTCTCTGAAGAATTACTGAACCGATTTGTCATTTTAAATTGCTCGACGACCCTTCACCGAACTGCATCTTAAGAGGAAAAAGCGTCGACCTTAAGACGATAGCAGCACCTGAGTACTTGTTATTATATGACGTGTGCCTCATATGTGATGTCAGTATGATTAATGAGATGTTAGTAGAATGCGAATGTAATTTGTATGTCCTGGATTTTGTTGAAGATGTATTATGGAAGAGGACAAAGAATAGTGACAGGAAACTGATTATGCCACTTTCTGAGAACAGAGCATAAGCTACTTTAAACAAGCCGTTTAATCTCATGGCACCTGCAAAATGAATGTAGGATTTTGTGAACTCTGTGAACCAACGTAAACGTATATGACCTTAAATATAATTGCTTTCTTTATTTATTTATTTACAAACGGACAATTGTCCATAGAAATAAATACACAGTAGTTGTAGTTTATATTAAATTAATTACAAATTAATAGTAGCATATATAATTCTACATTAATCCTAAAGAGAAAAATCGTTTCCTTGAACAAATCCAATATAAATCTTTTCCATAGTATAGAGATTTTAGTGCATGAATATTGTTAAAATTATGTATATTCCTAATTACAAAGTCTAACATACTGCTTCCTTGTTCGGTGATATCATTAATATGATCCGTAAAATTTTAGAAAGAATCCACTAGAATTCTTAAGTCTTTGGCTAAGTGATAAAAGTACACCATTGATGGTGTATGTATGTATGTAAAAACGTAGATCTTGCTTTTTTAAAGACATTGTATTAAAATTTCGTTAGATTGAGTGATAATGTTTTTTTGAACACAATATGCATAGAAACTATTCAAATTACACTGCAAGATCATTATTGCCCTAAATATTTGGCAGTCGTGAGCAAAAAGTAAGAAGCGTATATCCTGGAAAACCATATGTACGTCAATAATAAACATCAAGAATAAAAATGGCCCCAAGTGTAAGCATTGTGAAACACCTGATGTAGGAAAAAATTTCCGAGGGATATTATTATTGACATTTACTACCAAAGATATATTTCCTACATAATCCGTTAACCAGCATAGCAAAGAGCCATGAAAACTAAAACTTCTAAGCTTGTAACAGAAAAGATTGAGTTTGAGTTTGTCGACAGCTTTTGAGATGTCTGTGTATATGGAATGGACTTGCGATTCATTCATAAAAGATCTGTAAATATAATTATGGTAAGATATAAAATTAGTTGAGGTAGACTTACCAATGCATAGCTATGCTGATTAGCTATAGTAAGAGGCCAAACAAGAGGTGAAATGCAATAACAGACAAGTCATTCGGATACTTTAGGCAAATAAAATATAAATGGGATGTTAGTTCGTAACGTCAGGTTTATCTCCTGACTTGAAGACAAATATCACATAGCTGGCTTTCCACTGAGTAGGAAAAACTCCAGATAATAGGGACCTGTTTAATAAAATTAGAACCGGTAGAGCTATGCTTTCGGCCTAATTTTATGATAATAGAGAAAAAATACCATCAGGTCTAGAGCTTTTCGTAGCATCCAAGGTGCGAAGCTTTTTGTTTTAGAAGGATACCAGATTTAATAGTACGTTCTGATAAATTTAATGAAGAGTGTTCAATAGGGGGATCAAAGGTACTTACGTCGCTACTAAACCAAACGGGAAATATTTTACCACTCAAAGTAAAGCAAGGAACGCAAGAATATATTACGTCGTTGAGCTCGACATCCAAAAAAAGTGTTCATCAGATAATCATTTTTACCGTGAAAAAAGCATGAAACACCAGATGGTATAATTTGCAGTGGTATTTATAAACGACCGGCTTGATATTGTATTCTTATAATATAGCTTATATCCAACTATTCATTCTCCTTATTCCAGTGGTATTTCGATATTTTTCTTGCTCCAAGTGATTCTTGTTCCAATGATTTCCTCGTCCATGCCTGCCTTTGTAAAGCCCAAGTGCGGAGAAGTACCTATGAAGTGAGTTCTTGCATCTTCTTTAGCTTTGGTATTAGCTTCTTCGTTTTCTTTGTGCTCCTCATGGCCGGAATTTCACATTATTCAGAGCCTCTCTCATCTCTAAAACCATAACTGAGTTTATAGGATCGCGATTGATAGCGTTGAAAAGCATTTGATTATCCGATAGGATCTTAATTCTGAGCTTTTTAGTGTTATCTGTGTGGCTCTATGTATGGCAGATAGTTCTGCTTAATAGATGGTAATTTACTTTGGAAGAAGAAAATCAATTTTTCAATCGAAGTCCCTACGATACGATCCCTGCTTTTGCTCCAGAACGCATCTCGGAGCTATTTTTGTACGATGGGGAGGGGGCTATCTTTGCATTCGTTGCTTGATGGACTTGTGACCTTGACCCTCTTCTGTTATGGGCTTGATGTCCTCGAAGATTCTCTGGTGGTCTTTTAGGATTCTCTCCAGGATTCTCTCTTAATTTGTACCTTCGTGGTTGTTGTAGGCTAATAGCCTGTTTTGCTACATTTTTCTAAATGTTGAAGTGCAGAGGCTCTAAGTTTAGAAGGGGTCTCCATTTCTGCCATAGGGTAATCTTTTGAAACTTGTTGATTCTATCAACAGCAGTTTTTTGTATGATTTTCTTCCCTCACACTGCAACTCCATATAGGATGATTGGTGTCACCATTTGTTAGAAAGCCCATAAAGTCTGTCTTGGAGATAGTCCCCAATTGCGTGCAAGCATTTATTTTGTCACCAAGAGTGCTTTAGTGGCTTTCAGTGTTGGTTTGTTTAGATGATTGTCCTAGTTGAGTTTCCTATGTAAATGGTTTCCTAGATATTTCACATCTTCTTGCAGACATACGACTGTGTTCCTAATATTTAGGGCTCCTATTTCCTCCTGGTGAATGATACTATGATAGTTTTCTGAGGATTTACGGATAAATCCTTTTCTTCGCGCCACTGAATTGTTTCATCCAAGGCCTTGTGTATTCTGGATCTCAAGGTATCCAGTAGTGAGCCTTCAATTATTACCGTTATGTCATTTGCAAAGCTGAGAGCAGTTTGCCCTCACTATAAAGGGTCACAAAAAAGTAATCAACTAGTAAGGACCATGGCAGGGAGGATAATACCCCTCTCTGTGGATATCTCCTCCTAGTGTTTGCCTTTAGCATCGTCTGCACCAACTTCGCAAAAACGAATACAAAATTAACTCGCCAATTTTGCTACTTCTTGAAGAGCATCCCTTCTCTCGAGAACGTGGTACATCGAGTCATGTCTTGCGTTGTTAAAAGCTCCTTCTATGTCCATGAAGGCCCATAGTGCAATTTCAATACCTTTTCTATTATTTGCACCACCTTATGTGTACCTGATATATATTATGTGCCTTTTTGGCTGGCAAATTGAAATTTGTAAAGTGGCATCTTTACCAGAAGATCACTAATGATGTATTGTTAATCAGTTTTTGCGTGATCTTCAGTATGAAAGATGCAAGGGTAATTCGCCTGTTGCAGACTTTGAGGATGAACGCAACCTGCGCCTGTCTCACAATTTTGGTTTGTTGCTGAGTACCAAACTCGCTATAAATATCTATGACAGAAAGGTTGTTAATTTCTCCGCAGCTCTTTATTGCAGAGCTGAGTATATTAAATCCTGGTGATCTAAAAAATTTGAAGTACTTAATTAGCTATTCAACTTTTTCGCACGTGATGATTTGTTTAACAAAAAGTGAAAGAATTTTCAGTCAGAGCTTTCCTTTTCTTCCTCGGCCTCATCTCTACTCCTAATTTTGCACCTTGGAAAGTGTGTTCTAAGCAAAACTTCCAGTGTATCTCCCAAGGTAGTCGTCATCACTGCATCTGAAATTCTAATAAGTCTTATATGCCTTTGGTGGCCTTTGGACAGAGTTTTCTGTTTCCTGACAGTCTCTGAGATGCTATTGAGACTTTTGCAAAATATACTCCAAGCCGTTCTTTTGGGTTTTTTCATTTCATTGTTTTTGTATCCTGAGAGTTTTTTAAAGGCCTGGGGTTAAAAATTTCCCAAAACATTGTCATAACATAGCTAACGACATAATTAATTTTCGTTCTTTGCACTTATTTTTTCGTAATATTTATTTTCCACAGAAATATGCGGGTACAAATCTGTAAATTCGCTAAAATGACCGCTGTCTCCAAAGAGTTAAAGATATTTTCTCGCAAATAAAAAAAATATTAAAATATATCGCCACCATCACGGTCACTAGTGTCTTCCAAAAATTTCAATTTGATCGGACTATGCGCAGCAGAGAAAATGCGACAGAAAAATCGTATTGATATATACGAGAGTGGGATGACAAGTTTTTGGCCTGATAAAAAAAACCATTTTAGTGAGTTTTTTCTATTTTATTTTTTTTACCTAACCTCTATCAAGGGTAATATATTTTTTTTCATCTCGTACTTTAATGCAGTAATATTGCTTTTAAAGTCTGATTCGTTGAGCCCTTCAAAATGCGTATTAACAGCATTGATGACATCCACGTTGATTGCATTATTTTGCCTGTGAGCCATTTTTGAGATTGGTAACCGATAATAGTCACTAGGGCTAAATCTGGTGAATATACAGGATAGGGGAACAATTAAAACTTCTGTTGGTTTATTTTAGGCATCGCAACGACCAAAGTATAGGTGAGTATGATGTCGTGGTGGTGTGATATCATGTTGAAACAATATTTTTTTTCATGCCAAATGAGGTCGTTTTGTTTTTATCACATCATTCAAACGCTGCAATAACCCTGAATAATATTCTCTAGTGATGGTTTTTCCCTTCTGAAGGTAATGAATGAAGGTAGTTTCTTTGATATCCCAAAAAACATAGCCTTGTTTGCCGAAAAAAATTGTTTTTGCCTATTTTGGGGTCCGTTTACATGCTCCAGTACATTGTTTTGTCTGATACGTATGACGTATAATAGTGAACCCAAATTTAATCCACAATTAGAAATTTTTCTAAAAATTTGTTTGGATTGTACTTGTAAAGTGCCAAATTTGCCGTCGAAATTAGGTTTAATTTTTGTTCGAGCACTAGCAAACGCGACACCCACCTTTCACAGAGCTTGTTCATGCACAAATGCTCATGCGAAATATTGCTCACACGTTCGGTTGATATCCCAGTAGCCTCAACTATCTCATTTTCTTTCAATCTGCGGTTCCCTATCACGATGTTATGAATTTTTGCGACCATTTCGGAAGTTGTGACCTCATCGAGGCGTCTTGAACGTGGTGCATCATCAATGCTCGTACGATCTTTTTGGAATCCTGAAACCCACTGTTTCACAGTTGAATAAGATGAAGAAGAGTCCGCCAGTATTGAATCCAATTCTTCTTTGATTTAAAGTAGTGTTAGGTCTTTCAAATGGAAATATAAAAAAACCGCACGTTTTTCCGATTTTTTCATTTTCACTTAAGCACTCAAAACCACTTAATCAATAAGCTACCAAACGAATACTAAAAGAGCAATCTGCCTGAAATTTCGCATAGAAGCTTGTCACGGATCGTGCTATAAAACTTAGGCCTGCTAGCGGCATGTCTGGTTCAGGCCGGAAAAGTTTCACCTCACCCTTGTATTTATATAAATATACATATTTATGTATATATATATATATATATATATATATATATATATATATATATATATATATATATATATATATATATCTATATATATATATATATATATATATATATATATATATATATATATATATATATATATATATATATATTTATAAATATCTATATATATATTTATTTATTTACTTATTTATTAACATACGGCAAGCTGTCCATTAACGCAGTAACTACAATAAATGCAACTTAATACTAACTTACAATAACTTATAATAATAAATAAATTGAAAGATTGAGAACTTAATTAGTTAATACTCGTTATTCTTAACTCAATCAAGAAATAATTCAAGTTGCCTAAAAACAGCTTTAATCACATTAACTTTAACATGAAACGATCAAACGCTTCATGCGCTCTAAAGGGGAGTGGAGGCTAAAATTTGGTTTGAAATTATGAAGGTAAAAAATCTCGTTGCTTCTTGTTGACCTAGAAGGAGTTCTTAGGCCGACATCCGCAAGCAGCTCAAATGAGTCAATTTCCCCATTTAATAATTTAAAGAGGAATATTGCGTCAGCGGTTTTTCTTCTAGCTGTAAGAGAGGTTATGTTAAGAAGGGACATAACCTCAGTGTAATTAATATTGGCCGGAAAAGCATGTAGTTTGAATGCAACATATTGCAAGAATTTATGCTGAATTTTTTCGATTGAATTAGAGTGAATACTATAAAAAGGATTCCATAGCACTGATGCATAATCAAGTTTGCTGCGTACAAGAGAAAAATAAAGTATTTTTATTGTGTTTAAGTTGTAAAAGTCTCTAGTGTTTCTTATAATGAAGCCCAACATTCTATTTGCTTGGTTAACAATATCTTTTACATGAGGTATAAAACTAAGAGAGGTATCGAAAGTCACACCAAGGTCTTTCACATTGTCAACATGCTTAAGCGGAAGATTATTGATTGTGTATGTGTGATTACAATAAGTTTTACTTCTATTAATGACAATAAATTGACATTTCTTTATATTTAGTTCAAGACAATTGTTCACGCAATAATTGTAAAAGTTGTTTAAATTGGATTGCGAAATTTCAATGTCAGCTAATGATGAAATAGTTTTAAAAATCTTACAATCGTCTGCAAACAGCAAAAATTGAACATCATGAAAAATTAAGCTGATATCATTTATAAAAATTAAAAAGAGTAAAGGGCCAAGATGTGATCCTTGCGGTACACCAGAGGATGGGAAGAATGGATAGGAATAGTGATTGTTAATTTTAACTAATAGAGACCTTCCTCGTAGGTAGTCGCAACACCAATCATAAAATTTACCATGAATTCCAAAGTTTTTCAACTTTTCCAATAGCAGATTTAAGTTAATTTTATCAAAAGCTTTACTTAAATCTGTGTAAATAGAGTGAACTTGGTGATAAGATTCAAGTGACTTGTAAAGATAATTATGATAAGTAAGCAAATTAGTTGAGATTAATTTACCACTCAAGAAACCATGCTGATTGTGAAGAAGTAGGGGCCTTAAAATTGGGGTTATGTAATCGGTTACGAGACTTTCGAAAACTTTAGGTATCGTTGATAGAATACAAATTGGGTGGTAATCCCGTACATCCGATCTCTGCCCAGATTTAAATACGGGTATCACAAAGCTTGATTTCCACATATTCGGAAAAACGCCACCATTTAATGACCTATTGAAGTTATGTAGAAGTGCTGGGGCCAAATTGGAAGCACAATTTTTTAAAAATACAGGCGGGATTCCATCAGGTCTAGCATTCTTACTAACATCCAAAGACGATAGCTTATCAATAAGACTATTTAAATCGACTACAAAATGTGAAATAGTTACATTCGTATCGGTAGTAGTTGGACTATAGTGACATGAAGAATCACTGAAGACTTTAGAAAAACTGGATGCAAACATGTCTGCTATTGCTTTTCTATCTGAGCTGAAAGTATCATCCACAAACATCGTCATTGGGAGTGATTTTTCTTTCCTAATAGAGTCAATGAAATTGCAAAAGTATTTAATGTTATGAGGTATTGATGACTCCAATTTGCGAAAATAACTTTTGGAGTTTAATCTAAGTAATCGTTTACTGGCAGCTCGTAAATTAGAAAAAATTTTATAATCATTTAAAGAATTATTTTTTTTATATTTTCAGTGAGAAAGTTTTTTCTTCTGAATTAGATTTTTTAACTCCATAGAAAACCAATCAGGAAAAGTGCTTGGTCGAAAAATGACCATGGGAATTGTTTCACTAATAATTGTATTTAAAATAGAATAAAATTTGTCAACTGACTCGTCTATAGTCGAGGCATTCAACACACCTAGTTAGTTTACGCTCTCCAAGACACTATTTATGGAATTATAATCGGCGTGTTTAAAATTACGATGACTTATAACAGCATGTTCATTGGGTATATATATACACTTATGTATCGTAGATCAAATCAGTAAAAAATTGTAATGACATCTTTAGAACATAGCCGATGAGTCATTAGTTCACCTATTTGCGAATTTGAATCATAAATTTCCAGAATGGTGAGGCACCGTAGTTATACTTCGCTCCTAACACAATCTATAAGTCAATATTCCTGTACTTTTATAATCATGTAAGATATTTTATATACATATTGGTCATTCATCATATTCCTATTCTTTATTCACCCTTGTTTACAGTGTTCTTCGCTATAAAAAACGCATTCAACGATATAAGAACCAGAAACTTAAGATGCTTTTAGCATATTCCATTAGAATGCTAATCCCCTTTGAATGTCCTAGAATGGCATCTTATGGACATAAATGCCTTCATATATGCACGCATTACGAGCACTCATACAAATTCCCTAGTAATCCGGTTATTGATGATCGTAATTACATCGCTCGTTCCGAATCAAGAACCTGAAGGCATCCAAAAAATTTGTCATTTTGTCTACAACTAATCCTCAGCTAGGACAAGGGTATTTGAGCGCTGTCTCAAAATGTTCTCACTTCAATTTCTCAGCAGACGCTCGAAGGTGATAAGAGACAACACATATCTCGTTCGGATAAGAAAATCGAAAAATTGGGAACTACCAAACGGTGTTCGCTCGGGATTATCTCTGGCGATAGTAAACCACTACGGTCAGACCTGCATAAAATTCAAACCTCTCAAATCCGAGCAATCAATTCACTGCAATCAGATACTAAAAGGCTTTTTATTTGGAGTAAATCCCTTTGCCGAGTTTCACTGTCGTTGAGTTGAAATTCTCCCGAGACGTAAACGTAAATCCTCTTTTAAATCCTATAAGATGGCATGCTACTTGGATGGCTCGGAGTTTTCTTTCTAGTTTTGTATTTGTTTAGTCCTGGGTTCGAGATTCTTTGGTGATGGAAAGGCAACACTTGTGAGTGTAAAGAGTTGCCTAGAACAAGTAATTATTAAATGCACGTAAAGTTTTACAAATACTATCCAATTTGGATCTAAAGCCATCATTATTTAAATTGTTCGCCGTTTTGAGAAGTCCGGGACTAGTTTGACAAACTTCAAGATAAATACTATTCGCAAAAGTATTTTAAGGTGTTTTATAAGCTAAATAAACTCCAAAATACTGAGCTGAAAAGCTATTTTCTCTGAATTGAAGTTAAATTATGTACCAAAGCCATAACTACGTGCGATTTCGTTTACATTTTTCCTCAGGCTACATTTAGTCAATGAAAGAAAGTCCTGTGATGATAACACTAGGCTATCGACAAAAGAAATGTATAAATCAATCTCTTCCATTCGTTAGCATAAAAATTACTCGCTCCCCGCCGCATTTTTCCGTAACAAAAATATCGCAAAAGTGAAGAAATCGATGAATAATTCAGCAAGAAAGGACCTTTTCCTGGCCTAAGTGAAACGAAACGGGAACCGACTAGGGCGGAAAGGTAAAGCAAAAACGTCTTGCTCCCGGAAATGGAAGGAAAGCCATTCGTCAGACTTACGACCATCAGGAAAATGATTTTGTGGGTGACAAAGTCAATGTGAACACTCTTATGGCGGCTGCTCCTATCAGGCTCCCTCGAAGCTCCCGAATGCTAGCAAATAAAATGAATGGCATTACATCGTGCGAACATTAGCCTGTAAAAGCTGAATCCAGGCCAACCGTGAAAAAAGGGTTCGGTCGGAGAAGTGAATTTTCAGCACGCAATAAAATTAATTACTTCATGAAAATATTGTGCTTTTACGTTAGCGAAACGAACGCATTGTGACTTCCAATGAATAGAGCGAATGTATTGAATGTGACAGGGAGAGTGTAGAGCTACTGTGATTTTGCTTTGTATGTTTGTATATTATGCTTTGTAAAATCAAAGGGAGAAGGAAGCTGTCATTAACAGGAAATCATCAAGTTGTGTAAGGTTTGATCAAAGAGCACGTCAAGAGATTGACGTTGATAATATATAGCCTCGTAAGCTTAGGTCTATGCTACTTACATACAGAAAGCTGTTTTTGAGTTATAAAGTATTTCACAGAATTGCTTTCATAGAGTCAAAATTTGTAAATTCAAGTTGCTGTCTAATGCTAGCATTGCAATTTCTTCAAACAAAATATTAACATCAAACTTAGGAATCAACATAAATCTATGCGAAAATCATGAGTTTGAGCATTGAAGCAAGATCACTTCAGTGTTCTGTGTAGTATATCTCAATGAGCTGTACGTTTTGAATTGAATGGTACGCACTGCCTGTAGTTTGTAGTAAGACGTTTGAGTTTGAGTTGCGTCACTGTAAATTTACCATGGAAGCTCTGTAGCTGGACTGTTGTAAAATAAAACCATTAATACCAAGCAGTTTAGCAAGGGAAGCACTGCTTCCTTTGCGTACATCGACGAACCGCCCCTGACAGTATTATATTGACTAGTGCGAATAAAGAGCGTATCTTATCGTAGCAACGCTTCCTGGCGGGGTACTCTCTGTCTTTTCCCGACTTTCGACTTGGATATTGCTATCTGTTTCTCGCAGTCAGTCTCAATTATCTCAATTTGTAAATCACGTTTTTTCCGCATTATCTAGGATGTACGCTTTACTATAAAGCTAAATTTTAGGGAAGAAGAGACTAACATTACACTTGGAACACCAGTTCAAAGCGTCACTCTCGGCGAATAGGAGAAACCAAATTTTAGGGCACTGTTTGGCTACATACCTAGGTGGTTTGAGCTACCTTTATTTAGGTAAAAATTAAACCTTAGTAAGTTTTAAATTTCAGACAAGTTTCATACAATTTTAGTAAATCCAAGTCGACCCACGCTTTTGCCAGCGCGTGCTGGCTAGTGTTATATAATTGATAAATTTGAGAGCATTTGCACTTAGATCTAGCAGATCGAACTGTATAGTTGACAAATTATAAACCCGGATATGTTACTAATAGACTAACTTTAGGTTGCACAAGTTTGAAAGAATATAAATACCATTGTTTAAACACTGAAATGTCAAGCCATTAGTTTTTCTCGCAAAATCAGTAATATACATTTTAATTACCGCCTCAATAATGTTGCAATCAGTAATGTTGAAAATGTCATCGACCTCGGGGTTACTTTGGGTAAAAAGCTGCGTTTTAATTTACACTATGACAAAGTCTTAAGCAAGGCTAATAAGCAGCTTGGATTCATCAAAAGACGTGCGAAGGAATTCAAAAACTTATGGGTCACGAAGTCTTTATACATAGCTCTAATTCGGCCATTGCTCGAATATGCATGTATTGTCTGGCACCCTACCTTTGATGTCCATAGCGATAGGCTCCAATCGGTGCAGAAGCAGTTCTTGCTATTTGCGTTGAGAGATCTGTATAATCCTTTCGAATTTGATAATCTACCTTAATACAGATACAGGCTAAGTCTCTTAAATCTATCAAGTCTATCTCCGCGGAGGATAGTCATATGCTCCTGCTTTACTTTTGATGTTATTAGGGGCTTGATCAATGTTCTGTCCCTGTACAATAAGATCACCTTCAACGAATCAGTAAGGCAGACGAGGCACACACGTTTACTCAATGAATACCGACACCACACAGTTTACGCCAACAATGAGCCGATCAATAGATGTTTCAAAATATTCAATAGCTTCTCAAAACACTATTCCTCAACCATTTCCCGACCTAGGTTTAAAACTGCTCTGACTAAGGTGCTCACGTCATGAATGCCCTATTCAATTCCCTACCAAAGATGATTATTTTGTTAAAATTCTTTTATTATTGTGTATTGTACAAATTTATTTAAATTGTTAAATATTAATTCTAAGTGTTTTTTTTTTGTACGCCTTGTTTGGTTGAAATAAATAAATAAATAAATATATAAATGAGTACCATTGTTTAGACTTCCTAGACCTGCCGCAATTGTTCTTTAAAGGCCCATTTCGTTGCTGTATTCTACCAGAAAGTAACATATTGAAATTCAACGATTTGTATACGGTATATCATAAAAAATTGTAGTATAAAGGCATAATAACATGCAACAGGTATGAATGAAATTTTCCGCAGTCAATCGATATGGCGAAATAGACAAGACACATATACATCTAACTCTAAGATCAAACTTCAGTAGAAACTTCTTTTCTAAATTCATAATCGTCTTTGTAATCCAGCACTTCAGCATTCCCGCATAACGCACGTGAACGAATACTTCTAGAAATTTCGACGTTCATTTGTTACAACTTTTTCATTTCCTTGCGGATGGCGGCAGACAGAGTGGCACCATTCTGCGAGTCAACAGCCCAGCTCATTGTCCTCGTACAGCTTCCAGACGAAAACTGAAAACAGACATTTCAGTCTTGCGCTTTGTCGCTATTCATTCTCGAAAATTTATGTCAAGAAAATGAACGCTTTTATTGTCTCATTTCATTTTTTTTTCTTTTTCAACCAGTAACTGTTAATTCCTTTCCCAATTTACTCCAACCCTTGGAATCTTCTTTCAAAGAAAGCATAACATTTAATTATGATGACGATGGGTACAGCGTAAGTTCTGCGAAGATAGAAATATATTTCTCGGTATATTCACATCGGACGCCACAACACAAAAGTTGTGTATATATTTTTAGATAGTATTTTAAGACGATGGGAAACTTTTTTAATTAAAGGATCACGTTGTGATGAGCTGAATTTTTAGGGAGTGGGAACGAAAATGTTTCTGTTCAAGTGGTAAGGCGACTAATTAAAATCAGGCGAGAATATTGTTGAAGGTTTGGAGCAGTTTAAAATGCTTGAGTACACTGAGAGAGGCTTTAATTTAGTCGAATCACGAGCAATTTAAGGGAGCGAGCGTATCAACGACTTCTGGAATCTTTCCAAAAGTTTTCTATAGCAGCGTTTGCTTTAAAAAGTCAAGTCGACGCATTCAGTCTACGTTTCTAGCATCTTAACAGTTTCAGGTTAAAATATAACGTACGCGTCTGCCATCACATAAAACTCATAAATTTACCAAAGTTTCATGCACTGCGGCTCACGAAAACGACTAAGCCAAGTTTTTTTGCGTGTTTCCCAATTTCCCGAATTACCACCCTTCCGTTCAGCTTCCGCTTATCTATTGAAAATACAAGACTTTCCCATATATTTTATATTACGATTTCTGATGGGTGGTTATTGTAATAATGGATAAGTGAGACGATGACGGTTTCGAGGCGAAATTCTATGAAGAAGGACCGAAAAGAGCGAATCCAACAGGAAAAGCAAAAATCAGCATATTCTCGGATGTAGCTTATCGCAAATCCTATCTTCAGATCCCTTCAATACTGAGTGACTGAGATTGCAAAAATCTTTTATTTGTCCTGGTTGGCGTTTTGCCCTTGGGCCTCTATTAAGTTTAGTGAAATTCTTTTCCTTATCTGCTGTTTGCGAAAATTTTCTTTTCGTTCTTCTTTCGACCGGCACTGTCGGAAAAGTTGATACTGAAACATTGTTCTGGGATTACTGCTTGTTGGGATTTCATTTCCTCATCGATTTCTGGTAAGACTTTAAGATTAAAGTATCGCCTTGTTTATCGTAAACATTGTATCCTGCGGCAATGACGGAAGAATGTATCTTGTAATAATCGACTTTGCAAGGAAGAAGTATCAGTATTTTGCTTTGCATATCGGAAGATATTTGAGATTTTCAGAAAATAATGAAGAAAAAATGAGCTTTTGATGGATTGAAAATGGATTCAGAAGTCAAAACGATAAATGGATGATATCTTCGTTTCATTGTTTGACTCTCCGACAGTAGTGCAATGATTTCGCTGTAAATTTAAGAACACGGTTTCAACTAGAGTTTCTGAAAGTTTTGAAACGATTCTGATCTCTAGCATTCGTTTGAGAAAATCGGAACATGCGTAAGTCTTTAATATGGTCTTGTGGTTTAACTCGAACAAATCACAAATGACTTGAATAAATATAATACAAAAGAACGTTTATCACAATAAATTGATTTTAATATACTGATTGATTTTTTTCGCAACAAATTTGGTGAGACAGGCAAAATAGATTTAAGAATGTATATTGAAAATTATTTTGGTCTGTTCGAATGCTCAAATATAAGAAATTGAGCAAGCGATTTCAAAAATAAATAATTTAATAGGTAAATGGTATTAGCTGGTTTCAATAGAATACAATTTGACATACTATTTCATTATGTGGAACTACATATGATAAGTAAAACAAACTGTTATAAAGTGGATTTGAGGCTTATGTAGGCTCAAATAGTTACATTCTACTGTAAAATGCATGCCTTTTTTTGTTGACTTAACTTTTGTTGAGAGCTCGGTCAAACTCATTAAGTTTTATCGGCTGGGAAGTGTTAAAAAATAAAAAAATAATCCTAGCGTTAAGAAACCAGCGAAAAAGTTCTAGCGCATTTGTAAAGAAACCTAGAGGCATCGTTTAGATTTTAAATGCAAATAGGAAAAGATGGATTTATCCTAGAAATACGCAATGTAGAACTTCAGCAACTACAAAAGCGGCCGTTTCGGAGCAACAACATAATACATGAGCAAAAGAGTCCAAATCACCAGGGAATCAACGAGACATGCATTTCGACAATGTTGAAATTATGGAGCTGCAGAATAAAGGACATTTATTTTACGGACATTTATCTCACAACAAGGATGAGCCAAGGTACTGCCAAGGCTACACAGTGATGTACAAGAAAAGCGGGAAGTCTAGACGATCGCAAATAGCTACTTCTTCTTAGGGAACAACAACAAAAATGGATGACCTTGTTCTATTAGAGGTTGTTAAATCCGGGATAATCCGAGGATAATCCGAGGATAATCCGAGGGGATAATCCAAGATCATTTTCATGGACGGCTCGAATGTTATGGTTCAAAATGAGGCAGGAAATTTTGTTACTTAAGGACTATGAGGGTAGTAGGCTAAAGTTAGGTGAAAGGAACGACGACCCTGCTGACAATGCGTTGTGCGCCACCAAGTCACAGCGTCTGCGATCAACTAAGCGTACGGACAAGACGGATTGACGAGAGCATCGAGTCGAGCAACGCGCTAAAACGGTTCATATATTTTGATGTCAAAGCAGCGACTAAAGCAGAAATGTGATAGTAGCGACGAGATCGATTCAGACCGATTTCGTTTTTCGACGCTCTCTTCGCTCCGTCTTGTCCGTACCCTAAGACATTTCGACCCACAACTACCCTGACTCTGAAGCAAACACGCCTTTAATTTAGTCAGAACTGCCATACAGTAGGGCCTACCTACCCGCTCCCAACAGCAGCCGCACAGATTAGATCAGTCAAAAACGCTGAAGTGAACACTGCATGGAAGGAGACTGCTATCTATTCTAATTTACCTACCCAAAGAAATGAACTCAGATAATACTTGCCCCATACACTTGCCCCTACGAAGGCCGACTTTTTTGACAAGTACATGTAGTTTCGTAGCCTTCGATCCGCACGACCCAAACTGCCACGTAAATGCTCAAAGCCGCAGAAGAGTACAAAGTCACAAATGAACGGATTGCAACACTTAGCGACTGCAAACTAATCGGAAACATGAACAAAGCAACATTGGCTAAATTTCCAGATATGTGACCAAAAAAGATCTCTTAACGTGCTGCTAAGGAAGTGAAGGTGAATTTTCGGGAAAAAACCGTGATTTAATACAAAGTCGCTCCGATTTTTACGCTTCAGTCAAGAAGCAAAAAATTGATCCAGCCCGCGAAAACCCATTCAGTATCCTGCCTCTGAATGATGCAGGTGATATTAATGGCAATCTTACCAGTGAACCTTTTAACAAAGAAGTACAAATCGAAGTTCTCCCAACAGTGGTCAAAAGTGTCTCTTATGACTATATTCTTTCAACTTTAAAGAAAAACGATATAAATGATTTCGAACTGAAACTAATGTCTATTGGTATCAACATTTTCATTCCTTTAAAAGAAAGTTTTGAAAAAAACAGTTTCGCTACTGACAAAATTGAAAAACGAGTTCTACTCATTCACCAACAAATCAAAGCTTTCGATCAAATTTGTGTTGACTGGTTTGCATGATATCCCCAGAGTAGAGATTTACGATGAACTTCTCAAGCTCGGGGTCAATAACTGTCTGCACATCAAAATGTTCATAAACAAAAGCTTCAGTCAGCACAAACTTAATTATATTTTGTGCTTCAAAAAAGGTACAATGAAACTGCCTGATCTTTCAAAAATCTCATCATTATGCCAAATACGTGTTAGGTGGTCTTTCTGGTCCAGAAAACGAATACTGATTACCCAGTGCTACCGTTGTCAGATGTTCGGCCATGGATAAGACAACTGCAGAATAAATCCTAAATGCAGTGTGTGTGGCATATATTATTTGACTACTAAGTGTGAAAATCTAAATAAAACTTGCTGTACAAATTGTAACGGAGCTCACAAATCTTCGGACTCAAATTGCCCAAAACGATTGGAGGACATTGCTACTAAGCAAAGACAACAAAAGCGTCTAGTAGCTACAACATCATCAATTGCACATAAAAAAAACTGGACTCGAAAGATCACTTTCTTGAGCTCCGATTTTCCTGCCTTGCGCACACGAAACTCTAGATTATCAACAAAAGCAGAGAGTCAACCAAATTCAACCGGTTTGACATACGAACATCAGGTCAGATGCACACAAGATTATCTTTTTAATACTATCGAGCTGTTGAAGATTACAAATGAGCTTCTCCAAAGGTTAGAGGCTGCCCATTCCAAAAAAGAACAAATTTTAGCAAAAGCTGGCGTAGTTTCTAATTTTGTCTACGGCCCGTCAAAATTAAAATGCATTTATTAGAACGCACAAAGCGATTGAAGAAAGTGTAGGAGAATATTGGAATACAGTGGTCGGACAGCGAACGCCGTGTTGAACGAAGGAATTTGTCGCCTACTTGATGCAACGTTGGTGAAAGGGCCCCATTACGAGATCAACGTCATCTAGCTAAGATAGTATAATCATTTCTTGATTGTACGTAGGATAAGTAAAAGATTTAGAAAAAATAAAGCGCGCTTAGTTGTTTTAACGGCCGAAAGAATTAACATAGTTGAAATTGTGAAGTTGAATTGATTTTATTTATATTTGAAGGTGCAAGATCAGAATGAATAAATTTTTTGAGTGCAATGGGATTCAATTTACATGGTTTAAGCTTAGAATTTGTTGGCAAGTACTGTAAATCCAGACAAATCGTTGCAACTTCTCGTTTCTCCCATTTGCGTTCTTTGAATGTCAGTTCAGCTCGAATCTGCTTTTTGCTATCTTGAAAGATATTCGCTAGAAATAGATATTCACTATGTTGCGAGCTACTTGCTGGTACCGACATTTGCAGTAGCAGTTAAATCCCTGACTACTTCGAAAATCGCCCAAGAGTGCAGGGCGCAATTGAGACCTGTCGCCAGATTGAAGAAAGTGCATGTGTTCTGGATATTGTGACATTCTAATGTTGACTTCTAGAACTGCTGCACTGTTGACTTCTAGAACTGCTGCACTGCGAAGCCAGGTTTAGCGCTTCCACAACAGAGCCCTAGACCCATCTTTTGTATGCCGAACGTTTCTACATATGCCATTTTTAAGACATGGCAAGTTGGTGCTCACTAAGATGTATGGATGTTTTATGATGTGGTCTAATAACTTCTTTTCAGATCCCAGCCATGCGACTGCGATTAGTCGACAACAAGTGAAGGAAAGTTTGCAGATCTATGACATCCATACTGACTGCACCCACCTGACTAGGAGGACACATGTACCGAGTAGGTGTCGCCCAGGATGACCTTTGTCTACCTTGCTTAGAAGAGGCTGACTCTGCAGTTTTTGTCACAGGTATCAGCGCTTTTGGTCAGATGTGGCACGTATGCAGAAGATAGTCTCTTTTCCCCTGTAATCGATCTTAGATTTCGTAAAGAAATCTGGGAAGCTGTAATAGGTTAGGGGTGTGAGTACAATGTGTCTTTTGGGCTGAGAGCCTAAAAGGGCTTAGCGCATCTCTCCTTTCCTCCACCCGATACACAATACTCGACTTTTCAAAATTTCAAAAAGTAAAATATTTTGACATATTTTCAATTTAATATGTAACAGTTCCTGCAAAAAGGAAATAAACACTTAAATAAACACTGCGCGATTTTTTCAGATAGCGCTATTCGCACAGGCTTACCAATATGTTCATTAATTTTTTTGAGAGCTGGTCCTACTCGAGGTCAATTCATTGGATGAATATCATTTCGATCTGATTATCGGTTCGAGAGATCTCCAAAAAATTTTTTTGTATGAAGTGTTGAACAAATGTTGAAGGAGTTTGGTCAGAACATGATTTTTTAAAAATATTTTTAAAGTTAAAGCTATCATCATTACCGACTCCTTATTTTCAAATATATTTCTGTTATCACTTGACTATGAGATTGCAGTTTTCCTAATTTCTATTTCCTCCGATCAAATAATATATAATTGGCTTAAAAAAAGCTTGAAATTTTCTCAGTTTTAAGCAAAAATATTTTTTTACACCATTCACCGACAAGTCTCATCGGCCAACATATACCGCATATGAAAAGTTTACAAGACCATACATAAATCACGATTCTGAACATAAATCTTTTAAAATGCCCCGGAATAGATTTCTAGCAACCTGCTTCGAGAAAATCTCTTCTTCGGTCACCCTAATCCGATTACTAAACATCTTGAGGCATATTCGAAACGAGACCCAACATTAACCCGACTAGACGACTACCGGTAGTTTATAAAACAAAGTCAAGGTGTAAATATTTACACGAAGATATTTACTTACTCCGAGATGATGAATAAGATTGCTCGCCCTTTTCTGTTTCGACAGGGAAAGATTCTATGAGTAAAGTAACAGATGTTATTTGAGAAATGAAATGGGTTGGCAATAGACAAAGCATCAAAGTTGATGCCGTCATCAAGTGCAAGGAACAACTTGATGCTATAATTAAGCAACTCATTTTGAACATGCTTAGACTTTTGTAGATTGTGTTTCAGTATATGTAGACGACACACTTTAATTGGGTGCATGAAAAAATATTGAAGCGTAAATAATAATAATAATCAAAAAAATCCCTAAAATATTACCGTTACATATTTTTTATATCTAGCTCGCAACTGATTTCAATTGTTGTGCTTAGCATTGCTGCTTTGATATATTTCAGCTCATGAAAACCGTACTGATTTACATACATATGTAAATGAGTTTCTGTCGACACATTTTTGTAGTCATTCCACTACACAGCGCGACTTTTACTTTTAGGCGAATGTTACAACATACGATTGGTCTGTTTGATAGCTTCTTATTTGAACTTGCACAATCTTGGTAATCTCAAACAATGAAATCAGTCTTAAGGGCCTTTATGCACTCATTTACAAATTTTATTTGTTATCATCTAAAACTTTGGCGGATCTGGTGTTTTGCTCTCTGATCAGCAAACCAAAAGCAAGGCAAACCAAAGTAGTTCCACTAAAAGCCATTTAGGGTCATAGAGAGAGGCAATAGTAGTTGCTCAATTTTTACTAATGTTCGAAGAACATTAGTATTAAAATCGATTCGGCCAAAAATTCATATTTCTTTATATATATATATATATCATCAAAAAATTTCAGTGAGATAATCTCGGGAACGCGCCATCCGATTGAGTTGAAACTTTCAGGATACATTGGTGTATATGCAGAATAGGTCCAGGTCTCTTTAAATGTCAGTTATTGTTAACCTTTTGGCGCCGGCGGCCATTTAAGTGATATTTTTAATATACCTATTATTTCGTGCACAAATAATTTTCGCAAAAATAAAGTTAACGAAATAAATTTCTAACGTGTTTTACATATGAATCGGATAATGCTTTGGAATTTTTTAACCCTATGTGTGCGCTGGGTGCCTAAAAAGAGGACGGGAAAATTTAAAAATTTTTAAATTTCGATAACTTTTGACAGAGCTATTCAATCATTACGAAATTTTCAGGACATATTAATATTATTTAGTTGTAGATTTGTGTAGCTTTAAATTAGCGTGCTGGCAACCCTGTAGCTAGGGCAGGCAACGAAAGTGAAAACCTCCAAATCATCGTCTCTCTCGAAAAAATGCCGTTTCTTCAAAAAAAAGCCACTCATATATAAATCTTGTGCTTTGTTTACATAACCAAAAAAAAAAAAAAGATATGGTATAACGGGCACGCCTGGTAACCCTTGCCCAATTTACCTATATTTTTAGCATCAAAAACTTCTGTTCACGGAAACTCACGATCCGATGAGCAGAATGAATTGAAATTTGCAGAATGTATTGGTCTTAAATAAGACCAGGTCTGATAGAAGTGATTTTGAAATACGGGCGATTCTGTGCCAGTGGTGCCATCTTGAAAAACCACTAAAAAAGATAACTGTTTTTAGCCCTATAAATTCTGATTGAATCGTTCAATTTTGACGAAACTCACACAATTGCTGGACCTTACTTTGAGCCACGTTTGGTAGAAATTTGGTTGAAAAATTCGGTTGGAGCTGCCAGCTATGATAATTTTGGTGTCTTCATTTTGAAAAAAAAAATTTGGAAGTGAAAACATTCAAACCATCGAATATTCAAAAAAATGTCCGTTTCTTACAATAAAATCAATCTGTATATAAATCTTATGTTATATCTACACGTTCAAAATAAAACTTTGGAAATTTCATGTCGGACAAGAACGGTAACCCTCTCCCAGTTAACCTATATTTTTAGCATCAAAAACTTCTATTCACGGAAACTCACGAACCAATAATCAAATACAGCTTAAATTTACAGAATGCATTGGACTTAAGTAAGACCAGATTTGATAGAAGCGATTTTGAATTGTGCGCAAGTCTGTGCCAGTGGTGCCATCTTGAAAAATTACAAAGGAAAAAAACTGCTTCTTGCCCTATGAAATGTGAATAAGTTACCAGATTTTCATGAAATTGGCACAGTAGCTAAACCTAACTCTAATCTCTGTTTGATAGAAATTTGGTTGAAAAATTTGATTAGTGCTGCCAGCTATGGTAATTTTTGTGTCTTTGGTTTTGAAAATTCGCTCAGGAAAATGAAACTTTTTGCACTATAACTTCCAGTGCAGTCATGAAATCAATACGAATTTCATACAATTAATGAAACCTGTCATAAACATTATTCAGGCCAAATTTGGTTGAAAAGCCACAATAGGGTTGCCAGCTATTGTTGGTTTTGTGTTTAATTGCAATATCTTTATTAAGCGGTTTTATCGTAGAATTTTCAAATGGTAATGATATTGTAGTGACAATAAACAGCAAATATTAAGCTTTCGATCATTTGAAAAAACTCGCTGCAGGTAACCCTAAATTTCTTTATACTCCTATAACTTCGAATGTAATTAAACAACGTGAAGCAGATTTGATATATTTTTGGCTTTGATACTGGCGAAAGGTTGCCAGCACGAGTCGGTTGTGCTACTTTTGTATCAATAAATGCTTACAGTTAGTATACATACCGGAAACATTTACAATGAAAATAAATAACCGATGTTACAATTCGCAAAGTTCTGCAAATTTTTTGGATCGCAGCCCCAAACACCAACTTCAGTTACAGTGCTGCAGGCACTGAGCATTTTCTTCATTGATGTTATATGAGATGCTGCTTTCAAAATTATGTGAAATAAGCAACTGATAACGAATATAATTAACCCGTGTTTTGCTCTCATAAACGTTGAAATTCATGCCAGTGGTAATATCTGAAACCTTCCACCATATGAGTTATAATGCATTCTTGAGACGAAAGTAACACGTGGCATTTGAAACAGTTTGGCCGTAATAAGCAGCACATGTGGTGGAATATGCACTCAAAACCTGCTCGATTCTTCTACTGTTCTTCGAACATTAGTGTTTCTAGCGGTTCAGGTGCGCTAGAGTTTTTATAATTGAAACTTTACGAGAGTGGAAATGATTTTTTGAGAAGAAATCGAAACAAGCGGCACAAAGACTGGTAAAAATGATAAACCAGGGATAAAAACACTATTAGTATAAGAACTGCACACGAGTGGTTGGGAAGTAAATAATCTCAAGTTAAGCATTAGAGACAAGTTTCTGAATTCTCTTGATGCCTTCATCTTCCTCTGAATGATATTACTCAAACCCATGACATTCTTGCATGCTGCAAGTATTACAATTGCGTACCAGTTACCATTTCTCACGCCTGCATGGATTTGCTGGAAGTTTATTTCATCTACGGTTGTCTATATTCGACTGCAATTTTAACGGCAACGTTCTTGGTTCAGCAATTTTTTGGATCCTGCTTACCGTCACCGTTTTGAGATCTTTTGTCAACAATCTACCAGGAGTTCTGACCAATGGCTTCTGTCTCACTTCACTTTCTACCAGTACTTTGACCACAGATTCATGTTTGACTCCATACAGGTGCTCTTCTTCGTTTTCTAAATTGTGTGGCACGTGGAGTCTCAGCTGGCTCTTTGTTTCTACGCTCTTTGAGCAAATCTTCCATTCGGTTTGATTCTACTTCGGCCTTCAATCACTTAGAGGCCTCCCTCATGCACCAGAATACCCATTTAGACACATGGTGACATGCTAATTTAAGCCTGACATGCGGTTCTATTTGTTTGGCGGTATGTAGACATTTTCTCAGAGAAAGTACGTGTTGTTATCCCTTGAAGCAGGGACGTATATAACGCAGTGCCTACGCATATTCTTACGCATGCATGGAGTTTCTTGACCCGCTTTTTACTAATATTAAAATCACTTTGGCCAAAATTTCATATATCTGTAAATATGTATATATATATATATATATATATATATATATATATATATATATATATATATATACATATATATATATATATATATATGTATATATATATATATATATATATATACATATAAATATTTTGTATATATATATATATATATATATATATATATATATATATATATATATATATATATATATACATATATATATATATATATATATATATATATATATATATATATATATATATATATATATACATATATATATATATATATATATATACATATATATATATATATATATATATATATATATATATATATATATATATATATATATATTAGGGCGGGCCAAATTTTGTGTCGATTAGACCTGCTCCCTAAGATGATTATATGGACAATTCTAAGCAACTTTGCCGAAGGAACCATAGGTCTATCTCGATTTTCGAGTCTCCCACTTTTCAAAAAAAGATTTTTTCCCTATAACATCATTTTGATTCAAAATTCGTTTTTTTATTCATCGTTATATTATCTTTTTTATGTGTATATGGGGGGTTTTTGGGGTCGAGAAATTGATTTCTGATCTTTATTTTTACCTATGACTACCGCCAGAGGGCGTTTCATGCATATTTTAACTATTTTTCGTCTATTTTCCGAGAAAAATTACAAGTTTTTCGGTAAAATTGATCTTTATTTTATTTTTTTCAACAAAAATTCAACTTAAAAAATAAGAACATGTGTAAAAAATAAAAAAAAAAATGAATTTAGTGGAAGAAAAGCGAAATAACTTATTTTTGAAAGTCTTTTTTGCTTTCAAGTCGGGGGTATTTTGCACGGCTTTCTGATGTAACTGCCATAACACTGTGTCGACTCTTTTCTAAAACACGTTTAGAAACGCTAGCCAGCAATTGAACATGTCTTTCCGTTGCTTGTATGTGTACCGGAATTCTTGGATCAGGCAATGGTGGATCATCGCATTCTAAATATTGTTCCAAATGATCATACGGAATGCTATACGTAAACGGTGGTTCGAATAAGACATCATCTCTATTTAAATCAATCATATTCGTATAATCTGTACAATTGAAGTTTATCAAAGGTTTTTGATAAACTCTAAGATGTGCCGGGTCGTACAGATTTCTTCGGTAGTGTAAAATTTTCTTGATTGCGATTTTTCGTGTCTCTTTTTTATCATCAAATAACATCGCTAACAAAATATTTTCGGAATGTGCGTAATATGAATTGTTTTTAATGACATTATTCACAACTCCGCGTAGATTTGTATCCAAATATTGTGTCCAACGAATGAATTTGTAAAATAATACACTACCGAAGACCACCGAATTATAGTACTTGATGTTGAAGTACATCGGCACATACACTTTCATTATGTATGTTGCCAAAATTTTCAAATTCCTTGATAGATTTTCAGTTGACACATACAACCGCAACAATCTATTCGCCTTGGTGAGCCAACGTGAATGTGCTATTGGTCCTGGTTTATTGTGAGATAAATCCGCAGGAACAACACCATTCGAAATTGCATTGGCCATTTTGTATAAGTACTTTGAATCGGTGGATAATTCAAATGGATCTAAATCAGGTGGCATGTTCTCTAGCACGATTATCTCGAATTCATCTACAAGCTGAAAAAAAAGAAATGAGATGAATTAAATTTTACCATTTAATAATGGAAAAAATCGATGAGAAAAATGACAAATGATACATACCGGAAGATTTTCACAAGTTTCAATTTGTTTGCCCAACGTTCCAGTTGTTGTTCGTGGTCCAGTGGTCGATGATCTTTCCAAAGTGTCAAACAAATGACGAAATGGCAGCTCATTAAAGTGCAGCATGCACACAAACCAATGCAGCGGTCTATTCAAATGCAATTCAAATCGACGCAAAATCCCATTTCTTACGCCAGTATTTGTTGGCTCACCATCACAGCATATGCCGATTAATGCATCGAGAGCAATTTCTTTTTCGACGAAGAATGCATTAAATGTCATCAATTTGTGTTCAGCATCTTCATTTTCGACTTTTGTGTAGCCTATCAATTGAGAATTTGGTTCCTTCAAAACAACTAGATGTGGTTCTTTCACCATCCTTGCATGCAACTTCTCATCGATTTTTTCCATTGTTAAAGCATCATTTTTTCGGCCGTCGAATGAAAATGCTATCAAATTGGATGCATCATACTGCTTACGAAGCAGTTCTTCTCTGCATTTGGCCTTTTCTCGACGCACTTTATTTTTATCCATGATGATAGGATTGCCATGTGCATCTTTTACGTCAATGTCTTGCATAAGAGATGTTGCGAGTGCTGCTGCTATTCTATCAGACACACCAAATCGATCACACATCGCAGCGAAGTTCGAAGCATCGTATCTGGGAGTATACGGTCCTCGTATCATTGGCGGAATATCTTGTGGATTTGAACTTGGCTGATCTATATCAGTACTTGGTTCATATGCTGAATGGCTCTGTTCAACGCTTGTTGGTATTATTGTTGACGTTGGTGCTGGCTCTTCAACTTCTAGCACGAATTCCGGTATCGTCAATCTTCTGTCATTATTTTGATCTCGCATGAACTCTTTCAAATGATCTGGAATCAATCCACATGAGCATAATTCTGCTTTCAAGTCACATTGACATTTGCCGATGTAAAATAATTCTTTTGTAGATTGCTCGAACGTTCTGAATGAGGCGATATTTGAATGTTTAGTTTCGATTTGATACTTGTCAATCAATGTACCCAATTTTCTAACAACACTTTGTTTGGTTAGAATTTCAACATTAAGTTGACTCCAAATTTCAATCAATTTGTCTGTTACGTGCGGTACGAATGTTTTATACGAAAACATTTTGTTTTGGAGTTTAGCACGTTCGGCCAAGAAAAAAAAACATCTTAAAATATCCTGTTTCGTTGGCAGATCGAGTCCACTCAAATCACAAGATGCACCAAAAACAGCAACATCGTGCGAAGGCAAATGCTTCAAATGACTTTCGGTACTTGTTGATGTTGTTGCGGTTTGAGATGTAGACGGCAATGCATTTGGATCCATTGCATAATTTTACTAAAAAAATTTTAAAAAACTGAAATTAGTATATTTCAAAACATTTGGTTCGAATATATTTTTTCCACCTACAAATTGGCATAACTCATATGTGCCTAACTCATATATGTATATCAACAGCATTTACTCATATGTCAACCGACATTTCGCCTCTAAGGACCAGTTAATACATTATTCCAACGCACATTATTCCTACATGCTATACATATAAATACATTACAATGTATTACATATTTCAGAAAAAAGTAACCAAGCAAGAGAACAACATCGATGCCTATGTGTATTAAATTACAAAATTTTAACACATACCTTTTAATTCTTTTTGAATTTCACAATTATTCACTGGCAGGAAATTTATAATTCACTTTCACTGAAATGATGCTCAAACACTAATGAACTGAACACTCATAAATGTCATTGTGTTGTGCTCTTTCACAAAATATGTCGGTAATGATGTTTTACCGATGTTTTTTTTTAAATAAATGCGTTGTTGACTTGAAAGCAACAACACTTTGTCGCTTTTTTTCTCACTAAATTCATTTTTTTTATTTTTTACACATGTTCTTATTTTTTAATTTGAATTTTCATTGAAAAAAATTAAATAAAGATCAATTTTACCGAAAAACTTGTAATTTTTCTCGGAAAATAGACGAAAAATAGTTAAAATATGCATGAAACGCCCTCTGGCGGTAGTCATAGGTAAAAATAAAGATCAGAAATCAATTTCTCGACCCCAAAAACCCCCCATATACACATAAAAAAGATAATATAACGATGAATAAAAAAACGAATTTTGAATCAAAATGATGTTATAGGGAAAAAATCTTTTTTTGAAAAGTGGGAGACTCGAAAATCGAGATAGACCTATGGTTCCTTCGGCAAAGTTGCTTAGAATTGTCCATAGAATCATCCTAGGGGGCAGGTCTAATCGAATTTTTCGGCTCCATACAAATTGGCCCGCCCTAATATATATATATATATATATATATATATATATATATATATATATATATATGTTGAATATGTTCTTTACACACGCTTGTGGACTCGTTTTGGGAACAAATTGACCTCCAACAAACGGACTCTCCAATGAACGGACGCGGACACCATATTTTCGTACATTCGATACAAAAAACCTCTCACAAGCGGACACAAAACGTGTTGTACCAAATATTAAAATCCTCCTTATAAGATTGTTGAATGTCTGTAGAAGTCGTTGGCTGGAATGTAAAGGGGGACACCCCATTTTAGAAAATGAATTGTTTTGTGTGTGACTGTTATTCGATATTCATGTTTGATTCTATATGCTTCAGCATAGTTCGCGTGTGTTACACGGTGATTTTAATGTGCAGATATCCGTATGGCTCACGAAACGTTATTTCTTTAAAAGAAAAAATGAAATAATTAATGTATTTGAAAAAGAAAAGCTGTCAGGTCGAGAATTAGCTAAGAGGTGATTTTTAGGTTATTAAGGGAATTGAAAATACTATATTTTTCTTCATTGAAAGATTTGGTATTGGGAAAACTCAAGCAGCAAAAATTGTGAAAAATCGAGGTGCCATTCGATCCAAATGGAATGCTGGTATTAACATCCAACAAAAAAAAAGCTTTCTCAAGACGGGCGGCTGACAAATAGATTAGATCTGCTTTGATTGGTTTAGCAAGGCTAGAAGTCAGCATATTCCAATTTCAGGACCAATTATTAGAGCAAAAGCAAAACAAATAGCCAACCAATTGGAATATTGTGAATTTTCGGCATCGAATAAATGGCTAGAAAAATGAGTTAAAAGGCACAATATAACATTCAAGTGCATAACTGGCGAAGCTTCAGATATTGATCAATTGGGCGTTGACCAGTTTGGGGAAAAATTGCCCACTATGTTGTCTGGCTTTAAGGTTAGGCTAAATTAGTAAAAAGGGCTGCCGGGAACGCGGCCAGCATTAGGCCACCAGTTTGGGCCCATTTGCAACCCTCATAGACAGTCACACGCATTCACACTTACAGCCATGACACTGGCGAGATTTGAGCCCGCAGGCCCCGTAACACGCCGCTTTTCGGCCTGACGCCTTAGTGAGTAGAGCTACCGGGTCCCTTTGCCTGGCTATAAAGCCGAGGAAATTTATAATGCTGATGAGAGTGGCCTGTTTTTTTGTGCTTTATCTGATAAAAATTTCACCTTGAAAACCGAAAAATGTACTGGTGGCAAACTGTCGAAAGAAAGGCTGACATTTTTATTTTGTGTGAATATGGAAGTAGAGAAAGAGATGCTATTAGTCATAGGTAAAGCGCCCGACCTCGTGCATTCAAAAGTCTTCGCTTACAAGATTTACCTGCCAATTGGAAGTCGAACCAAAAAGCGTGGATGACGCGGGATATTATGTCCGAATGGCTGCAGCAATTGGACAGGAAAATGCAAATTCAAAATAGAAAAGTTATTTTGTTTTTGAATTATGCGGCATCTCATCATAGAGATTTGAAATTAACGCATGTTAGCATAATTTTCTTACCGGCTAACACTACGTCAGTCTGTCAACCCTTGGATCAAGTGCCTATAAAAAAAATCAACGCTAATTATAGAGGATTGATTCTCGAACACATTCTTTCGAAAATTGACAGAACCAAGTCAGCATCAGAACTCGCAAAAACAATATATGTTCTTGACGCTTTATACTTCATCAAATTCTCCTGGGATAAAGTTGATGGAGTGACTACCAAAAATTGTTTTAGAAAAGCAGCATTTGAATAAACAGCTCAAAATATTTTAGATGAATTGCCCTTATCAACGTTAATAAATTTACAAAAAGTGTTCGTTTATTTCAAGAAGCAAAAATTGGAAGAATTTTTAAACATTGATAAGACAGTACACACTGAAAATGACAATATTGAGATTCGACTTGAAAATCAAATTGACACTGTGGACGAAAACGATTTCGATGACGAGGCAACCATTCCAGATATTGATCCAATAAAGTCATATGTTGAGGCCCTGAAGCAAATTGTGCGTTTGGAGCAATTCGCAAAAGATGACTATGTAGCATTTCAATACTTGAAAAGAACAGAGAAGCAATTCGAGAAATAACAGCTCAAATGGGAACAAACTAAGCTTCAGCAATTGAAAATTGATCATTTTTTTCATTAGATTATTTTTCTGCATACTATGTAACACATATATAACTTAGTTATTACTACAAAAACAAGAAAAATATAAGTATAAATAGAAGTTCCTTTCTTTGTATCTACATATAAATATTAATTAACAGGAAGTAATTATAATTGAAATATGTACTTCTTTACATTAATACATATACACATGTGTAGGTATTTAATAAGCATACAAAAATCTAAATTTTGTTCGATACCTCCGACAAGCGGACACCTCCCATGGCCGGACAACAAGACTAGCACCATAAGTGTCCGCCTATGAGACGTTTCTCTGTATGTATATGTATATATAAATATATATATATATATATATATATATATATATATATATATATATATATATATATATATATATATATATATATTTTTTTTTTTTTTTTTTTCTAAAATTTCAGAGTGAAAAACTCTCAGGACGCGCCATCCGATTGAACTGAAATATTCAGGATACATTGGTGTATACCATATGCAGAATAGTGCCAGGTCTCACCAAATGTTAATAATTTGAAACCTTTTGGCTCTGGCGGCCATTTTACTGATATTTTAAATATACCTATTATTCTGTCAACAAATAACTTTTGCAAAAACAATGTTTATGGAATGAATTCTTAACGTGTTTTAACGTGTTTCTAACCCTATGTATGCGCTAGGAGCCCAAAATGAAATTGGGAAAATTTGAAATTTTTTGAATTGCGATAACGTTTGATCAGATCATCAGATCGTTATGAAACTTACAGGACATATTGATATTACTAAGATGTAGACTCTTGTGAAAGTGAGAACCTTCAAACCATCGACTCTCTTTAAAAACTTTCGTCTTTTACAGTGAAAACCAACTCATATAGAAATCTTAAAATTTGTTTAAAAAACCAAAGCAAAACTTTTGGAATTTCACATCGGACAAGAACGGTAACCCTCCTCTAATTTACCTATATTTTAAGCATCAAAAACTTCTGTTCACGAGAACTCACAACTCAATTATCAGTTACAGTTAAAATTCAAAGAATAAATTGGTATTATTGCAATATCTTCATTTTACGATAAAAATTTTAAAACTTTGCGACTGGTAGCCCTAAATTTCTTTGTACTCCTATAACTTTCAATGCAGTCATCGGATCAAAACGAAATTCGCAGAGTAGGTTGATTTCATTATGAGGCAGGTCCGATATATTTTTGATGCTAGCAAGGCGCGAGGCGTCATTTGCTTTTTTCGTATCAATAAATGCTTATATTAGGTATTTATATCACGAACATTTACAGTGAAAATAAGTTACCAATGTTTAAACTTTCTAGGTTCTAGAAATTTTTTTGGTCCCAAACATCTTTCGTTTTATGATCCCAAACATCTTTCTATTTCTGTAACTTTCGACGAAATTATCGGATAAAATTGAGATCGATAGAGTTATTTGATTTTGTCGTGAGGCAACTCTTGGAGGCTCTAAGTTGCAGTGCTGGTCAAGTGTTGCAATCACTGAGTATTTTCTATGTTTATGTTATGTTATGCTGCTTTTAAAGTTTTGCAAGGTTTGGCTATCATAAATTTTGAAATTCATGCTAATGATAGTCCTGAAATCCTTTCCACCCTATGAGTTTAAATACATATTAAAGATCAAAGTGGTTTTGCACTCAAAACAGATTGGAGCACGTGTGGTAGAATTTGCACGATTCTTCTATTGTTCATCGAATATTATTATTTCTACCGGTTCAGGTGCGCCAGAGTTTTTTTTAGTTAAGTTTCACTTGACACTTCTGCACAGCTTTGGGGTGTCAGAAAATTCAACCAACCTCGTTTGTATTCTCAAATAACTCTTTCTAACAAGTTGTGTCATTTGTACCTTTGTACTTTTGATCTTCCAGTTTTCTGATTTTCTTAATCACTTTTACCACACAATCACTTCCAGCTTGCTTTTTGTTGTTAATTGTATTTGTCATCCTGTTTTATTAACCCCCTCGCCGAGTTGTTATCTAAACCTGGATGGATATTCCACTAAATCCTCGGATAAGAAGACACGGATAACTAAAAAAATAACAAAATACTGGTTTAATATGTAGAATTTTTGGAAAACTGCAGCCACGTTCTCGTTTCTTTTTACTAGGACGCCATACTATTTTCATGTTTCTTTTCTCTTTTATAACCGTGTCCATATTTACTGTATTTTCAACAATCAAGTTTAAAATTTCGATTTTGTTGCGTTTAAACTTTGATCCTAGATGAAATATAGAATGCTTCATCAAAAACTTTATCAGTAGTGCTTAAGAATCTACAATTACCACCGTTGAGTTTATTCGTTGTTTATGCTAACATAAAAATTAAGAATTCTAGCTAATAACTAGTAGCGTTGATTATACATAAATTCATGCCAGTTTTCTTCTCTTTCTGGTGACTTTCCTGCGAAGAAAGATACGCATCTAAAATATTTTCAAATGTTGCCCTGAGCTTTGATAGAAAACCACTATCGTAATGCATTTCAAAAAAAGAATGTGCCTACTAATGGAAGTTTTTTGTACGGCACATTTGCAATTTTATTCTTATCGACTTCAAAGAAAAGAATAACTTGCCTATCGATTTCGAATCTACCTGTAAATGGTTTTCTATGTTGCAATGTAACTGAAAAGGTAAATTTCGCATTAATTAAAACTGCAAATATTCATTTCAGCCATTCGACATAGAAAGAGGGAAGGAAAATTAAATCTGCGGACGACTGCCTTTCTTCGGGCTTCCGTCTCCGATATTCGTTAATTACAACATATTCGTCCAAAGATAGTTAATAAATTACCAAGTCCAGTAATTACCATTAACATGCACCGGCCTGAGCCTGACGGAGGTTCGCACCAGTGTTCTCGGTGCTTTCAATGAATTCACTATCAGGAGGCCAAAGTAAGTGTTCGCACATTGTTGAGTTGCAAATAGGCATGATTAATGGAGTGCTAGTGACATGGTCGACGACGGCGTTCGATCCGATACTGGAAGTATAGAAACCTGTCGGAGGATAAATTGCAAATGTGTTGCAGTGAAAGTCAATTCCCTTGGAAGATGTAATGGGCGAGTTTGAATCATTCGTACAGGTATGAATAAACATTACACAGTTGTCGACAAGATAGTCAGCTTAGGTGCATATTTTAGGACACATCGTAGCAAGCTTGAAAAATTGTCGTAGAATAATTGCTGTGTACAGAGATTACTATTAATTAAAACAGCACGAAAAAAAGCCGATTAGCTCGAACTGCATAAAATAATTTATACAATAAAAGGCTTCATCAAATTGAATCAGTATCATACCTTTCAACTCGTAATCTGCTCCACAGCGTGAGATTTACTTCAGCATATCTTTAAGGTTCAGTATGTTCATATTTACATCCGCATCATTAACACTAATGTCAACGGATTCCCTTCCCGCTCATATAATACCAGTAGCTAATTAAATATTTTGTGGTTGTTTACCGTCAATAAAACCCCAAAGTGTAAATGCTTCCTCCAAGATATGATTTCATAAAGAGTATGTCCTTACGGATGGCCGAGTGACTCGTACACTTAAGGGATCGTGCAGCAAAAGATGATGGATGGGTCTCGATGGTTTGCAGTGATATGGCTTATGCCGGCATAAAC